>CM077830.1:30415555-30744249 GCA_039720395.1 Liquidambar formosana
AAGTTTGGAGAGAGAGACAGTGGGGGTAATAATAGTAGTTGTAGTGGACAGTAATAGAAAGGCAATGGCATGATTCTTAACTTAACAAAGTACCATTAATCCATTATATATAGGAAAGTTAGGACCAAAGACTAGGAATTTTGTGGGATGAAACCGTATGGCTTTGGTGCAAAAAGTATGACACTTCTAGCTAGTAAAGCTGTTTTGTGGTTTGAAGCCTTATATATACAACACTTATTTTGCTTAGTAGAGTGGTTTTGGGGATTAAAGCCACGTGCATGGTTTTGGAGCAGGAAAAAAAAAATACACTTTTCTTTCATGGGTTGAAACCGTATGGTTTTAATTTGGTCTTTCCAAGCTTTTCTAGTGAGTAGTCACCTAAATCCATGCAAGTGGGGTATAGTTGCCAATTATTTTGTAGTTTAATAGGACTTCTCTCCCTCTTGGAAGTGAGTTCAACCTAAAGCTTAACAACATGAAAATTGGAGTGTAAGGGCATTTCCCTATGGGATAAAGTGTGCCATGTACATATTTTCTCTAAGTTTTGATCTATATATGTTGTATTTTTTATAAATAAAATAAAAAATGTGTGATTTAAATTATTATTTATTACTCCCTCCGTTCCTATTTAATTGGCCTACTTTCTTTTTTGGGATGTTCCAAAATTATTTTCACATTCAAAAAGTCAATGATTTTTCTTATTTGATTTTCTAAAACACCCTTGAAAGGGTACTATCTCTTTTTACAATTTTTTGTACACTTAAGGGTAAAATTAGAATGTTAAAACATATGTGTTGATGTGAAAGCATTTAATAAAGTCTCCTAAAAAAAACGTGTTTTTTCAAAGAGAATGGTAAATTAAGAACAGAGGGAGTATATGAGATGATTTTTCCAAAAAAGCATGTTTTTTTAAAGGAAACGGTCAATTAGGAACGGAGAGAGTAATAGGGTCCGGATAATGCAACCCCTTCAAGTGATCTCCCCACCCATTAATTTTAATTTTTTTAATTTTTAGAAAAACATAAAAGGTTTCATGAAAAGTGGCCGCGAAGTCCACTAGAAAACATCATTTTCAACAACTTTGCAGAAGAAAGCTTTTCCAAAATCTATAATTTAAGTGAAATTTTTGGCCAAAAATGAAATAGGGACTATAAATAACCAAAAAGTCTACTTAAATGATAGAATTTGGAAAAACTTTCTTGTACAAAGTTGTTCAAAATGATATTTTCTAGTGGAAAATGCGGTCACATTCATAAAAACCTTTTATATTTTCTTTTAAATCTTAAAACAATTAAAATCAATGGGGTGTGAAGATTACTTGAAGGGGTTGGAATATCCAGACCCATAATAATAAACCATTTTCAGTGGCCTCCCATGGATGTAGCCCTAGCTTTAATGAATTTGGAGAATTTGGTGTTAAGTTTCCAACTTAAAAGCTTACGCTTATAAGTAGAAGGCCCAAACTAGTATATGAAGATATGTTTAACTTGATATTTAATCAATGTGGGATGTGGTATATTTCCAACACTCCCCTTCACGTGCAGGCCTAACAAGATTCAAATGGCCTGTCACGTGGACAATAAAGACGGGCTCAATAGGCACAAGAACTACACGCTCTGATACCATGTTAAGTTTCCAACTTAAAAGCTTAAGCTTATAAATAGAAGGCCCAAACTAGTATATGAAGACATGTTTAACTCGATATTTAATCGATGTGGGATGTGGTATATTTCCAACATTTGGCTCCATTTAATTACGAAGCCTAGTAACCTGGCACGTGCGCAAATGGTGGACCCTGCTTAATTGGACAAAGTCTCTAAAATGTTCTGGAGTTCTCTACACAACTCTAGACAATGGGGAGCTAGATTAATCTAGAGTATTCTAGAGCATTCTTGTAAATTTTTGTATATAGAAGTATCTAGAATATTCCATTGAGGAGGTGGGAAGTTTCTAGAGAAATATCCAGAACTCTCCACAACCATTAGATCGTTGCCACTTGGCACGATCCTAGCCATTGATTGTAATCTAGATAGATCCTTAGTTGCCTATAAATAGAGGGAGATCTCATTTGGCCAAACCATCTAAGCCTTGTAGCCTACAAAGAGTTGTAAAGCTTACTTAGTGCAATACAAGTATACTTTCCACAAAGTGTCCGAGTGTGGTTTCCTTCTTTCCTAGCTTGGTGGTGTGATTGAAGGCTTACTTAAGGGTTCATAAGTAGGGCGTGAAGCTTGAGTGCCGCACGGGTAGTGGGTTGAAACATCAAGCCCGTGACAGTTGGTATTAGAACCAGGTTACAAGGCATGTGACTAAGGCAAAGGCGGTGATGGCTACCACCTCGAATGTCAGTAATCCTACAGAGAATGTCATGGATCTCTATCCCACATCGAATAGGCACTGGGAGAGTTTTGGGCATATAAGTGGGAGAGCAACTCCACCTAATAGGCTAGCCTTTTGGGTTGGGGACTCGACCCGTGACACCAGGTAGCAAACCATAAAATTTAATAACCAGTTTATTAATTGATCGATCAATGGTTAAAAGCCACCTGAATATGTTTACTTAGAATAAGAAGTTATTTTTAAGTGGCCAATAAATTAGTGATATGCGTCATTAAAAGTGTGAGATCAAGTGGATCTAATAAGATGGAATGAAATTTATTAATGCTACTACATGGGAAAGAACGGTTAGGCAATACTCTGACTCTCCTCTAAAACCCTGAAAAGAGTTGGTTTTCCTACTTCAAGTTGATATCGATCCATTCCTCTTATAATACCCTCCGTTTCCATCTCTAATTTCCCTCCAAGTTTCCTCTCTCTCTCTCTCTATATATATATATATATATACAAGTCCCCTAGACTACCCACAATATAATTATACTCTCTTTCCTCTCATTACCTACATTACCAGTGTTTGAAGACGAACACGAAGATGAAGTTGTTGTCTCTCTCAGACTTTAAGGAGGAGGAAATTGGAGACTTCTCGTCCAATGGTATGACGGAGGGCGATCAAGATTTCTTTGTAAAATAGAGGTCGATGAAGAAAGTTGTGATCGATGAGGATGATGCATATTGGCTAGGCCTGGGAGAGACGGAGGTGACATTGAGTTTTATGACCAATCAGCTGGCGGTTCTTGATGTTTCAAAAGGGGAGAGATTGATGATGAGAGAAGGATTTTACAAAAAGATTTTTGCAGACCTAGATGGTATAACCAAGGAAGAAAGGCTGAGGAGAGAGAAAGCTCTCAAGAAACCTGTTCAAGAAGAGATTTCTATGGCTATGTTGTCTAAGAAACAGAGGTTGATGATGGGACGATTTTTCAATAGGGTTAATGTTACATGCCCCTCTATATATCCAAGAAATAGCCTACATCAGATAATGAAAGGATGAGTTTTTTTGAGAATTTTCCAAAACGTAAACGTTCTTACAAGAGTGAAAGCAGTGACGAAGAGGCTGTAAAATTGAAGGAACGGAAGGGAGATAAGCCTACTTTCCTAAAACGAAAAAGATATTCTTTTGAGAGCGAAGTGAGCCAAGAAGAAGACGTGGTGAAATTGAAGAAGCAGAAGAAGGAGATGCCTACTGCGCCTAACCCACCGTTGGATTTGCCCTAAGAATTCAAAAATCTGATCATAGCCATGGGAAGTTCCGATGTGAAGTTACTTATACAAAAGCCATTGTATATTACCGATGTCAATAAGGGTCACAACCATTTGTCAATGCCGCTGAGCCAAATTAGAGCAGAGTTCCTCATTGATGGAGAGAAGGCGATTCTAAACACCCAAATTGGAAAGCATAGTGAGGAAATTGAAGTGCGATTGATTGACCCATCGCTTAATGAACGGACCATATGCTTGAGGAGGTGGGTCATAAAGAAGAGTGCAGAGAATTTTAGTTCTTGTTATGTTTTGGTAAAAACATGGAATATGGTTGTGTTGGATAACAATTTGCATAGTACTAATGTGTAAGAGTCAAAGGTAAGATATTTGTAGTGTTAAAAAAAAAAACAAAAAAACAAAAAAAAAAACCTTACCTTAAAATGAAAACTGCGATTTGATTCTTTGTTGTAGAGAAGCTTGCAAAATTCAACTCTATAAGAAAATGGTCAATTATTTTGAAGGATGAATATGATAATATTAAGGAGTAAAGATTAAAAAAGCAAAAGTTACCTTGAAAACCAATATCAAAGACAGGAATTAGAAGAAAACCACAATAATATGATACCATGCAAGCAAAGAATCTTAACACTGCAAGAAAAGGACAAATGAAAATTAGTTAGAAAGAACGAAGTAATATTTGTAAGGGAACTTGAAAATGTTATAATGAAGATTGCACAAAATATATTTGATTTATTTTGTTATAAAGGTTGGTGGTCCCATCTCATTTAAGAATTACATATTTCTAAATCATTAGTTGTAACATTAAACAAATAGTTGTACAAAAATTTTGACAGCACCTCCCTTTAGTTCTCCAGGTACATAGCTAAGAGAATAGGTAATAGCACCTATAAAATTCTTTCTTAACTCACACCCAAAGAACGTTAAGGGAATCAACAAAAATGTTTGTACAAATATAATGTACATGTATAACCAATTATTGAGAAATATGCATTCCTAAACTGTCCAAATGGATATTTCAAGAATAAAAGCATGTCAAAATACAAATTATAAATTCGGCAACTACAGTTGATGCAGGAGGAAAATACATATCCTCCAAACATAATTTGTAGATTAAAGAATAATAATAAGCATTCTATATCCATGTATCTATTCTTAAACGGGTAATTTAGGTTTTTATTACCATGTATATTAAGGAAAAGATAGTATAATTTATTTTCTTTCATTTCCGTTTTTAAATAAAATACAAGCAACGAAACATAAGGGGAATGATACTTAATTGAAGTCTCAAAGCAGCAATAGAAAGAAAGAAAGAAAAATGAGATGTAGGTGCATGATTGTTAATGGAGGGAAAAGGTTACAGCATTCAAGAGAGTTGGTGGGCTTTCATTGATGCTCTGTTTTTAGCATTAAGATTTATTCCTTGACTCATAATAATGTCACCTAGCAAAAACAGTATGGTGCGCGTCACCTTAGGGACTAACAAAATGCATTTTTTTGTTTTTCATATCATCAACAGAGTTCACATATATATTATTCATTCTAAAATTTACACTAAAATCTATCAATTCCTAGCAGGCAGTAGATAAAAGGCAATAAATTGCAAGGTCAAAATTAGAACACACAAGTCTCATTTGGATGTGTGCAAATATTGCAAACTTGTTTTCTAATTTTCTAAAAAGGAGCTAGTTGTGTGGCTTCCCCCCCAAACATCCTCCTCGAATAGAACCAACACCGTGGCCTGAGAAAGAGCCAACCGTGGTCCTACTCTAACCCAAAGGTATTCTCTTCAAAAAAACACTTGAACTCCCAGACCATCACTTAGAGATATTGTCAAACATTTAACTCTCAAGCCCAACTCCCAGAGCATGATTTACTACCATTTATACTCTCAAATTCCTTCAAATACCTATGCTAAACACCAAAGACCGTCACTTAGACTCCCACATTCTTTCTGCAACTAAGAAGGGGATATTTACCTCAACCATCAAGAAGGAGAGGAACAGTTGCAAAGAACTAACAAGGAGACCGTCGAGAAGAAGAGGAATAGCTGCGAAGAGCACCGTTCTTCAATTGTCAAGAATCATAAAGTTCACTGTCGCCCTAATACCATCATCGTACGAAGATTGCCGTCTCTTTCTCACCATCGCCAAGAATGTCGTCTCTCCAAATTCATCGCAAGGAGTACCATCATCGCTCAGATTGAAGCTTTTTCTCATCGTCGCCAAGAGTGCCATCTCTTTACTTCTAAGAATTGAAGATAATGCATTGCAGGGCAAATACTATTATAGAATCAAGAGATGATGATTTCTTTGAAAATATTTTTCCTATGAGAAACAAATTTATCAAAAATAATGAAGCTTCTAATAGTCATTTATATGAACCAAATACTTTAGAACCAAATGAAGAGAATAATGAACTTGAACCTAGAAGAAGTAAGAGAATAAGAAAATAAACTAATTTTGGAAATGATTTTTATATATTTTTGGTTGATAATGATCCTATAACTTATAGTGAAGCTATGTCTTCTCCTGATGCTACTTTTTGGAAAGAAGCTATAAATAGTGAAATAGAATCCATTATGGCTAATCATACTTGAGAATTAGTTGATTTACCACCTAGAACTAAAACCATAGGTTGTATATGCATTTTAAAAAAGAAATTAAAACTTGATGGAACAATTGATAAGTTTAAAGCAAGATTGGTTACCAAAGGGTATAAAAAAAAAAAAAAAAAAAAGGGAAGGTTTTGATTATTTTGATACATATTCTCCCATGGCTAGAATTTCAACAATTAGAACACTTATTGCATTAGCTTGCATATAGAAACTTGTTATACACCAAAAGGATGTCAAAACAACGTTCTTATATGGAGACTTAAAAGAAGAAATTTATATGGATCAACCCGAAGGTTTTATAGCACATGGAAAAGAAAAGAAAGTTTGTAGATTAGTTAAATCCTTATACGGATTAAAACAAGCTCCTAAACAATGGCATGAGAAATTTGTCAATACTTTAATAACTAATGGTTATCAAATAATGATTCTCATGTTTGACATGAAAGATCTTGGAGAAGTTGATGTGATATTGGGAATTAAAATAACCAAAAATTCTAATGGAATTTATCTTTCTCAATCTCATTATGTGGAAAAAAATATTGAGAAAATTTGGACAATATGATTGTGAATCTGTTTCTACACCTTATGATTCTTCTACTTATTTCAAAAAGAACATTAGTGATGCGGTATCTCAAATAGAATATGCTAGAATCCTTAGTAGTGTTATGTATTTAATGAATTGTACTAGACCTAATATTGCATATGCTGTACTTAGTAGATATACTCATAAACCTAGCAATGAACATTGGTGTGCATTAATTAGATTGCTTAAATATCTTAAAGGTACTATGAGTTATGCTTTGCATTATTCCGGTTATCTAACTATAGTAGAAAGATTTTGTGATGCTAAATGGATAACTACTAAAGATGACAAAAACTCCACAAGTGGATATATATTCACTATAGGAGGTGGAGCAGTGGCTTGGAAATCATCCAAGCAAACATGGAATGCTAGATCCACTATGGAATATGAGTTCATTGCACTTGAGTTGGTAGGAAGAGAAGCCAAATGGCTTAGAAATCTTTTGGTTGATGTCTCTTTGGGGGACAAAACCCATACCATCTGTTCATATACATTGTGAGTGCTAGGCAGCTATAGCTAAGGTAGCAAATATAGTAAGGCAATATTTACATGAAGGAGTTATAATCTAGATTTTGTAAGATCAAAATATAATATAGCAGATCCGTTAACCAAGCCACTAACTAAAAGGTTAGTGGTGGAAATGTCGAGGGGGATAGGATTGCTGCCCATAGAAAAAACAACTAGCGATGGCAATCCAACCTATGTGAATAAAGATCCCAAGAATTAGGTTCAATGGGAAAAACAAGTTGCCTGCATAGTTTGTCAACACTGTGTTAATATTGTACACTTAAGAAATCCTTCCCTAGGATGTTGGTAGTGCTAATTGCAATGAGAGGTTAAGTCATGAGAGACTTTTAATGAGTACCATAGCCTTCAATGGTGGTGTGTTTAGTTGCAATTACACACTTGATGGAACTCACCAAATGGGTGTTGAAGTAAGGGCTGCATTGGTTCAGAATTGGGCTAGTTCTCTAAAGCACTCATTAATTTTGAGGAGGCGCACAACCTTGTAATGTACCAAAGCACTTTGAACTTAGATGATGGTAAAGTGATGTGTGGATTGTAAGAATAGAAGGTATACAACCAAAGGGTTTGATTCAAAAATTTATATCATTAGGCCTAATTTGTTGGCCTAATTTGTACACCCTGTCTTGCAAATCCTAAGTATCGGTTCAAGTCCAAGAGACACCAGTATCAATGTACATTGTCCTTTTTTATCACTCGACATTTACTATCATTTTATCTATTTATTTATTTATTGGTGTTTGGAATCATGTAAGGGATTGTTGGAAGGTGATTCAAATTACCCTTTGCCATCCCATTTATCTATTTTTGTACCATCAGTTTTGCTCTATTTTTGAGTTAGTTTATTACTGTTTTTTATAACTTCCTAACTACTAAACATGAAAGTTAAGGGTGCTATAACATCTGTAAATAGATGTAGTCTTCGCTCTCAGAATGTATAATAGTAAACATTTCTTATCTTATACATTGTGCTTCTTCTCTATAAGTGCAAGAACAAAGCTTTGTGCACTAAGGATACATTTCGATAGGGAGCTTGTTTGCATTCATCTTGTCTAAGCTCAATTTTACATAAATTTTAAATGCAACTTTTAATCCCAAAACAGATCGTCCACCCCCTTATTATATTTTCTTCTTTTTCTTTTTCCCAACTCAAATATAGGGGAGAAGGTGAATATATAAAATCATCAAGCAGAGAGAAGTTGGCAAGATATAGGAAAGTGGATCATGTTTGGTAGTAAGGGTTGTGATGCAGCGGAAAATACATGGTCGAAACTAGCTCACCAAATTAACAAACAAGCGTCTACCAATCTGTTGATTGTCGCAAGAACAATGTTAGATAGTAGGCAACCACAATCAATGTTCACACTACAATATGAAAGCAGGAATAGAAGAGAAATTCTCTCTCTCAATATTATTAATCTCAAAATCAATCTAAAATCTTTTTGCTATAAGGCTTACATCCCTTTATATAGAGAAGTAATCCTATAAAATAGGAAAACCTAGTTCTACTAGACCAAGTAAGAAATAACCAAGAAACTAATAAAATAAAAACAAAATAATTAAAACTCCTAAAAATAATTAAAATAAATTAGAGTCCCAGATTAGTAGCAACAACATCAGAGAAAAGACTCATGGTGCATACGCATATTTAGAATATGCGTACGCTCAATAGATCATGCATACGCATAGTTGAAATTATGTGTGAGTACTATGTCCTAAACCACACGGCTCAGAAGTACGCCACTAACCAAAAAGGCTAGCGTGGAGAGGAGCCGCCACCCAATTTGACTTGGGAACTAACTTGAACCTTAACAGGGTCTAACTCGTCACAACTAGAGATTCTTTGGTCCGGAGGTAGGGTACATTGCCGAGAAGGTGTAAGGCACCCAGCAATACCCTGTCGAAACTGGCCTCCACACATAATTATTGGCTTTGGTTAGTTTACGATTCAATTAAATTTCACCCTAAACATGCAAGCAAATTATGGTACACACAATGACCAAAATAATAAATAAAGAAAAGAGAATAAAAAATATATCAGAAAGCAGAGATCATAATATACAGAGGAATAAAATATATCAACTTACCAAAAGCAACATACATAAACTCATCATTGGGGCCTGGGACTTAAGATGACAATCGATATAAAATGGGATGTCTACAATATGCTTACACCTCTGGTGCGTTGCATCATTCTCCCCCCTATTTGGAAAGAGTTCGCCCTCGAAACTCGTAACCTCATCTTCTGAGCCATCTCCATAATAAGGAATTAAGTGTTTGACGTTGAAGACAGATTGTATAAAAAATTGTATAGCATATAGGCTCAATTGTGTCTTACCGAGGTGAAATTGTGATGACACTAGCTTGATTGGTGAGTCTAATTTTAAATTTGAAACCCTCAATAGAGTTATGATAAGTAAGGCAAATAAGGGAATCATGGGTCTCAGTGCCCACTAAGACTACCATCACGTTTGCAGCTGCTGATATTACCGATCCATTGCTTGATCCGCAAGGGTTTGGTTATACAAATGTGATCGTTCCACACCTTGCATCATTCTCCCTATTCTTCTCTATTTGGAGAGAGTTCGTCCCCATACTCTGCAGGTTGTCTTCATAGAAGTATTGATGTCAACCACTCCATTTGAATAAATACTTTAAGGATTTTGCTTGTTTCAATTTCCTCCCAAATTTATTTTCTAGAAATTTTTCAGCCCCCACAAAAAAAAAAAAAAAAAAAAAAAAAAAAAAAAAATTCATACCCTTCATCCGATTCAAAATTTTCAGCAATAGAGGACTAACAACCCAATAAAGATTTTCAACTCTAATAAAATAAAAATGTTTCAACTCTTCAATGACAAAAACTTCATCCTCTAGAAAATCACCAAGCAGATTATCACGACAAAAATTATTACTTGAATAATTTTTATTACGTGTCTCGCAAGTTATAGAATCATCTTGACCTTCCAAATCTTCAATAATATTTGACTCAATATCATCATCATCATATTCATCAAAAATAGGAGGAGAATTAAAATCCATAAATTTTTCAAATTCAGCTTCACCAAAATTATTAAAAGAAAATTTTCAAATATGCGTACACTAGAAAATTATTAGAACAAATAAGAAAATTATTAAAAGAAAATTATTAGAACAAATAAGAAATAACTAGGAAACTAATAAAATAAAAGTAATAATCAACTAAAAATAATAATTAGAACTCCTAAAAATAACTAAAATAAATTAGAATCCCAGATTAGCAACAGCAACAGCGAAAAGACTCATGGTACATACGTATATTCCAAATATGCGTACACTCAATAGATCATGCGTTTCGTATGCATAGTTGAAAGTACACGTATGCCTTTGCCGTGCTGCGTCAGGTTGCAATAGTGTAGTTCTGCACAACAATGCACAGGGGGCTTTGCACTTTTGCAGTCTTAATGGACCCAATGGGAAAACATCCTATAAAAATAATACTCCCTCTGTTCCTAAATAAGTGGCCTACTTTCCTTTTTGGGATGTTTCAAAATTATTGTCGCATTTCAAAAGTCACTGCTTTTTTTTTTTATTCATTTCCTAAAATACTCTTAAAAAAGTATTCTCTATTTATCTAATGTTTTGCACACTTGAGGGCAAACTTAGAATGTCAAAACATATGTATTGATGTGAAAGCATTAAATAGAGTTTTCCTAAAAAGCGTGTTTTTTTAAAGGAGACGGTCAATTAGGAACAGAGGAGGTAATAGGGTCCTGATATTGCAACCCCTTCAAGTGATCTCACTACCCATTAATTTTAATTTTTTAACTTTTTAGAAAAATGTAAAAGGTTTTCATGAAAAGTGGCCGCGAGGTCCACTAGAAAACATCATTTTGAACAATTTTGCAGAAGAAAGTTTTTCTAAAATCTATAATTTATGTGAAATTTTTGGCCAAAAATGAAATAGAGACTATAAATTATCAAAAAGTCTACTTAAATGATAGAATTTGGAAAAACTTTCTTGTGCAAAGTTGTTCAAAATGATATTTTCTAGTGGACAATGCGGTCACATTCATAAAAACCTTTTATATTTTCTTTTAAATCTTAAAACAATTAAAATCAATGGAGTGGGAAGATTACTTGAAGGGGTTGCAATATCCAAACCCATAATAATAAACCATTTTAAGTGGCCTCCCAAGGATGTAGCCCTTCAATGAATTTGGAGAATTGCCATCCATTTAATTACGAAGCCTAGGTAGCAGAACATAAAATTTAATAACTAGCTTATTAATTGATCGATCAATTGTTAAAAGACACCTAGATATGTCTACTTAGAACAAGAAGTTATTTTTAAGTGGCCAATAAATTAGTGACGCACGTCATTAAAAGTGTGAGATCAAGTGGATCCAAAAAGATGGAATGAAATTTATTAATGCTACTACATGGGAGAGAACGGTTAAGCATTACCCTCCAACTCTCCTCTAAAACCCTAACAAGAGTTGGTTTTCCCACTTTGAGTCGATATTGATCCCTTCCTCTTACAATACCCTCAGTTTCCATCTCTAATTTCCCTCCAAGTCTCCTCTCTCTCTCTTTATATATATATAGACAAGTCCCCTAGACTACCCACAATATAATTCTACTCTCTTTCCTCTTACTACCCACATTGCCGGTGTTTGAAGATGAACATGAAGATGAAGTTGTTGTCTCTCTCAGTCTTTGAGGGAGAGGAGATTGGGGACTTCTTGTCCCCTTTCGATATATTAACTGTCGTAACCAAAGTGGTGGCTGTCAAGCATGAGCAAGAGAAGTCCATGAAACAAAGAGATGTCGGCAATGACAATGGTACGATGAAAGGCGATCAAGATTTCTCTATAAAACAAAGGTCGATGAAGAGAGTTGTGATCGATGAGGATGATGCATATTGGTTGGGCTTGGGAGAGACGAAGGTGACACCGAGTTTTATAATCAATCAGCCGGCAATTCTTGATGTCTCAAAAGGGGAGACATTAATGACGAGAGAAGGATTTTCCAAGAAGATTTTTGTAGACCTAGATGGTGACCAAGGAAGAAAGGCTGAGGAGAGAGAAAGCTCTCAAGAGACCTATTCAAGAAGAGACTTCTACGGCTATGTCGTCCAAGAAACAGAGGTTGATCATGGGGCGATTTTTCAACAAGGTTAATGTTACATGCCCATTCTACATATCCAAGAAACAGCCTACATCAGAAGATGAAAGGATGAGCTTTTTTGATAATTTTCCAAAACGTAAACATTCTTGCAAGAACGAAAGCACTGACGAATAGGCTGTAAAATTGAATGGGCAGAAGGGAGATAAGCCCACTTTCCTAAAACGTAAAGGATACTCCTTTGAGAGTGAAGTGAGCCAAGAAAAGACGCGGTGAAATTGAAGAGGCAAAAGAAGGAGATGCCAACTGCACTTGACCCATTGTCGGATTTGCCCCAGGAATTCAAAAATCTGATCATAGCCATGGGAGGTTCTGATGTGAAGTTACTCATACAGAAGCTATTGTACGTCACCGATGTCAGCAGGGGTCACAACCATTTGTCAATGCTGCTGAGCCAAATCAGAGCAGAGTTCCTCACTGATGGAGAGAAGGCAGTTATGAACACGCAAATTGGAAAGCGTTGTGAGGAAATTGAAGTGCGATTGATTGACCCATCGCTTAATGAACGGACCATATGCTTAAAGAAGTGGGTCATGAGGAAGAGTGCAGAGAATTTTAGTTCTTGTTATGTTTTGGTAAAAACATGGAATATGGTTGTGTCAGATAACAATCTGCAGAGTACTAATGTGGTTCAGCTATGGTCATTTCAAGTGGGCTCAGAACTTTGTTTTGCTCTTGTTGAATGTGGAAGACGAGGAGAAGGTAGTAGTGGGACTAGTGGCAAAAGCTATGGAAAGAGTGATAGCATCTACACAAGAAAGAAAGGAGAAGATGGTGACAATAGCAGTAAAAATGGTGGAGAGGGTGCAAGTAGCAGTCATAGAAGTGAAGGTCAAGATGGTGCTAGTAGTAGCAAAAAGAGTGGAGAGGATGCAAGCACTTGCCCAGAAAATTAAGGAAATAGAAGATGCATGGTGGCAGTGGCAGCAAGAGTGAAGGAGAAGGTGCAAATACCAGCTAAAGTAAGTGGACGACATTTGTCTCACCCAAGAAGAAAAGGGCTCTCTTTTAATTATCATCCCCTGTTTTATAGGATTTTTGTCTTAAGAGAGGTTTATGGAATTCTTTTATTTTTATTAAATATCTGCAATGTATTATTTAATTGAATAAATTTCAATAGAAGATGATGCTTGGGTACTATTTTTTTTCTTTTTTTTTTTTTTTTTCTTGGTATTCGTTGGAAATTTCAACTCCAACATTCAATGCTAGAACAGTGGCCACATGACTCTACCTCTCTCTCTCTCTCTCTCTCTCTTTTTTTTTTTTTTTTTTTTTTTTTTTTTTGGGGACTAATTTTTGAAAAAATAAAAAAAGAATGATTAACTTAGTTGATATGTCATTTGGGCAAATCTTTTCATATGAAACGCAATGCACGTGATCATGTGAGCTCCACCTCATGTGAGAGTAGATTTTTTAACAGAACCTGTAATGGAATTTGTATACCTCAAGTCAATCCCTAACCCACAGTCCATCACTAGTGAGAAGGCAAGAGATACAAAACCAATGCTTTTCTCTTTTTCCATCGTGGAGACTCTTGGTATTACTTAAAATGCCTCGAAATAGCAACACAAAAAAATAGAGGAGTCGCCCACCTATGGCCTGACAATGGGGTGGCAGCTGCGGCAACAATGGTAGGAAGTGAGATGGTTTTAGAGTGAATAAGATTCTACTAAACAAGTGCTGAAAGCTCAAGTCACAATTAGAAACTGTGTGTGCGTGTGTTTGTCAACATCAAAACTGGATCATATCAATTCAATGACAATTACCATTGGCCATCTTCCGCAACCTAAAATGGTTAATCTTTCTACATTTATTAATAAATAAAATCAAATGAAGTATAATGAAAACATGCAAAAAAAATAGATCAGAACCTTTAAGACACAATATCTTTCAGTTTCATGATCCATATATCAACACATGGAAAAAAAGTCCATCGCATTATGCACAATGTGCGGTCTTAACTATTCAGTACCTTGTGAATGGTAAAATGGGAAAAAGAAAAGATGATATGCAACATGAGTGTCTTGAGAAGATCTGAACAAGTTCGCTACCCACCCAGTCCACTTCAGCAATCCATCCTATGAAAAGTTGCCTTGCACAATTAAAACAAATTGAGTACGCTTATGCCACTTAGACTTTTTGTGAAACAAATTGAAAATTGACAATGAAATGGACAAGAGAGAGAGAGAGAGAGAGAGAGAGAGAGAGCCCTTTAATAGAATCTTATTCATTTTTACTAGTATTATTATTATTCTGAAAAAAAAAAAAAAAAGGAGGAAGAGGAGGCGTTTGTTCCCGCAACAGTCCACTACTAAGGAATGGCAAATTGGCTAAAAAACCCACACCTCACCACACACTGTCCACTATTTTTGTTTGTCTTCTCTTATCGTGTTTGAGCTTTTGTCTTTGGGATGTTATTTCATGATGGAAAGATTTGGGGTGGGTGTTTTAGTGGGCTGGTACGTCATCTCTGGGGGGCTTCTATGCCAAAAAAAAAATATATATATATATATATATTAAAAAAAAAATGAGGTTATCTCTGGGGGTTGCTGCTGTATTATCTCCCTATATAATTAATAAATTTCGTTTTGCCTACCAAAAAAAAAAAAAAAAAAAAAAACATAAATTTTATCGGTACAAGGTAAATTCAAGATTGAGTGTTTCAGGCTATAAGAACCCACAACATGCAATCATGTGTCATGGACACCTTCTTGTCTAAACCCTTAAATAGGCCAAGACAAAGGGATTTGTTCCCTGTAACCTTGGGGTATCATCCATCTTAGCAAGCCTCTTCCGTTACTGTTGAACAAAATACCTTGAGTTACCCCAATAAGAGTGAGGTAACTGTTCGTTGACCTTGATATGAAGGCCCCTAGCTCTACATTGAGCTCCTAACCTTGGCAACAATTCTTACTAGCACCTCGTGGGGGGCCTTACCTAAGGCCCACTTGCCTCAGCCTTCATCCTCGAAGCCTACAGTTTCGTAAAATAAAATTTTTTCAAAAATTGTGGTATAATTTGACATTTTTTCTCATTTACAGTAATTTTTTAATGTAAAAATCCAAAAAATCCACTTAAATAGTAATTTTTGAAAAAACTTTCTTCTACAAAGTTATGCAAAATAGTGTTTTCTAATGTACATGTGACCAATTTTCATTAAACCATTTATATTTTTCATAAAAGCAAGTCTTGGGTTGCGAATAGAGGCCCTCTTAATACCAAACATAAATATTTATTGATAATAAAATGGGTAAAATTAGAAAGATTAAACTTTTTTGAAATAAAAGAGGTGAGGGTTTTTGTATATGAATGGAAAAAAGAAAGAAAGAGAGTTACAATCAGAAAATATAAAGGACTGATGGCAAGAAATAATCTATACAACACTAAAGCAGTCAACTACAGGATCGAACAATTAATTAGACCACTGGTGGCAAGGAAAATTGATTTCTTCGACAGATAAACAGGTAAATGGGACCATATAGCGGTTCCTCTTTCTCCATAAGTACTCCCCTTGGCAACATGGTCATGGAACATATTATCACAACCTCTTTCTTCTGCAATTCTCCTTTTTTTTAAGAAGTTTCTTCTGCAATTGTTGGTTCTCCTTTTGAACTTCTGCAACTATTGCTTCCAATTCTGAGATGCGGGCCTAGCAGAAACACAAAAGCGAAAGATAACGTAAGAGGATTAATATGCAGGTCAGTCCTACACCCCCGGACAAACGGCAGGGAAAAAAAGAAAACCCACAATAAACAGCACACTAAAGTCGGGTCAGCCAGTCCTACTCTATACTACAAACGACTTGAAAACAATATATCTGCACATTAGTTCCAAAAACATTAAAGTTAAAAAACATAATAATGACATATTGAGATTATAAAATGAGTAGAACAAGTAATGGATGGTGTCCAAATAAATGTTCACTACAATATGACTACATAGCTAACATGTTGATGAGGGGTACACAAATAATTTTAGTCAATTTTATACAACACTCATATAAAATTTGGAGTCATATAGTAACATGTAGAAAAAAACATTTAGAAAATAATAATAATAATAGAGGCACAATTCATTTCATTTACACTGATCTACCAGCAATTCTAAAATATTGCTTTTTACAGTTTCATAGAATTGGATAAGTCTTTGCATAATTTTCTATTTCTTTCAATTTATTTTAGAATTTTGAGCCTGTCTGCGATAAACGATTTGAGGTACATAATTTGCAAGGTGCACAAAAGATTTTAAAAAAACTATAAAAAACTAAAACTGCTAGAGAACACAGATCTAGCAATATAATGAGTAAACAAAGTAATTGGTATTTGGGAATGTAAATGTCACAAAAATATATCACTATAACAGCACAAGATGTACAGTGACAATCTAAGAGCCTGTTAGGGGGTGTGGTGCGTTAGAAAAAAAGTGCTTTTTTTTTTTTATAAAAATAGGTGCATTCGCCCCTGTTTGGTGTGCACCGAACTTCGCGTTAGTCTGAAGATGAAATAGAGTATAAAGCTCTTTTACTGAAGCTGGGAATGTGTGGCTTTTTTGTGAAGAGTTTATATTCTCTTCTCAAAAAAGGCACGGGAATAGGTTTTTCCCTTTTAATGAATCTTATGGATAGACAAGTTTGCCCATATTTATATTTCAAAAAGACAGCCATGTCCTTGAACCAACATTCTTGTTTTGTCTCTCTTTGGACCCTCTTTGTTTCTCTTCGGTCTTCATTTTCACTACATGGGATACGGTCCATTTGTATTATTATACCTGGGTTTCATCCATTTTATTGTAATTATAATAATTTCATCATACACCCATACACAAATTGACAAATATATATTAATATTATTATTGAAATATATTTTGAGGGTGGAAATGGAATGACAAATACTGATGACCTTGGGTTTATGGTGATGTACAAAACTACCTATTAGAATATGTTTTTGGCTTAGGCTCTATTTGTTTCCAAGGAAAGATAACGCATGTTTGTTATTTTTTCTTTTTATTTACTCTATTATTATTTGCCAAATAAAGGATATCCTAAACCTTAAGATCCAGCCTAATCCCTTCATAGTGAACAAACCACCCGCATCATGTTTGTTAATTTGATATGTATTAATGATGGGGATTTTAAATACTTTGATATTATTGATGTTATTGATTAACATGTAAATAAATCATATTTATTTATAAGCCAATGAATGCCAAGAGTTGTCAAATTTAGAGTGCTTCAATAGTGAGATACCTAGTAGAGAGATAAGAAACCTTTAGAAAGGGCATTACAGTCAAATTGAGGGTTAGAAGTTTTTCAACAAGTATGGTCACCAAACACATAAAACGCTCTTCTTGTATCAGAAGCTCTTCTGAGTATTCAGTAGCCAAACAATTTCAAACCTCTTTACAAGAATCTCTTCTATTCATAGATCTTTTTTAAAAAACACTTCACTAAAAGATACACCATGTTTAAAAAGCAGCTCAGTGGTATGCAACCCAAAATTGCCAGAACACAGAGAATACAACGAAAATAAATATCTAAGCCAGAGGAGATCCTAAAGGTGCATTTCACATGCCATTTTAGGCTTCGAATTTTGTGTGTATACCATAGAGGCACAAAGTTGGGGGCTAGGTCGGGAGCAAGGAAGCAATGACTTGTAAGAGTCAAAGGTTTGAGGCCCCCGTTCATGCAAATGAATGGTGAGATTGAGGTCACTTGATGCAAATTGCATCAGGTGCACCTTATAATAAAATGACTGTATATCAATATCTATCTATCTATCTATCCATATTTGTTTGATCGGCATATATATATAGTTCTTTTCTTACCAACACATGCTAATGCTTGTTGCATCAGCATGTGCTGTGAAGGAATTTGTACACCATGCATAAGGAGGTTGCACAATACAACCCCACCATACATAGGGTACAACACCTCATACCACATGTTGATGCAAAAAACATCATCACATGCTGATAAGAAAATTTCAATACATATAAATATATATATGCTATATATAACCTACTATAACATCACATGGGTGAAATTATAAAGAAAATTCACCATATTTTTTTTAACTTGTTAAGAGTTATAGAGGAATCAAAGAAAGAAATTTGTACAAAGAATGAATGTATTCTTACGAGTAGCTAAACTAATGTAAAGAAAGAGAAAAAACCATCATATGTTCTTAATTCTATTTTTTAGCAAACTATTGGGTATCAAAACAGGACTACTACTCTAATTTCTTCCTAAAATTTAGAAATATAATTACAATACAGTAAGGGGGGCACCATACAAAGAAATTTAATAATTTAATTCATCAAAGGATATCTTACATTTTATAGTATATAATACAAGTACTATAGGGATATATTGGCGATCTATAATCCAAATAGTGTATTTTCATGGTACAATAGCATGCTACAACCTAATATTTTATTTAACATATTATATTTCCTAAGTTATTGCTATACTTAATTGATGGTTCCAATGTGTGCCCTCATCTTTTGTTATTTTTCTATAATTTTTTTGGATTCTCTTTGAACATTTTGTGCAAAGTTGCCAATCACCCAAGACCCGATGATGTTCAAGACCGGAACTTTGAACCATGGACCTAATAGACACCATTGGCAGCAACAAAAAATTCACAAAAGAAGACCAAATGCATCCCCTAGAACTCTTTGTTAACCAAAGGCCATAAGGGGGCTAAGAAAACTACTCTATCCCACACCCACACACACATACCCACACACCCTAGTTCAAGACCCCCTCTACTCCAAGGGCGACCACTCACCAAATGATCCTTTTTATCCTCACCATGAGCCTCCCATAAAAACTCGCTTTGAGAATTTGTCCTTTTTTGGCTTATTGTAATTAGACTATGATGGATGGTTGGGAATTTTAATTCATTCAACGTTTTTAGGATCTTTATAAAAAGAATGTAATTCTCTCTACTAGAAGTATTAATTAGAAGCTCTTGTTATAGAGGGTGTGATTACCTTTTCTGCCAAGTGCGACTGCTTAATTAGGAAACCTTAGGCATGGTTGCCAAGGTTACTCCCCCTCCTCCTTCCTCTTACTCTTTTCTTTAAAATGGATACTATGACAATAAAACCAATTTCTAACCAGACCTGAGACCATTCAGATGAACCCTAATAAAATTCAAAATCTATTCCCAAAACTCTTATTCAACTCTTCACCAACCACTAACCATACCTGAACTTCCAATATAAAACCTAACCCTAAACGGCTAGACCACTATAATAGATTTGACTCTAAAGGGATTACCCATCATGGCCCCAACTACTCTATTTAAGTTGCAATCACTAGAATCCCGGACTCAAACCAGATGACCTATAACAAAGATGCACCATAAAGGGGCATTAAAATTTATTGCAAGATAGGAAACCATTGATTGGTCCAAGAGAGAATAAAAACACTCCACACCAAACCATGTGAATTCATAAAGAAGTTTTGAGAATCAAAACACCCAGAAAATGAAAAAATATCAAATATGAGATTAGACTATGAAATACGCAAGGCAAAAATGTAGATTCAGCTCACATGTATCACAGCTAATATAACTACAAATACAGGTATTAATTTGAAGTTTTGAACACATAGAATCAATACAAACATACATAGCATATCAAATAATAAAAGCATAGACAAATGAGTCATTTGCAAACTATAAATTTTAGCTTTTTAAATGAGGAATAAATTTAAGAAAAATCATGAAAGCAAAATGCAATACCTCCATTGCACATTTCTTTTTATGGGCCATTCCACTGAAATATTCCAATTGTCTCTGCCATTCGTAATCGCACTGCTGTCGATATTCATATCATTCCCTCCAAAGCTCCCTTTCTGATTCAGGGTAATTTTCAATGATGAATCTATACCCAGGCAAATTAGGATTAAAGTACTGGAGATAGTCTTGGCGCAAAATATATCCATATCCAGAGCACTTAACGTTCGTAGCTACAGTGAGTCTCTTATAATCAAATGCCCTGCCAAAAGGCTGACAACCGGTTTCTCTAAAAGCCTTCTCTTTTGAAGCACGTGTTGCCATTGCCTCTGGATTTGACTCCGATCCAGGCCAATACTCTTGTGCCTGCATTACAAAGATCAACCGTGGAGGTTCGAAATCTTCCCCCGGCTTCGCTTGTTCATTCAATTCCTCGGCCTTTTCTAACTCAACTTCTTGAATCATGGCACAGTGTTCGGAAATCATCTTCTCAGCCCTGTACGACCAATCCAATGGATCGATATAAACAATCTTCACCCGTGGTCTCCCTTGCTCATCATGTTCATCTTCTACAACTTTCGTAATGCACTCCATAGGAGGCTTCAAATCCTCCGTGGTACAGAGCTTCCCGTTCAACATGATCAACACCATCTCTGAAAAAAAAAAAAACCAATATCAACACACGCATATTTATAGTTGCATGTGTCTCTGTATATCTGTTTGCATGTGTATTGATGGTATTAAGGAACGAATAAGAGAATCAACATCAAAGATAATCTACCCAAATAACAAAAGTTACAGCTTCAATTGAACCTACCCAATTAACAAAAACAACATACCCGACCCAATTATGACCTGGCCCAGATTTAGACCCAACCCATTTTGTGACCTAGATTTTTTTTTTATTCATTTTTTTTCCCCCTCTCTCCTCCCAAAACGCCATCATCAAAGTGTTAGCTTCGCTTAAGATTTTCAAAGTAAATTGAAAAAAAAAAAAAAAAAAAAAAAAAAGGCATGGAGTTACAGATTACACTAAAAACCATATACCCAAGTCCTTTTGAGTCAACATCCAGCTCCTAGAAAGCAACTCCCACAAGGAAACTCCTTCAACGAGAAGTTTACCAGATTTCCACACACACACACACACACACACAAAAAGAAGTTGATTAAAGAGACGAACCAGCTACTCTACCACAACCCAAAATCCATCAAACCAGCAACAAAGTATTGTATTCATCTCCTTGACCAATAGATTAGAATTAGTCTCCCCTACCACAACCAGATCAACCACTGAACCACATAAGATGTCTTTAATCATTACAAGCCACCGTCCCTACGCTGTTCCCAATTCAAAAAAATCATTCTTAAGACTAAGAACCCGAAAACGAAATCATAAATATAACTACATTGGGTTGGCAAAAACAGAAAAGCTCCGAAACCATAATATATGGATGAAAGCATGCGCATCAAAATTGAGGAAAAATACAGAGGCTCACCTGCCCTCTCTCCCCAGTGTAAGATCCGAATACGAAAGAGAAATCAACGTAAATCCACCCGTCTTCCTTCGCTTCTTCTGTCGAGTGTCGAGACGTCTATCTTTCTCTATATATAGAATAGGGGAAAAATACAGAGGCTCACCTGCCCTCTCTCCTCAGCGTAAGATCGAATACGAGAGAGAAATCAATGTAAATCCACCCGTCTTCCTTCGCTTCTTCTGTCGAGTGTCGAGACGGCTATCTTTCTCTATATATATCTACAAGATTCAAAACCCGTGCGTTGCACGGATTTATTTATAAAAATAATATTATTAGAAAATTAAAATTTAATATAATATTTATTCTCTAAAATAGTAAAATATATTTATTACTCCTCTGTTCCAAATTAAGTGTCCCTTTTGAAAAAAACATGTTTTTTAAGAAAACCCTATTAAATGATTTCACATCAATGCATATGTATTGAAATTCCAATTTTGCCCTCAAGTGTGTAAAACATTAGAAAAAGTGAGAATACCTTTTTAAGGGTATTTTAGGGAATGAATCAAAAATGACCATTAACTTTTGAAATAAGACAATTATTTTGAAACATCCCAAAAAAGAAAACATGATACTTATTTAGGAACGAAGGGAGTAATATAATATGTCAATTAAATTTAGAAGATATAAATAAAAATAAATGAAGTAGTTAAATCAAAATAGTATTTGGTGCGTTGTTAGCATAATGTATCACACAAAATGTAATCATACTTCCAAAAAGGATAAATTATTTTGAAAAACAATTAATTTAATAGTAAAAGCTTGTAAAAAAAAAAAAAAAAAAAAAGAGTTAATACATTATGGTATTTGGTATAAAAAGATTAAGACTCTCTAGAGCCTAACCCATCTCACGATCATAATTTTGACAATTTGGTATGTATCAAAGCTAGTATAGTCGTCAAAAGTGTCTCGAAATTCAATGGTGTGGATTGTAGAATGCATGACAACAATGAATATTGACCTTCCATAAGGGTTTTTAATGGGTTTCATATAGAGTGAAAAATAAGGAGAAAAAGTACTAAAAATTTGTTTGATATTAGAGCATAAAAAGATCAAAGAAAAGTTTAGAGAGAGAAAAGTTTAGAGAATGAGAGGAGCAAAGAGGGAAGGAGAAGAAGATAAGAGAACGCATAGATCTTTTCAATTTTAGGTAATAAACCATCTGAAAATTTTTGATTAAAATAATATATATATATATATATATATATATATATATTTTTTTTTTTTTTTTGTTGAAAACAGATGGGGAGAAGATTCCAACATGTCGGTTTTTTTTTTTTTTTTAAATCATTTTTCTCTCTATCTGTGTCTCTTATTATGACTATTTATAGTTTTATACGTTCAATTTTTGGGAAATGAGATAAATAGGTATAAAAAAAATGAATAGATATAGTAGTTTACAAAGTTTAGTTTGAACATTATATAGTGTAGGTTTTTCGATTTTCCCACATAAAAACAAAGAGATATGTAGTGAATACCAAGCGACAATTTACTTGCATGAAAAAGAGTAGTGAATACCAAAAAAAAGTTGGAAAAATTACTTTTTGATGACCACTTCCTAACTTAATACCAAAATAAAAAAGAAAAAAAACCTTAATAGTCATTTTGAAGCACATAAATAGTTAATTTGTAGCAAGTTGACAGAAAATAACTTTTGTTTGGTATTAAGATTGAAAGTGGTCACCAAAAAAGCAATGTCCTCAAAAGTCACTAAAAGTAACTTTTTGGGAAAATTATGTTTTAGTGATTTATTTTCAATGTAATATGAAACAAAAGGAATTAGTAGTCATTTCACGCATGTATATAGTTAATTTGTAGCAAGATGATAGCTTATATCTTTTATTGGGATTAAGTTGGACTATGATCACTAAAAGGTAATTTTTTGAAAAACGTTTCCTATAACTTTCTTTTATTGTTGAGCATCTGATTAAAAATAAAAATAAAAATAAAATAAAAAAAGAATAAGAAGAAATAAGCGACGCGTGGCATAGCTACAGGAGGACCAATCCTCCATGAGATATCTATATATATATATTAGATTTCTATATTCTATATTCTATATTCTATCTTTCGATTGTTATTGTTGTGGAGTATTATATATCTATCTAATAGTAGAAAATGCACGTGCCCAGTATTTCTTTAAGGGGGTGTTTTTGATTTCTTTTATTGGTATATTGTTGCTTACACGAAATTGAATTGGTAGAGAAAAGGGCTACGATAGTAAATTGTGTAAAAAGTGTTAGAAGGAATTGATTAAGTGCAAAAGCTTGAGAAATTGAATAAGAAATAAAGAGTGTAAAAAGAATGTTGTATGTAGAGACAGATGAGATTTAATTATATGTACATTGTAAAGGTTACAATATAGTTGTAATAAGAATTTCTTTTGAAGATTTCTTCGGTGATTTAGGATTCATATAAACATAAAGACAGGACAGGAAAAGGTAAAAAAAAGGGAAGGGAAAAAACATAGAGTTATTAGTCATCTAAGAAGAGTAAACCCCATTTCCATGCTAATCAAAATTCAACTCAACTCCTTTTGCTTTTCAGATCTTAGCCTTCTCCAAAATGTACTCTTTTTCTTGATATTAGGCCTTACATTTCTTCCTCCCATCTCCTCTTCCCATCTGTAGAACAAGTAGGAATGATAACTGATGTACTGAGCTTCACAAGATAATATTGGAAACTAAGTAAATTAGCTTCAGCTGCATCAAATGTAACCCACAATTTTCTTAAATAAAAGGAAATTCCGTGATGATGTATACATCCGCATGTGCGCGCACACACATGTGCATACATACATACATACATAAAGAATCAGAGATTCAACTGAAGAATCAAATTGACTAATATTCAAATTTAAATTCAAACCATTGTCTACCTAATCAAATTGTTTCAGAAAAGTATCATCAGAGCAAAATCCCTTTCTCAATCTAGTTAAACATATCAAATTCAAACATGATCCATACTATGTAACTTATCACCCTGCTCCATTGCCATCCTTAATTGAATCCGCAAAGTTATAGCTTAAATCTCGATTTGAATCAATCCCATTTATACAACTTAATGCTTTGCATAAAAATTGGCAAACTATGCCATAAACTAAAACATATTACTCTTGTAAGCATCCTTCAAATTTATATAGCATAATAATTTAGGCTCCACCACTCCATTTGGTATTTGAAAAAGTAGATTATTGAAAAAATATGGATACAACCCATTCTTGCCATCCTTCTAGAACAAGTACAATGGTACATGTACTTTGTAACTCCACAGTTTTTCAGATTTTTCAAAAATGGCTTTCATTTCAGTTTCAAAACAGTATTTTATGAGAAATAAGGTGTGCAAACCAACTTCATTTAGCTCATATTATGTAAACTTAAACGATAGTATAGCTCACTAATCTCACAATAATACAACCTCAATGATGAGCAACCTCATTTATCATCATGAACACCACCGAAACAAACAGAACCTTAGTTTTACCTCTGAACCATTCATTAAGAATTATTTAAGAAAGAATGTTTGAGAAAGTGAAAAACATAATAGTCTAAAATAATTGACAAAAATATCACTTTGGTAAACGTGTAGGGCCATAATAATAATATGAAGGAGACAACAAATCTAGGAGCAACAAATTACAAAAGCATTTTAGGCCTGGAAATTATTTCACAGCAAAGAATGGAAGCCTAAAAAACAAATCTAGGAGCAACAAATTACAGCTAACCTGGAAAGCTTCCATCAATGAACATTATTGGAATAGCCTATCTTCTATCCCACTTGGAACCCAAAGCTCAACGATTTCTAATCTAGTCAAATTCTGATACAAAATCCCATAAAACCAACCTATCTCCAACCCCAATCATGTTTATTTTGTCATTCCCGAACCTAATAGCCAGATAACGAACTAACATCACCAACAAGGCAAAGAATCTAAGAAGTGGATTGTCCCCTCATTAAATCTAACATGTCCACAAATGAAGAAGACAACAATCCAGATCTAAACCAAGAATCCATAAACCAAACCAAGACTCCAGAACATAAGAGAGACAAATAACAGCAAATGATTCCAGGAAAAAGATTGAGGACCAAAAGGAACTCACTGTCAACAACACCATAACAATTCTCTCTCTTCTTGTGGTCTCTTGGGTTTTAGAAGATATGGAAGTTGTGGATCGCGTTCTCTTATTGCTGTTGGCTAAAAATAACAAAATAGGATATGAATATAAGACTTATATGAAAGAACGCAAGAAGAGTACGTATGTAATAGTTTTGTATTAATTGAATATAATAGAGTTGAGAATTAAGTAGCAATGTTTTGGATAAGAGACTTTGAAGTTCAGCGCTCATTTGTTTACTGTTAAGAACTGGTTTTCTTTTAGGAGGAATTGTTGCGACGGACTGTGTAGCAATAGGATAGCGGGTTGGAGTGCGAAGGAGTTAGAAGGAAAACGAGGAGAGTAATTGTTCAAAAATTAAAGATATAGAGCTATCAACAAGACAATGATAGATGGGATGAAGGAGAATTATGTTGATACTGATGCCTGGAACATCGGTCTTCTTTTTCTGAGCATAGATTTCTTTTCTACGACATAACTTTTATTCTCACTTCTCAGATTCTACAAATAGGAAGTATTATGATGTAACACTGAGGAATTATTTTATATATAGAGTAAATGGTCTACAAAGTAGACCACGTTGCATATAATAGATTGAATGTAATTATGAATATTTATAATTGGTGACTTAATGTTCTTGGAGTAGCAATAAGAATAGGAGAGAAGTTAGACAGAAAATAGCTTAACTATGTCTTACCGGAAATTTGGTGTGAAGATAGAGGGTTTGAGAGGACTTGAGATAAATTGACTATGACAGAAGATTAATCAACATTGCTTACTAGGTCAGTCCTACTCCTAGATGAATCACTACCATGAATTTCTCCATCATTCTTCAAACGCATTTTCTCAGCGTATAGTTCTCTCCTACGACACAACTTTTGTTCTCGCTTCTCGCGTTCTACAAAGAACAAGTTTTACAATTTTACAATGACGAATTTGTTTAGAACCATATTTAACTAAATAGATTCTCACTAGGTGTGCTAGGTGTGTTCCTAGAGCACTGAATATCTATATTTGTCGCAGTCTATATTTTTTTTTGTTTTTGTCGTGTTTTTCTTTGTTGAGAATCTACAAAGTAGTGTGCATTGCACATCATATAACAATTATAATTTCCAACACTGGTAGATAGTGACTTGACATAGGTTGATGACTAACAAGGATTGGAAACAAACATCTATGAGACATGGAATAGGTTAAATCATTTCTCACCAAAAATATAGTGCAAAGATGGACCATTTGACAGGGTATTAGACAAATCCATTGTCATCAAAGAGTTATGTATGGCAGATATTTGTTCAAGGTTACTTGTAGATGAATCACTACCATCAACTGCTCCAAAGTTACTCTCAATGAGAGCTGTGTAAGAAAGCATGAGTAATAAAGAGAGGTAATGTGAAAGCATGATATAAAACACTGAGAAGATAACAAGCGAATGAAAAAGAAGAGTCTACCTCTTCTCTATTTACGTTCAATTACGGGGTCAACATCCATTACCACCAACTTGTGATGGTGAGATAGCTCTTGGACTGAGTGAAGTATGATAGAAATAGACCTAGATCGTGGTAGAGAAGGTAGATTTAATTCAAGGAGTAAATAATTATAGGTGTTCACTATATCTTAAAAAGAATTGTTATTTAGACTATTGGCTCTTTGAAAGACACCAAATGAAGTTAGTCGTTATAAAGATGTAATGAAGGCTCAATGGCAAAAAAACCCTCTAAAATACTCTAAAACAAAAGAGGAGGCTTGTTCATCAACACCTATTTGGTGTACTTAAAAAATCATATTTATGACCAGATGTAAGTATCTATAGTTCTTTATGTAATTTTGATCACTCATATATAGTATTTAAATTAGAATCACATAAAATTGTAGTTACACATGAAACATGTGAATATAAACAGTCAAGTTCCTTGACTCAAAACATATATTAGAGTCTTTAGCGTAATCTCTAGAACTGTACATTACAATTCTTGAATGAAATAGATATTGAAGATGTAAATCACGAGACATGTGAGTGTGAACCTGGGAAAATGGCCCACATTATGGAAATAAAAAAGGGAGTCGCCACCTAATTTTTTAAGGAAAAGAAGAAAACTCTAAAATGTTTTATTTTCCAAAACAAGTGACTCCATGTTTAAAGACAAAAAGGCAAAAAGTCTTTTGAAAACCAAAGATTGTGAATTCAGAGGCTAAATAATGATATGGGAAGGTTCTAGGCAAACTCTATAGGCACCTATATTGCCCTAATCGGTCTCTTAATTTAATTGGGCTAAATTAATGTCTGACAGACACATAAATCAATAATCATCATCACAAGACAGCATGCATATCATCAATCCATCCATCCAAAGAGGCAAATAAAAGAGAAAAGAGAAAAAGGGAGAAAAAAACCTTGGATACTTTGTATCCTAGGGCGGACTTGAACATCAATTGAGTGCCTACGTACCTTGTATTGAACTTACAAGGATTAAAGTTCACGTAGTTCATTAAGAATAGGGTTATAACCTAATAATGACTTATGGTAAACCCTAAGTTTCCTTTCAAGAAAATATGGGAAATTTCCAAAGATAAATGATTCTAAAAAAGATCTTTGAAAATATAGTATTTCAATAAAAATAGAAACTTTTTTAGTAAAATGAATCTTTTTAAGGAAGGAAAACCTAAAAGATTTACCATATCTAGCTCTTTATTAGGAAATAACCTAAGGAGGCATAAGGAAAAGAATAGGGAAGAAAAAGATACTTTCTATACCTACTTACCATTTGCAATATTCTCCATGCAATAGCCAAAAATGCCAAATAATCACCCTATCTTCAATAGGGCAATTACCATACAAACAAGCACCCTTACACATGCTAAAAACAATACCAAAGTAATAATAGAGAAATATGGACATAAACTATTAAGGCTCTAAATCATCCCAATAATCATGTTAATAACAAAAATCATGGAACAATGAAACCCTAATATGCTCCTATATGCAATGACCAAAACTATGAAAAATATGCAAAAAGACCCTAATAATCATAAGAATATCAAATAATATCATTAAGTTTGAAAACAAAGCAAACTCAAGTAAAAAATATGATATTTTATGTAAAATATGAAAAAAGGGCCTTCTTATGACAAGCTTTCTTAAGCAAAATTATCTTATGATAATTTCACGTAGAAATGACCCCGTATGAAGATTCTATCAACATATCCTACGTAAAATATATACTTGAGAACATATTAGAAGTGATTGCATACTTAAACACATTCCCGAACACCCTTATGCAAAACCCTACTCTCTAAAAAGGATAATTATCATTGGAAAATGATAAAATCTCCAAACACCCTAGAAAATCCGCTACATGAATGCAACCCTAGCATAATTCTATCATATATGACATATATTAAACAACCATGATGAGAAACAATTCAAAAACTTACACTAAACATGCTATATGAAACTTGAATAAGCTAGAAAGCTAATAAGGATGACGTTCAAAACCCTAAACTCACAACCATGCATTATAACCCATGAATAAACCCTAAAACATGCTTAATACATCATAAACAATCCCATTATCATGCATATTAACTCACAAAAGTATCAAACATTGGTAATAACAATGATAATAGCATGCAATAAAACTTACATAAAAAAGAAACCCTAATTTTCCAAATTTTAGGGTTAGGAATTATACCTCTTATAGAACCTTTTCTTGACATAGAGAGCTCTTCTTCCTCCTTTGTTAGGGTTAGTGGAACCCTCCTTGTACTTTTCTCTCTCATAGAAAACTTTCTTTTAGGGTTTAGGTCACAAGTGAATAAGTCCCTTTAAAGCTGAACATAGCAAGGTATTTATAAGAATCAACTTTCCTAAATTAATGGCCAAGATTAAAATCCTAAATAATGATCTAAGGGTTATTAGAGACTCTCTTGGGGCTCAAGACACTCAAAGTTACCAAAAAATTAGAAAGAAAGACTTGTGGAGGCGAATAAATAAGTCAAAAATGGAAAAAAAATCACAAAAACCTTTAAAAATGGCGGAGTACCTCCGCTGATCACCTAGGGCTGGGCGGCTGGCCATCTAGGCTGGACTGCTAGGCACTTGGGCTGGGCGTTTAGCCACCCAGCCCTAGGTGGTCACCCGAGGGTGCTGTTAGCAAATGCCATTTTTGCACTCTTTCGCCTTTCAAAAGTGTTTCGAGGGTCAAACGAAGTTTGATTTTGACAAAACGAAAGCCAAAACGACTGTGCTTTGAAAAAGAACACATTTTTAAACATTTTAGGGCAAAAATCCTTAACCATGAGATCATGATTAGGTTTTACAAAGGCGATTACCCACTATGCACTATCATCGCAAAGCTTAGGTATGCATACAGGGTTGCACCAAATACTTTCTAAATCAAAATTCAATCCTTTGAAATATATTTTGGAATAAAATTAAGACTAATTAAATTCTAATGAGGGAGAGTTAAGTGAAAATCAAGAGCCAATTTGAGCGAACCAAGAGAAGGTCTTTTAGCCAACTTGAACCATTATGTACCAAATTAATCATAAACCATCAATTCATCAAATTGAACCTATAAATACCTTCTATGTATCAATATGAAGTCCAATTGACAAATTGGAGATCATTTCAAGGTTAAATAGAAAATATATGACTTAAAAGACAATAATGCCCTCTTAGTCACAGAATCTCTAATTAACTATTGAAACATCCTCCAAATCAGACCAAACTTCATATGCATGATCCTTAATGCCTTAAAAACCTAATGCAAATGCCTAGACTCAAAAATAAAATAAACCTACATGAAATGATGACCTCTAACTAGGGTGACAAAAATGGGGTGTGACAGTGAGCTTACTAACTATTGCGGATATTGTAATATCTTTTATCATCACAATAAAAATCATGATAATAAGAGAAGAAGTTTAGCAAATATGATTATAAAAATTGTGCTAAATATTTACGCCACAATTATCACGTTAAACCAGATATTGCTGCATAACTTACATGATAAAAGTAATATATTATTACTATTTCATTAAAGTAAAAAAAGTAAACACTAAAGCTATTTTTAAAAAATCCCTATGGTCGGCATGCTGTGAACCCACGAAAAAGAAGAGTGCGGAGCCCACAAGGGTTTGGCAAGAATTATATAAGGGGTTTAAAGACAACAAACAAAAAGGGAGTCGCCACCTCATTTTTTAGGGAAAGAGGAAAACCACAAAAATGTTTTATTTTTAAAACCACATGACTCCATTAAAGGAAAAGCAAAGTCTTTGAAACCAGAAAATTGGATTCGGGGGCTAAGTTACGACGTGGGAAGGTTCTAGACAAAAGCCCATAGGCACCCACATTGCCCGAGTTGGTCTCTTAATTTGATTGGGCTAACTTAATATCTTTTCCACTCAAATATCATCATATATCATCACAAGGCAGCATGCATATCATATATTTCATCCAATCATCTCATGCATAATCACTCAAATAAAACAAAACAGAAAAAAAAAAGAAAAGAAAAGGAAAGAAAAAGCCTAGGATACTTGGATCCTAGAACGGACTTGAGCCTCACGAAGAGCGCCTACGTACCATGCAGCGAAATACATGGATCAAAGTCCACGTAGTTCGAAAAGAATAGGGTTACAACCTAATACAAACCTATGGTAAAAACCCTAGGTTTCCTCATTTGAAAATACATTGATTTAATCCAAAACTGAAAACTTCCATAAGAGGAAAACCTTGATAAAAACCAGAATTTTATATTGAAGGAAACCTTTGATTATTACCATAAGCTTGTATTAAGAAGTAACCCTAAGAGGGAGAAGAGAAAAGAAAGAAAAAGAAAGGTGAATTGGGGCACCTTCAAACCCTACTTACCTAAGCGCACAAGCTCCTAGCATTAGCCATTTCAGACCATTGCAGCCCTATTTGCAATAGGACAAGCATTGTACCTGTTTGCACCCTTACAAGTGCACACAATCATGCAAAGAAAGCAATATGAAAATCTGGACAGAACCTTGACAAGGCCTAAAATCATCCATTAATCATGCAAACAACAAGAATAACGAATAACTAAGGACTCTAACTCAATCCTACATGCAATGACTCGACTAACATGCATAAAAACCTATGAAACATACTATATGAATGCAAACCTAGCATGATTCAACTATATGCAGCATATATAGAATGACTATGATGAGCAACAACTCAAAAAGCTAAGCTAAGCATGCTGTATAAGACCTATGCGATTTCAGGGTTACCGAAACCCTAATCTCACAACTATGCATTAAAACCTATGAAATGACTCTAAGACATGCTCAAATTATCATGAATATCATTCATATAGCATATATTAACTAACAGGAACATCAACACATGATAACTATCACAGCAACCTAAACATGTGAACTATGCATGATTTAAGAAGATAGAGCGAATCAGGCTATCAAATCCTTGGTAAACCAGGGATTATCAAGCATATAAAGCCATAAACTATCCTAAAATCATTCATATAATATCACATAAACATTGAACTAACCTAACATGTGGAGCTATATCATGCACTAGAACTACCATAGAAGAAGAAGAAGAAAGAGAAGCAAGAGAAGCAGAGAATTCATGTTCAGCACTAAAGGGATAGGCTTACCTCTTGTAGACTCTTCCTTGTCCTCAATCCTCTTGTTTCCTTGCTTGCTTGGGGTTGAAGAGCCTCCTCTTGAAGTCCTTCTAGCTCTCCAAACTCGTAGCTCCCTCTCTCTCTAAGTGTAAAGTGCAATTAACCTCCCCCTATGTGCTGAATATCATGTCCTTTATATAGAGAACTGACCCCCTAAACCAATGGCTAAGATTAATTCACTAAATAATGATCTTAGGGCTATTAGAGACTCTCTTGGTGCTCAAACAACTCAAACCTACACACTCCTAAGCTCAGACAAGTTGTTTTGGCGGAGGAAACCGTCAAAAGAGGGAAAGAAGAGTCAGAGTTTGACTTGAAAAAGGACTCCTCGGGTGACCAACTAGGCCTGGACGGTTAGCCGTCTGGGCCCAGACGGCTGACCGTCCGGCCCCGGACGGTTACCCGAGGGTCCTCTATTTTTTCTCCGGTTTTGACTTCTACTCGCTGTAGAAGTCCTAAAATGCTCAAATTAAGTCCGATTTTGACGAAATAAAAGCCAAAACGACCGTGTTTCGAAGGGGAACACATTTTTAAGTATTTTGGGACAAAAATCCTCAACCATGGGTGCATGGTTGGGTTTTACAAAGGTGGTTAACCATGGTGCTTCACTGTCGCTAAGCTGGGTTTGTACATAAGGTCGAACCGAATGCTTTCCCAATCGAAATTCGATCTTTCTAAACATGTTTAGGACATAAATAAAGCCCAATTGAAGTTAAATGAGAGAAAATTGGTTGGTTCTTGTGAGTCAATTTGAGCAAACCAAGAAAGGGTCTTTTAGCCAACCCGAACCATTACGAGCCGAATTGATCTTAAACCATTAATTCATGAAATTGAACCTATATATGGACTCTATATAATCATATGAACTTGATGGGATGACTCGGGATTCATTCCAAAGTCAAATGGAAAATATACGGCTTAAAAGACGATTATGCCCTTAAAGTCGCAAAAGTTCATATTGACTATCGAGATGAACTCCAAATCACTTCAAAATTCATACACATGATATTCAATGCCATAGAAACTCAATGCAAAAGACTAGACTAAAAAAGGACTCAAAATCCTACATGAAATGATATGTCCTAGCTAAGGTAACAAAAATGGGGTGTGACAGAAGCCCCTCATTGGTGAACAAGTTTCACTTGCGAGCCAATGATCAAAGAACAACCCATTTTTGTTCGATGGATTAATCTCATTAATACCAACAAACTCAAAAGGATAGACCAAGCATGCGACGATTTCATCGAAGCAACGAATTGAATGCATACCAACATTCGTTGGTGCGCTCATGCAAATGCCTACACTAATTGCATTAGTGATATAACAACACATTCTGTTTGATGGATTAATCTCATTAATACCAACAAACTCAAAAGGAACCAACAGGATAGACTTCGTCATATCCAAGCTTGCAACGATTTCATCGAAGCAGATAATTGAATGCATTTCTATGCATGCCAACATTCGTTGGTGCGCTCATGCAAATGCCTTTACCATGCACTAATTGCATTAGTGATATCCACATGGTCTTCTCATGATGCAAAGCTAGTTGCACTAGTGCGTCACAAGATATCCTACCAATCTCATTGGCATTCTCAAAACGAGTTATTTCATAACTCATAAATCATCATTTTATGTGAATTATTGGTGAATTGAATGTCCATCAATTCAAAACCAAGGGCATTTCATGCCAGTCTCACTGGGGATAACAAATGTGGTGAGTTATTTCATAACTCATGACTTATCAAATTATGATTTCATGCCACTTTCAGTGGAAACAACAAAGATATGGAGTTATTGCATAACTCATGTATCATTTCATGTGAAATTGTGCCACTTTCTGTGGAAACAACAAAGACAGGGAGTTATTTCATAACTCATGCCACTTTCTGTGGAAGTAACAAAGACGGGGAGTTATTGCATAACTCATGAATCATCATTTCATGTGAAATTGTGCCACTTTCTGTGGAAGTAACAAAGACGGGGAGTTATTGCATAACTCATGGATCGTCATTTCATGGGAAATTGTGCCACTTTCTGTGGAAGTAACAAAGACGGGGAGTTATTGCATAACTCATGAATCATCATTTCATGTGAAATTGTGCCACTTTCTGTGGAAACAACAAAGATGGGGAGTTATTGCATAACTCAGGGATCATTTCATGCCACTTTCTGTGGAAGTAACAGAGACGGGGAGTTATTGCATAACTCATGGATCATCATTTCATGGGAAATTGTCTTTATCACATGATATGAGACCCAATTGCAAGTCAATTGATTCAAAATCAAGCTTATTTCTTGTCATTTTATGTGAAACTATCCTTATCACATGGAATGACAATGTACTGGGAGTCATTCAACTCCAAATCAAGTGCATTTCATGTGAAATTGTCTTTATCACATGAAATGATAATGTATTGAGAGTCATTCAACTCAAAATCAAGTTCATTACTTATCATTTCATGTGAAATTATCTTTAACACATGAAATGACATTGAATTAAGAGTTAATTGATTGAAAATCAAGCTTATTTCATGTCATTTCATGTGAAATTATCTTTATCACCTGATACAACATTGATTTTGAAAGTCAATTGATTGAAAAACAAAGTGCATTTCATGCCCTTTTCACAAAGATAGCAAGTTACTTCGTAACTAGCATAGCTTATGAATCGTCATTTCATGTGAAGTTATTTTCATCACATGATTAGCAAGTCATTTCATGTGAAATTATCCTTATCACATGATATGATATCACTATCATCTCCTAGAGAATTGAATTCCAAGACTTGAAAGTCAATCAATTCAACACTAAGCTCATTTCATGAGAAAGCCATTTATCATGGCCATTGCAACTCCTCGTTATGCGGGTGAATACAATCACCCAAGATTCAAAAATTTCATTGAAACTCGATAAAATTGAGGGATATATTCATCCCATAACTCAAGGATTGCACAAAAAGTCAATTTGGAGAAGTTTAGAGGTCGCAAGCGCGCGAAACGGGGCAAACGGGCAAAGCGGGCTAGGGTAACCATCTGCCCTCAGATGGTCAACCGTCCAGGGCAAGACGGCTGACCGTCCAAGGGTGGACGGTTACCCGAGCCCACCAAGGAAAAAATCTGGGTTTATAAAACCCAACTCTTGCCCACTCATTCTCACGTTCTCCCATTCGAAAATTAGAGAGTTTCTCTCTCTAAATTCACATCCTATCTTCTCCAACTCTCATTCTCTCATTCCTACTTCAAAAACATTGAATCCAAACATCAACATCAAACAACAACAAATCAAGCCCATCTAGCAATCAAAACAACCAATTCACATCATCTTGTGAAATCAAACCAAATCAAACCTATTTTTCACAAACCCAACTCCATCATCAAGGATGTCATCAAGCAAGGACTCAAGCACCAAGTATCCATTCTATGGGGTCAAAAGCACATACAAGGCACCACTCTATGATGCTCCACAAGCTAGGGTGTTGCTTGAACCCGAGAAGCATCTCTCATTCATCCATTCCCAACAAGAAGTAAGTTTACCCAACTTAACACTTTTGTTTTGAATCTTTCGATTCTTTTGATGAAATTGCATTCCCTTCTACTTCTTTTGAATACCCCTTGGGTTGTTGAGTGATATCCCTTGATTTGGCAAGGATTGAACACACAAATTCTTTTCATTTGAAAGCTTGAAAAATGGCACCCGCCAAGTGTTCGATAAAATTCCCAAGTGAAATAAAGATGTTCAATCTTTACCAAATCAATGTATATCAACAAGTAAACCCTCAAGTGAGTAATATGCTATGATTTAGCAAGGATTGACCATACAAAATTCTTTTGCTTCAAGGCTTGGGGGGTGTCACCCACCAAGTGTTCGATAAAATGCCCAAGTGATAAAAAAGTGTTCAATCCTTGCCAAATTAAGGCACATGAACAAGTAAACTCATAAACATCCATTAGCAATTCATTTCATGAATAAAAACAAACTTTTGACATTTTTTGGAAAACGATTTCAAACCAATTGCTAGTGTAAGCTGATCATTTCCATGTTCTTTCAACTAACCCTCAAGGTATTTTCAATGGCTATAGCCCAACTTTCAGGACATGCGCACTCGGTCCTCTGTCAAAGGACTCATTGAATGGTGGCGGAACATGGAAAACTTCCAACCCATTACCAAGGGCTATGTCGAAAAGGCCGGTTTTGGTCCATTCCTAGATTCTCTATGGAATGACCAATGTGATAGGCAAGCTTTGCTAGCCTTGTCTGAGCTATGGTGGGACACCACCAATACATTCCATTTTGGCTTTGGGGAGATGACATTAACCCCCAAGGACTTCACCATGATCACGGGCTTAAGTATTAAGGGCAAAAGCTTGGAGTTCTATGAGGAGGCTCACACGGATGAGGATTATCTCCTAGCTTACCTTGGGATGGAAATCGAGGTCATCAAGAAAGCAGTGCGACGCACTTGGCTTTTCAACAAGTTTGCTAAGCAAAGGGAGAGCAAGGGTGCAAGCCCCGATTGTATTACAAGGGCATTCCTTTTGTACATGATCTCATGCACATTCTTCGCCGGGACGGGCGACCTAGCCCCTTTGGGTCTTCTTGCAAGCATGGAGGATGTTGACAAGATTAGGAAATTCAACTGGGGAGGGGCTGCTCTAGCCACCATGTATCGCACAATGTGTGACATGTCACGTGGTGTGACTAAGGACTTCGGCGGGATGCCCTTTGTTTGGGAGGTAATGCTACTTCCCTTTTATTTCTTTTTTTCATTTTCCTTTTAGATTATCTTTTCTTTTTGATTCTTTTCTCAACTTTTGACAGGTTTGGTGCTATGAGTACCTCAACCTATGTCGCCCATCCCTTGCTGAGGAAACCATTGAATGGCCTACCCTCAAGAATTACTCTCCTAGTTATGTGTCCATCCGGGCGGTGAATCGTCATGATTACGCCTTTGCTAGAGCTCACCTAGCAAACCTTACTGCTGATATGGTGAAATTCTTTCCCCATTCTTTTCCTTTGCTTTTTTTTGCTCTCAATTTCTCATTTTGGATTTTTGAACAGATTGAGTGGAATCCCTGGAAGATATGGGTACCAATGCTACCCAAGCGATGCATTCCTAGCTTGATGCTAACGGGCAAGAGGGTGCTCTTGGAAGGCCCCGTGGGTAGGTATTGGTACCTAGGAGAGCGTGTCTTACGCCAAGTCATGGGTGATGTGAATGCCGCCATGGCTCCAATGCCTTCACCACTTAACATGAGGCATGCTAACTTAATGGAGGGGGAGGAGTTGTGGGATGCCTTGAGAGGCTGGGATGCAGAGGAGTTCACTTCTCCTGACATTACATATGACACTTTTTGTCTCCAATATCTGATGAGGCCTAGGGTGACAGGCTTCCCTCCTCAGGGGGTAAGTCTTTAACATTCTCCTAGCCTTTTCTTTTTTATAGAAACTCTATTTAATAGGCGAACACTTGCAGGGTCGACGAGCACGGGGGCACAGCTCGACAGTGGGCTCAGGCGTGGTTCCTGGTTCTGAGGAAGATGAGATGGAGGGGGATAGGTCACTACCCTTGCCTCAGTCGAATTGGTTCATTGATTTGTGCAGTGGGTCAGACTTTGTCAAGACCGCCATCACTCATCCTACATTTGACGAATCCCCCAGGATCGACCCAAATCGAGAACAGGTGAGTCCTCTTTATGGGTATTTCTTTCTTTCTTTGAACATTACCTTCAATTTTACCCTTATTGATTATCCTAGGTGCCTGCGGCGTATGCCCAAGAGTTTATTGACCTGAGTGAGGGTTTGAGGCGTGACCTTGTGAGGATGAGCTTAGCCAAATCCATGGCGGAAGCTCGTTTGGATGTTAGGGTAAGTGTTCAACCTATTCAAAGTTCCCATATGTGGTTTTCAACCAACTCTATTCTCATACTTAGCCTCTTTGCAATGGATTTTGTGTATGCAGCCACCACCAGCAATGCGCCCTCCTAGAGCACCTCGTGGGGGTCGTGATGGAGCAGGGCCAAGCCGCAAAAGAAGCTCTGGGAACCACTGAGTTCATTTACTTTCTTGTTGGGCTTGTAGAAACAATGAGACAATGGCTATCTTTTTGCATTTCATGCTTGTGTTTTGTAATTGCCACCTAAAACCAACTCTCTTATCCCTTAGTATGGATACTTGTTGTGCTTGTTTGAATCTATCATGATAATGTTATGGTGCCTTTCTCATGAAAATTTGAGTCAATGTGAGTTCATAGGAGTGAAAATGGCCTAAAAAGGCCATCCGAACGCGAAAATAGGCAAAACCGGGCGAAACAAGGCAAAACAAGGCGGAGGCCTCGGGTGACCGTCTGGCCCCGGACGGTTAGCCATCTGGGCCTAGACGGCTGACCGTCCAGCCCCGGACGGTTACCCGAGGTCGACGTGCTTTTTCACGATTTTTCAGGAATTTTGTGATTTTGACCGTTCTACTCCCTTTAGGACTCGAATTTGTGACCCTTTTCCTATAAAAACACATGAGGGGAGTCTTCTAACTCACCTATTTTCATTGACAATAATTATGGAAGCCTTGGATGGGTTCTTAAGAGGGTTTTTGGCAGTCATGGCTGCCAAAGACAAAACTGAGTTTAAGCGCTTCGGCTTGGAACCATTGCTCTCCATAAGGCACATGAAGCTCGAGACGACCCTTCTCACTGCTGCTACATACTTCTGGGATCCTCAAATCCATGTCTTTCGATTTAATTATGAAGAATTATGCCCAACCATGGAGGAATTCTGTGCTTTATTTGGAGTTTCGCCCGCAGGGCCATTCATTCTTCCTACACCTCGCTCGGATTACCTTGCTTCCTTCTCGGATTTTCTTGGCATTCCTCAAAGGGACGCAACGATCTTCGCCAAGGATCATATGGTGGACTTATTGAAGTTAGCAACCTCATTCTTGGCTCATGATAGCGAAGGTACTTTGACTTTCACCCCTCAAATTCAGCGTGCACTCGCTTTCTGTTTAATTGGCCGCTTTCTCATCTCCATCGGCACTCTTCAAGCCCCTGTTCAAATATGTGAGTTGGTTGCCCCTCTTCTCAAGCGACATAACATTATTCCCTTGGTATTAGCTGAAACCTTGAATGGTTTAGATAAAATTCATGGCAACCCCAAAGCGCCTTTAGAAGGTAGCCCCTTTTTACTGCAAATGTGGCTGCTCGAGCGCTTGAACTTTCTTTCTCCCACCACTATCACTCCATACAAGCCTCAGCACTTCTGTCTGCGCCGAGTTGAACTCCCAGGACCATTCTCTTTAAGAGATTGGTTGGGTTATTTCCACACGCTGTCATGGCGGAACATCAAATGGTACGTCTTTACATGGGGGTGTAAAGAGCAGGTACTTTTTCGAACCTCGGGGTGTGCTTTTGTCAAATTCATAGGACTGAGGTCGACTTCCTTCTATTGGGCTTCGAGAATTCTTCGCCAGATGGGCGCCATACAGACCATACCGTCCTTAACAGGACCTTGTTGCTCTGTGGAACCTGTCGGTCCTACTATAATCAAGTGGGCAAGGACTCGCTGGCCTACAGACCTGAAATTGACTCGGATTACCAACACTGAAGGAACTTTCGAGATGAGTAGAGAATACAAGCAATGGTTGAAGGATGATTTGGGCGAAAGGGAGGCTTCTCGCCGAGAAAGAATTTATGACCTTATCAAGGACACGAGACTTGGACTTTGCAGAGAAGACATTCTTGAAGCAGTGGAGGCATCCCACGGCCATGACTTGCGAAAGAAAAGAAGACTTGATAGAGAGAGACAGAAGACACACAAAATAACTCTGAAGAAACTCAAGAGGACTTAAAGACTCAAAGAATAGGATATCTATGGCATGTCGATAGTTCTTTTACTTAACATCAATAAATTGTTATGTCAAACAATTAGTTTCAAATGAATTGCCAATAATAATCTACTTTTGAGATTTTTTGATTGTGTTGATTGGACCGCACCCAATGTAACTTTATGGGCTGCCTACGTATCCCCGTTTTCTTTTTCTTTTCTTTTTTCTCTTTTTTTCTTTTTTTTTTCTTTTTTTTTCTTTTTTTCTTTTTTCTTTTTGGGGAATCAGGTCCTACGTAGTTCTCATGCCTTAACTTTTGCCTAGGCCGCCTTTACAGGTTTTCAACCTAGCAGGCCTTATACATAATACTTCTTTAATTGATCCAAATTAGTAGGACGAGCGAACTCGATCCCATCCAAATCCATAAGTCGAACAGCCCCTGCTGGCAATATCTCTTTGATGACGTACGGTCCACCCCAACTTGGTTTGAACTTTCCTCGTGGATCGAAAATTGGAGCTCGGATCTCTTTCAACACTAAATCCCCTTTCTTCAAGCCTCTGTCTTTGACATGTTTGTTGAATGCCCTTGCGACTCTTCTCTGGTACCCTTGCACATGGTAGAGAGCTCTCAATCGCCTTTCATCTAGCAATGCCAACTCATCATAACGACTTTTGATCCAGTCCACCTCTGCTAGCTGACTTTCCACAGCAACCCTTAGTGAAGGAACTTCCAATTCCACTGGCAGAACAGCCTCCATCCCATATACCAGCGCATACGGCGTAGCCCCTGTTGACGATCTGACTGACGTTCTGTACCCCCATAATGCCAATGGTAGTTTCTCATGCCAATCAGTGTACGTGTCAGCCGTTTTCTGTAATATCTTCTTGAAGTTCTTGTTGGCGGCTTCCACTGCGCCGTTTGTCTGCGGGCGATATGGGGACGACAAATGATGAACGATATTGTACTTCTGCAAGAGTTCTTTGGTCTCCTTGTGGAAATGCTGACCGTTATCTGAAATGACCTTATGCGGTACCCCATATCGGTAGATAATGTTGAGCTGTATCAACTGCGCCACCTTTTTAGCATTCAAAACTTTGAAGGAAGCTGCTTCCACCCACTTGGTAAAGTAATCGATGGCTACCAAAATGTATTCATGACCATTAGATGCCTTCGGCTTAATCTGTCCGATGATATCTATTCCCCATACCGCAAACGGCCATGGGGTTGACATGCTTGTTAGGGCATGGGGGGCAAGTGTTGTCCGTTGGCGAAGAGCTGACACTTGTGGCACTTCTTGACGTGGGCATAACAATCCCTTTCCATTGTAGACCAGTAATACCCTAGTCTCATGATCTTCTTAGCCAACATGTATCCATTCATATGCGGAGCTCCCACTCCTTCATGGATTTCTTCGATGAGTTTTCTGGCTTCTTCTTCCATGACACACAGCAAGTGGATTCCGTTGTAAGATCTCCGATACAGTTTTCCTCCGCATACCACATAATGGCTTGCCAATCTTCTCAGTGTTCGCCTATCCACGCGAGATGCTTCTTCCGGATATTCTCTTTCCTCGATGAGCCTTCTTATGTCATGAAACCAAGGGTGGCTATCTGTTACCTCTCCTTCTCGAATGGAACAGCAATAAACAGGTTTCTCTCTGCATTCAATCACGAGCGGTTTCACGCTTCCTCCTTCTGGTATTTCCACCATTGAAGCTAGAGTCGCTAAGGCATCAACGAACTGATTCTTGTTTCTCGACAAGTAATTGAACTCGATCTCCGCGAACTCTTTGGTCAATGCTTCCAAATAGGCATGATAGGGCAACAGCTTCTCATCGCGAGTCTTCCACTCCCCTTTTATCTGACAGATGATCAATGCTGAATCTCCGAACACCTCTAGTTCTTTTATCCCCAATTCTAACGCAGCCTCCAATGCTAGGATGCAGGCCTCATATTCTGCTATGTTGTTGGTGGCTTCGAACCCCAATTTGATTGCTAAAGGCGTGAAGGCTTCCTCGGGCGAGACCAGTAGCACCCCTATGCCATAACCTCTTCTATTTGCAGCTCCGTCGAAGTAGACTTTCCAAACCTTCTTCTTGATTTCCAGGATATCTTCGTCGGGGAACTCATCATTGAATTGGGTTGATGATGACACAGGGCAGCTTGCCAAATGGTCTGCAATGACACTTCCTTTGACGGACTTCTGCACCAGGTACTTTATGTCGAATTCATTGAGAAGAAGCGACCAACGAGCGGTTCTGTATGATAGGACTGGTTTTTCTAGCAAATACTTCAAAGGATCTAATCGACTTATCAACAGGACTTCGAAAGACATCATGTAATGACGGAGTTTCTGGGTAGCCCATACCAATGCTACGCAAGCCTTTTCTAGCGCATTGTACTTTACTTCATAATCTGTCATTTTCTTGCTCAAGTAGTAGATGGCATTTTCCTTTTTCGACCCTTCAAGGTATTGAGCTAACATGGCTCCCCTCGCAGTTTCGGTAACTGTTAAATATAACAGTAATGGTTCACCTTGCCGCGGGGAACCAAGATTGGGGGGTTACTCAGATATCTTTTAATGGTCTCAAAGGCTTCTTGACAATCCTCATTCCATTCCTTGGAAGCGCCCTTTTTAAGTAGCTTGAAAATTGGCTCGCATACCATGGTTAGATTGGCGATAAAACGACTTATGTATTGTACTCTTCCCAGAAAACCCCGGATCTGCTTTTCCGTTCTTGGTGGCTCCATCTCCGTGATAGCTTTTATCTTCCCTGGATCAACTTCAATTCCCCTCTGAGTGATCATGAAACCCAACAGCTTCCCTGCGGTGACTCCGAAGGCGCACTTCTGAGGATTCAGTCGGAGGTTGTACTTCTTTGCCCGTTCTAGGAACTTCTCCAATGCCGCGAAATGTCCTTCCCGGTCTACAGATTTGACTATCATGTCGTCCACATACACCTCTACTTCTTTATGGATCATATCATGCAATAGGGTCGTAGCAGCTCTTTGGTAAGTAGCCCCAGCATTTCTCAAGCCAAAAGGCATTACCTTGTAGCAATACGTGCCCCACTGCGTGATAAAAGCCGTCTTTTCCATGTCTCGAGGCGCCATCTTTATCTGGTTGTAACCGGAGAACCCATCCATGAAGGAGAGAAGAGCATGGCCTGCTGTACTGTCTACCAACACATCGATATGCGGTAGAGGGAAATCATCCTTTGGGCTTGCAGCATTAAGGTCGCGGAAGTCAACACACATTCGCACTTTCCCATCTTTTTTAGGCACAGGCACTATGTTAGACAGCCACTCAGGGTACTCCACAACTTGGAGAAACCCGGCATCTAATTGTTTAGTTACCTCTTCTTTTACTTTCAAAGCCCATTTTGGTTTTAATCTTTTTAATTTCTGCTTTATAGGCTTTTTAGTGGGATTAGTGGGGATGTAATGTTGCACAATATCTGGATCAATGCCAAGCATATCCTCATAAGACCATGCGAAGGCCTCTACATTGGCTTTTAGAAGTATTATCAATTTTTCTTTTTCAGCAGGTGAGAGAGTTATCCCAATTTTAATTATCCTTAGCAATTCATCTATCCCTAGATTGATTGATTCCAATTCATCCATGTTAGGTTCGGTAACGCCCCTTTTCCTTTGCTCGACGAGCTCCGGGGGGACGTCATTCCTAGGATCTATATCCATGCCATAGATATCCATAGAAGAGAGAAAGGAAACACTGCAAATAATGAAAAGAAACACACTTTATTGACTGAACTAACAAAACAAAACAAAGAAAAGAAAACACATGTGCCACAACTAGGGAACGACTCCTAACTCCACAAGGTGGGCTAGGCGGACACACTTTATTTGAAAGGAAAGCTAAGACAAGCTACTAAGGAACCTACAAACTACTATCAGGTAAGTCGAGATCCTCGCCCTCAAGAACTTCTGCAATGATACCCTCTTCAAGATACCAATTAAGGAGCGGCATGGCTGCATGGTGAATTGAAGAACACTCGAGATCCGATTCCTCTACAACAAGAACCATATCTTGAAACATTGTAACCATGGCTTCCGAATCCATCTGTTCTGCCCAGTCCTCGTTCTTCTTTTCCCAATAGTCATCCTTGATCGCTTCATCGTCAACCATTGTAGCAGTAATGGGATACCACTCAGTAAAGAATATTTCAAACCCTGGAACTCTCGCCTTAGTTGCTTTGTCAATGGATGGTTCGAGGAATCCACAGAATAGGAAGTCCTCCCCTTCCTTAACAAAGTAACCATTCAAGGTAGGTCGGTATGGCGAGATTCGGATATCTGGCGCCCTTCCTTCTACTTTTGCTTTGACCCTTTCTCTGCTTCTCTGCAACATCTCCATATGGTCCTTTTTGGAAGGCTCATACCCCAATCCGAAGGTATAGGTGACAATGCGGCTCTGAACGGATGCCGGTATGCCTTGCTGACGGCGTCCTAGTCCCATGCCTGGGAAGAAACTCATTTTCTTCATGATGTTCCCCACATGCAAATTGCCATGAGGGCAAAAGTCGAGAGGTATCAACTCTCTCTGTTCCGGCTCTTTTTCTATGCATTGAACATACTCGAACCCAGACAATGGTGCCCCCACGGGCTCGGGCTTGATCTCGCAAATGGGTACCCCCGACGACTTTAAGTCATAATCACCTTGAAGTGTGACGATGGCCCCTTCATAAGGGAACTTGACTTTTTGGTGCAATGAAGAAGGGACAGCCCCTGCAGGATGAATCCAAGTTCTTCCCAACAAGAAGTTGAAGCACGACGGGACGTCCAGCACTTGGAACTCCACTCTGAATTCTGTAGGCCCCATAATCAGCGGCAAAGTGACCACTCCAATCACCTCTCTATGGGTGTTATCATAGGCTCTCACTGTTTGCCCAGATGGCATGAAGTCTGTTGGATCCAACCCCAAAACGGTGGCAGTTCTGAGAGGGCACACATTAAGAGCGGAACCATTATCAATCAGGACTGTTGGAACTTTCTTTCCCATGGTGTCGACAGTGATGTACATGGCTTGCGAATGGCTAGGTCCACTTTTAGGTAGGTCTGCTTCTGAGAACACAATGGTTGAGTTCTTCGAGGTTGGATTCACCAGGTTCACCAAATTTTCCGGAGATGTGTCAACAGGAACCTGTATCTGGTTCAGCAACTTCAAGATAGTCTGACGATGCTTGTAAGAGGCCATGAGCAAACCCCATATAGTGATGTTGGCATTAGTCTTTCTCAATTGCCTAAGCACTTCGTCCTCTTCTTCTTGCAGGTCGAGGTGGCGATTACCTTCCAGGTCCCCCAATGGGTTGTCAGATTCTAAGTGCGGAGGCTTGAAATGGCGACCCCCTCTAGTTATGTGCTCCACTTCATCATCGCTCATCCACATATCATCAATCTCTCCTACATCACCCATGAGGTCATCCCATGTGATTGTGTCGATCTCTTCCATTTGGACTTCCTCTGGCAACTCATCCCAACCTGTGGGGATTATAGGCTCATCAGGGATGGGGTCGGGATAGAGTACATAGTAATCAAACTTTCCGGACGACTCTCCCAACAAACCCATTTTAGGATCTCCTGCCTCGAACCTTTCTTTCAATTGTCGCTACATGGACTTCTTTGGCAATACCAAAACCTTTTGATCAATAAGGTCTTGAACTACCTTTTTCAGTATAACACAGTCCTCCGTATCATGTCCGGGCGCCTGATGGTACAAACAGAATTGGTGAGGAGTCGAAGGCCTCGGCTTTGAATGGCATGGCAATATGAGCCCTTTATCACAACATTGGTGGAAAACTTGAGTCAAGGTCATGGGAAGCGGCGTGTATCGCCTTATGGGTTGACGGGATTGGGACGAGCCAAGGTCGATGGCATTTATGTTGTTGGGAGGAGGCATATTGTGAGTGGGGAGGGGATTTCGAGTGACATTTAGGCGATTTGGTGCGGTGGGTGGTGAAATGATCTGCTTGTCGAGCAAATCTTGGATTTCATGGCGGAGGCGGTAACAACGGTTGGTTAGATGGCCTTTGGCTTGGTGGAACTTGCAATATTCATTTTCATTGTAGTTCTTGGGCAATGGGTTTGGTGGAGGCCTTGGGTCGAGGGGTTTCAAGAGGTCACGGCTTCTCAGCTTTTCAAAGACTCTTTCAAGTGGCATGTATAGCTCGGTGAATTGGCGAGGTGAGGTGGAGTCATTTAGGGAGAAAGGGCGAGTGGGTTGGGTAATGGTATTGACCTCAGCATTGGGTTTTCCTCCAAAATTTGTCCTTCGACTCCTTTGGACCTCCTCCGTTTTGATTGTTCCATCGGCAATTGCATCTTCAACTTGTGTGCCAGCCCCAACAAGAGCCTTGAAGTTCGGAAAGTAGTGAGCAAAGAGGTGCTTGTGATATACGGGCAGCAAGTTCTTCACTACCAACTGAATCTGTTCTTCCTCATTCGGTCTGTCTGTCATTTTGGAAGCCTTTTGTCTCCACCCAGTGATGAAGGCGGAGAAAGTCTCGTTAACCCCTTGCTTAGTGGTTTCCAAGTCCCTTCGCGTGACATCCACTTCAGTGTTATACTTGTAATGGTCTGTGAATGCATTGCACACATCCTCCCAAGTCTTGGTTCTGTTCTCCTCTAATGACAAAAACCATTTCAAAGCGGAACTCGCTAATGACTCATGAAACATTTGAGCCAATAACTCATCGTTCGCCCCTCGAGGGTGCATAGCTCGCACATACATCTTGAGGTGGGTCTTAGGACAGCCTATCCCATCGAATTTTTCCAACTCCGGCATCTTGAATTGTAACGGGATGCGAGCCTTTGGGAACAAAGACAAAGTGCGAATGTCCACCATATCATCAGACCTGCGGATTCCCTTCAGAGTTCGTTCTAAGGCCTCGACTTTGTTTGCCAGGACAGTTGAGCTCTCCCTTGATGTGGCTTTGGTTTCCCCTTCCTTGGTCTTGGGTAGTTCTTCCCCTTCTCCTAATGGTTCCTCAGCGGATTCAGACTCATTGGATCCTTGATTGTTATCAGTGACATGGGCCCTAGATTCAGGTTCAGAGTTCTTCTGTTGAAGGTCTTGAGCTAACTTGAGTGCGGTCTCGGATACCTGGGTAGTGTGATCAAGCTTTTCCATGATAGCTTTCAAAGCGGCCTCAAGGTTGAAACCCCGGTTGCTAGTTCTTTCTTCAGCCATATCCGACTTAGTGATGGAATCAGCACTGACTAGGCGCCCTTGTTGATCGCGGATCCAAGCCAGCACGTCTCTCCCTCTAACATAGGGTAAATACTCAATTTTTCAGCCTAAGGGTCCATCTTAAGCTTCCATAATTATCTCAAAATCTTTACAACGTACACCCTTAATTAGTTCTCTTAACCACTTACCTTTGCGGGGGTCATGGGGAAGGGTACGTATTAAGGATGTAGGGTGTAAAGTTTCCTTTAATTACCCACTCAATCAACAAAGCATGGCAACACATCACAAACACGGCAGCATATCATCACAACAATGTGTGTGCATATAGGTGATCCAACGGTGTCCTAGAAGGCCCATTACATGCAATTCTTTCTTTTAAGAGGGTAGGCTAGGGTCCTCAACTTTGCTTGTACCAATCTTTATACCTAACCACATGTGACATCAGGAATGTCGCGTGGGTCCAGCAGTACGTGATTGATCCATTTGATATACCCAAGGGTAAGCCCAAGGGTACTTGGCAAGAGAGGTTTGATAGCTTCGCCGAACACATGGAATCAGGAAAACCAAGGTCGAACTAGGCTATCAGTTGGCAAGGATACATCGAGGGACAATCGAGTGATCATGCAACAGTAGCGCACACAATGCAATAAATGAAAGCACACAATCAAGCGGATGCAATGTGATTGATTTTAATTATCAATAAGAAATTAATTTAGCCCAATCAAATTAAATGAGTCTAGCCCTCGATGTCCCTAGTGGAGTCGCCAAACTGTAAACCCACGAAAAAGAAGAGCGCGGAGCCCACAAGGGTTTGGCAAGAATTATATAAGGGGTTTAAAGACAACAAACAAAAAGGGAGTCGCCACCTCATTTTTTAGGGAAAGAGAAAACCACAAAAATGTTTTATTTTTAAAACCACATGACTCCATTAAAGGAAAAGCAAAGTCTTTGAAACCAGAAAATTGGATTCGGGGGCTAAGTTACGACGTGGGAAGGTTCTGGACAAAAGCCCATAGGCACCCACATCGCTCGAGTTGGTCTCTTAATTTGATTGGGCTAACTTAATATCTTTTCCACTCAAATATCATCATATATCATCACAAGGTAGCATGCATATCATATATTTCATCCAATCATCTCATGCATAATCACTCAAATAAAACAAAACAGAAAAAAAAGGAAAAGAAAAGGAAAGAAAAAGCCTAGGATACTTGGATCCTAGAACGGACTTGAGCCTCACGAAGAGCGCCTACGTACCATGCAGCGAAATACATGGATCAAAGTCCACGTAGTTCGAAAAGAATAGGGTTACAACCTAATACAAACCTATGGTAAAAACCCTAGGTTTCCTCATTTGAAAATACATTGATTTAATCCAAAACTGAAAACTTCCATAAGAGGAAAACCTTGATAAAAACCAGAATTTTATATTGAAGGAAACCTTTGATTATTACCATAAGCTTGTATTAAGAAGTAACCCTAAGAGGGAGAAGAGAAAAGAAAGAAAAAGAAAGGTGAATTGGGGCACCTTCAAACCCTACTTACCTGAGCGCACAAGCTCCTAGCATTAGCCATTTCAGACTATTGCAGCCCTATTTGCAATAGGACAAGCATTGTACCTGTTTGCACCCTTACAAGTGCACACAATCATGCAAAGAAAGCAATATGCAAATCTGGACAGAACCTTGACAAGGCCTAAAATCATCCATTAATCATGCAAACAACAAGAATAACGAATAACTAAGGACTCTAACTCAATCTTACATGCAATGACTCGACTAACATGCATAAAAACCTATGAAACATACTATATGAATGCAAACCTAGCATGATTCAACTATATGCAGCATATATAGAATGACTATGATGAGCAACAACTCAAAAAGCTAAGCTAAGCATGCTGTATAAGACCTATGCGATTTCAGGGTTACCGAAACCCTAATCTCACAACTATGCATTAAAACCTATGAAATGACTCTAAGACATGCTCAAATTATCATGAATATCATTCATATAGCATATATTAACTAACAGGAACATCAACACATGATAACTATCACAGCAACCTAAACATGTGAACTATGCATGATTTAAGAAGATAGAGCGAATCAGGCTATCAAATCCTTGGTAAACTAGGGATTATCAAGCGTATAAAGCCATAAACTATCCTAAAATCATTCATATAATATCACATAAACATTGAACTAACCTAACATGTGGAGCTATATCATGCACTAGAACTACCATAGAAGAAGAAGAAGAAAGAGAAGCAAGAGAAGCAGAGAATTCATGTTCAGCACTAAAGGGATAGGCTTACCTCTTGTAGACTCTTCCTTGTCCTCAATCCTCTTGTTTCCTTGCTTGCTTGGGGTTGAAGAGCCTCCTCTTGAAGTCCTTCTAGCTCTCCAAACTCGTAGCTCCCTCTCCCTCTAAGTGTAAAGTGCAATTAACCTCCCTCTATGTGCTGAATATCATGTCCTTTATATAGAGAACTGACCCCCTAAACCAATGGCTAAGATTAATTCACTAAATAATGATCCTAGGGCTATTAGAGACTCTCTTGGTGCTCAAACAACTCAAACCTACACACTCCTAAGCTCAGACAAGTTGTTTTGGCGGAGGAAACCGTCAAAAGAGGGAAAGAAGAGTCAGAGTTTGACTTGAAAAAGGACTCCTCGGGTGACCAACTAGGCCTGGACGGTTAGCCGTTTGGGCCCAGACGGCTGACCGTCCAGCCCCTGACGGTTACCCGAGGGTCCTCTATTTTTTCTCCGGTTTTGACTTCTACTCGCTGTAGAAGTCCTAAAATGCTCAAATTAAGTTCGATTTTGACGAAATAAAAGCCAAAACGACCGTGTTTCGAAGGGGAACACATTTTTAAGTATTTTGGGACAAAAATCCTCAACCATGGGTGCATGGTTGGGTTTTACAAAGGTGGTTAACCATGGTGCTTCACCGTCGCTAAGCTGGGTTTGTACATAAAGTCGAACCGAATGCTTTCCCAATCGAAATTCGATCTTTCTAAACATGTTTAGGACATAAATAAAGCCCAATTGAAGTTAAATGAGAGAAAATTGGTTGGGTCTTGTGAGTCAATTTGAGCAAACCAAGAAAGGGTCTTTTAGCCAACCCGAACCATTACGAGCCGAATTGATCTTAAACCATTAATTCATGAAATTGAACCTATATATGGACTCTATATAATCATATGAACTTGATGGGATGACTCGGGATTCATTCCAAAGTCAAATGGAAAATATACGGCTTAAAAGACGATTATGCCCTTAAAGTCGCAAAAGTTCTTATTGACTATCGAGATGAACTCCAAATCACTTCAAAATTCATACACATGATATTCAATGCCATAGAAACTCAATGCAAAAGACTAGACTAAAAAAGGACTCAAAATCCTACATGAAATGATATGTCCTAGCTAAGGTGACAAAAATAGGGTGTGACACATGCCATAGAAGGTTGTTATGTAAGGACATATATAACAACGAAATCTATTGGGTGTATACAAATTATCATTGAGCTACGTAAAGTGTCTAACGAGATGAATAGTTAGTGATGAGTACACTATAATTGGAATAAGTCTAGATGCAATCTATAAGCAAAGCCAAAGGTTGATCTCTGATTAAATGAGATATAAAAATATAAGTAGCATTATATAAGCAGAAAATAGTAATCAATACAGAAAAGTCAAGGAAATGGCATACTTTCTTCTTTCAGATGTAGTTATCAAGTTGATGATAGAAGTAGAACTTCCAAGTGAAAGAAGACTTTTGTATTTGCTAGAAATTTTCAAAGCAAATAAAATTAACACGCAAGCGAAGAAATAATATATATTTTGTAGGAAATGAACTATACTATCTTCATTAAGATTAAGCACAAAGATTAAAAACTAAGGGATCGACAAACTCAATCGTTGAATTTCTACTTCTTGACAGTTGATCTATAGATGTTATTGAAACTTATTGAAGCTTAAATTAATAAAATAACAAACAAGAGGTCTGTTTTCTTGAGTAGACTTTACATTCAATACTACTACAAAGGATATTACACTGTAAAATACAATGGAGTAGAGTTCTAGTTTTTAGTTGAAATCACAAAAGCTGAAAAGGAAACTCGCAGAAGTCAGTCCTTATATCGATTTCCAAATTATATCACACACATTTTACCCATGTACACTTGAAGGGTGATATGTTGCTATAGATTTAAGCCCCAATATTTCTTTTTCATTTTTTTTTTGTTTTTTGATGAGGTAAAGAGCCTCAAAACATCGATTACCAAAAAATTTCACCCTTTTATTTATAGTATAGAAACTTCATTGTCCGCTTTTCCAATATTAGCTCCTCTAAAAATTCGTCAACAATTCATCAACAATAATGGAAGTTGCTATTATTAATTAGTAATGAGCCCTTGGAAAAGAACTTAGGACGTATTTGTCACAGGGCCATATATATGCCTCGAGCAAAGCTATTAATATTTACTTTTCAATCAATGCAATGGTTTTCACTTGATTGCAGCCCAAGGCCAAATGAACAACATAAAGGTCGTTGACTTGCTATAATGGTCAAACCACCAAGCCAGCCCAAGTCAATTAAGTCGTTGGATAGTCATCCACTAGGAGGAGCAGCCTTGTAGCTCTAACCATCGATTACCCGCAAAAGTTGACCTCTTTCTTCATAATACAGAACCTTCATTGTGCCCTTTTCGAATATCACTCACTCTAAAAGTTCGTCAACAATAGTGCACAAAAATCTACTTAAGAGACATTCAAAATGAGAAAAGGAACAGAGCAATTTTATTCATTTTTTTATAATTGATTATGAAAAACAAATAACAAGTATCAGAAGAAAAGGTATCCCTACAATTCTTTATCAAGAAATAAGCTAGACTTGGTATAATTGAAACTCATACAAAATTCGACAAGTACAAGGCTACCGGCAAAAGAGTAGAATTATCAAGTGGATCAAAAAATGGACTTAAGAATCCATAGCAGAACGAGTCAACGAAGGTAGTGTATAAATGTATTGCATTGAATTCTTTTCTAGAGCCAAAGAGAAAATTTTAAAATGTGTTTCAATCTATAGTTGATATCTAATCCTAAGGTGAATGTGTTAGGCACACAATATCTCTTTCTCTCTCTCTCTCTCTCTCTCTATATATATATATATAGATAAGTAAACCGCAACAAGAACAAATTAGAATATAAAATTAGATCTCTAAATATTTAACATCTAAAACTGTAGTGTAAAAAAATTTTTTTTTAAAAAAGAACTAACCTTAAGATGAAAACACGATTTGATTCTTTGTCGTAGAGAAGCTTGCAAAATTCAACTCTATAAGAAAATGGTCGACTATTTTGAAGGATGAATATAATAATATTAAGGAGTAAAGATTAAAAAAGCAAAAGTTACCTTGAAAACCAATATCAAATACAGGAATTAGACGAAAACCACAATGATATGATACCATACAAGCAAAGAATCTTAACACTGCATGAAAAGGACAAACGAAAATTAGTTAGAAAGAACGAAGTAATATTTGTAAAGGATCTTTAAAATGTTATGATGAAGATTGCACAAAATATATTTGATTTATTTTGTTATAAAGGTTGGTGGTCCTATCCCATTCAAGAATTACATATTTCTAAATCATCAGTTGTAACATTAAACAAATAGTTGTAAAAAAATTTTGACAGCACCTCCCATTGGTTCTCTAGGTACATAGCTAAGAGAATAGGTAATAGCACCTATAAAATTCTTTCTTAACTCATACCCAGAGAATGTCAAGGGAATCGATCAAAATGTTTGTACAAATATAATGTATATGTATAACCAATGATTGAGAAATATGCATTCCTAAACTGTCCAAATGGATATTTCAAGAATAAAAGCATGTCAAAATACAGATTATAAATTTGGCAACCTACAGTTAATGCAGGAGGAAAATACATATCCTCCAAACATAATTTGAATATTGAAGAATAATAATAAGCATTCTGTATCTATGAATCTATTCTTAAAAGGGTAATCTAGGTTTTTATTACCATGTATATTAAGGAAAAGATAGTAAAATTTATTTTCTTTCATTTTAGTTTTTAAATAAAATACAAGCAAAGAAACATGAGGGGAATGATAATTAATTAAAGACTCAAAGCAGCAATAGAAAGAAAGAAGAATGAGATATAGGTGAATAATTGTTAATGGAGGGAAAAGGTTACAGCATTTAAGAGAGTTGGTGGGCTTTCATTGATGTTCTATTTTTAGCGTTAAGATTTATTCCTCGACTCATAATAATGTCACCTAGCAAAAACAGTAAGGTTCACGTCACCTTAAGCACTAACAAAATGCATTTTTTTGTTTTTCATATCATCAATAGAGTTCACATATATATTATTCATTGTAAAATTTACACTAAAATCTATCAAAGTCCTAGTAGGTAGTAGATAAAAGGCAACAAATTGTAGGGTCAAAATTAGAACACACAAGTCTCATTTGGATGTGTGCAAATATTGCAAACTTGTTTTCTGATTTTCTAAAAAGGAGCTAGTTGTGTGGCTTCCCCCCAAAATATCCCCCTTAAGTAGAACCAACACCGTGGCCTGAGAAAGAGCTGGGCGTGGTCCTACTCTAACCTAAAGGTGTTCTCTTCAAAAAAACACTTGAACTCCCAAACCATAACTTAGAGATATTTCAAACACTTAACTCTTAAGCCTAACTCCCAGAACATGATTTACCACCATTTATATTCTCAAATTCCATCAAACACCTAAGCTCAATGCCAAATACCATCACTTAGACTCCCACATTCTTTCTGCAACTAAGTAGGAGATATTTACTTTTAACCATCGAGAAGGAGAGGAACAGTTGCGAAGAGCTAACAAGGAGACCATCGAGAAGAAGAAGAACAGTTGCGAAGAGCGCCGTTCTTCAACTGTCAAGAATCAGAAGGTTCACCGTCGCCCTCATACCATCATCGCACGAAGATTGCCGTCTCTTTCTCACCATCGCCAAGAATGCCATCTCTCTAAATTCATTGCAAGGAGTACTATCATCGCTCAGATCAAAGCTTTTTCTCATTGTTGCCAAGAGTGCCGTCTCTCCATATCCAAGATTTTTAGTTCTAAGAACTGAAGATCATACATTGCAGGGCAAATACTATTATAGAATTAAGAGATGATGATTTCTTTGAAAATATTTTTCCTATGAAAAACAAATTTATAAAAAATAATGACGCTTCTAATAGTAATTTATATGAACCAAATACTTTAGAATCAAATGAAGAGAATAATGAACTTAAACCTAGAAGAAGTAAGAGAATAAGAAAATAAACTAAATTTGGAAATGATTTTTATATATTTTTTGGTTGATAATGATCCTATAACTTATAGTGAAGCTATGTCTTCTCCTGATGCTAGTTTTTGGAAAGAAGCTATAAATAGTGAAATAGAATCCATTATGGCTAATCATACTTGGGAATTAGTTGATTTACCACCTAGAATTAAAACCATAGGCTATAAATGCATTTTTAAAAAGAAATTAAAACCTGATGGAACAATTGATAAGTTTAAAGCAAGATTGGTTGCCAAAGGGTATTAAAAAAAGGGCAGGATTTGATTATTTTGATACATATTAACCCATGGCTAGAATTTCAACAATGAGAACACTTATTGCATTAGCTTGCATATATAAACTTGGTATACACCAAATGGATGTCAAAACAACGTTCTTATATGGAGACTTAAAAGAAGAAATTTATATGGATCAACCCGAAGGTTTTATAGCACACGAAAAAAAAAAGAAAGTTTGTAGATTAGTTAAATCCTTATACGTATTAAAACAAGCTCCTAAACAATGGCATGAGAAATTTGATAATACTTTAATAACTAATGGTTATCAAATAATGATTCTCATGTTTGACGTGAAAGATCTTGGAGAAGCTGATGTGATATTAGGAATTAAAATAACCAAAACTTCTAACGGAATTTGTCTTTCTCAATCTCATTATGTGGAAAAAATATTGAGAAAATTTAGACAATATTATTGTGAATCTGTTTCTACACCCTATGATTCTTCTATTCATTTGAAAAAGATCATTGGTGATGCGGTATCTCAAATAGATATGCTAAAATAGTTGGTAGTGTTATATATTTAATGAATTATAATAGACCTGATATTGCACATGCTGTACTTAGTAGATATACTCATAAACCTAGCAATGAACATTGGTCTGCATTAATTAGATTGCTTAAATATCTTAAAGGTACTATTTATGCTTTGCACTATTCTGGTTATCCAACTATAGTAGAAGGATTTTGTGATACTAATTGGATAACTACTAAAGATGACAAAAACTCCACAAGTGGATATATATTCACTCTAGGAGGTGGAGCGGTGGCTTGGAAATCATCCAAGCAAACATGCAGTGCTAGATCCACTATGGAATATGAGTTCATTGCACTTGAGTTGGCAAGAAGAGAAGCCGAATGTCTTAGAAATCTTTTGGTTAATGTCTCTTTGTGGACAAAACCAATACCATCTGTTCATATATATTGTATCCGCTGGTACCTATAGCTAAGGCAGCAAATATAGTGAGGCAATATTTACATGAAGGAGTTGTAACTCTAAATTTTGTGAGATCAAAATATAATATAGTAGATTCTGTTAACCAAGCCACTAACTAAAAGGCTAGTGGTGAAAACGTCGAAGGGGATGGGATTGCTGCCCATAGGAAAAACAACTAGTGATGGCAATCCAAACTACGTGAATAAAGATCTCAAGAATTAGGTTCAATGGGAAAAACAAGTTGCTTGCGTAGTTTATCAGCACTGTGTTAATATTGTATACTTGAGAAATCCTTCCCTAGGATGTTAGGAATGCTAATTGCAATGAGAGGTTAAGTCATGAAAGAACTTTTATTGAGTACCATAGCCTTTAATGGTGGTGTGTTAAGCTGCAATTACACACTTGATGGAACTCACCAAGTGGGTGTTGAAGTAAGGGCTGCATCTGTTCAAAATTAGGCTAGTTCTCTAAAGCACTCATTAATTTCGAGGAGGCGCACGGCCGTGTAATGTACCAACCCACTTTGAACTTAGATGATGGTAAGGCGATGTGTGGATTGTAAGAATGGAAGGTATACAACCAAAAGGTTTGATTCAAATATTTATATCATTAGGCCTAATTTGTTGGCCTAATTTGTACACCCTGTCTTGCAAATCCTAAGTATCGGTTCAAGTCCAAAAGACACCAGTATCAATGTACATTGTCCTTTTTTATCACTTGACATTTACAATCATTTTATTTATTTATTTATTTATTGGTACTTTGAATCATGTAAGGGATTTTTGGAAGGTGATTCAAATTACCCTTTGCCATCCCATTTATCTATTTTTGTACCATTAGAAGAGCTTGGACAATTTCCTAACTTCTAAACTGTTTTGCTCTATTTTTGAGTTAGTTTATTACCGTTTTTTATAACTTCCTAACTACCAAACATGTAAGGGTGCTATAACATCTATAAATAGATGTAGTCTTCGCTCTTAGAATATACAACAGTAAACATTTCTTATCTTATACATTGTGCTTCTTCTCTACAAGTGCAAGAACAAAGCTCTATGCACTAAGGATGCATTTCGATAGGGTGCTTGTCTGCATTCATCTTGTCCAAGCCCAATTTTACATAAATTTTAAATGCAATTTTTAATCCCAAAACAGATCGTCTGCCCCTTTATTATTATTATTACTTACAATTTTTTTTCTTTTTCTTTTTTTATTTTAAATGTTTCAGTTTCTGTTCATAATGTCCTTGTGGCCTTGTGGTTTTGAATCTAGTTTGAAGTCGGAACCCCTCTAAATCTAGTGAAATTCTAATGAAATTTGGGTTGGATTTATTTGCCAAGATCCAAGTTGCATGATGGAATTAAATTAAGGCTAATTAGTTGATCCACCCTACCACTATAATTAATTGTACTTTAATTTGATGTGGAAGAAACCCATATACCCCCTTATTATATTTTCTTCTTTTTCTTTTTCCCAACTCAAATATATGGGAGAAGCTGAATATATAAAATCATCAAGTGGGGAGAAGTTGGCAAGATATAGGAAAGTGGATCATGTTTGGTAGTAAGGGTTGTGATGCAACAAAAAATATATGGTCGAGACTAGCTCACCAAATTAACAAACAAGCGTTCACCAATCTGTTGATTGTCGCAAAAAGAATGTCAGATAGTAGGCAAACACAATCAATGTTCACACTAGAATACGAAAGCAGAAATAGAAGAGAAGCTCTCTCTCTCAATATTATTAATCTCAAAATCAATGTAAAATCTTTTTGCCATAGGGCTTACATCCCTTTATATAGAGAACTAATCCTATGAAATAGGAAAACCTAGTTCTACTAGAACAAGTAAGAAATAACCAAGAAACTAATAAAATAAAAACAAAATAATTAAAACTCCTAAAAATAACTCAAATAAATCAGAATCCTGAATTAATAGCAACAACATCAGAGAAAAGACTCATGGTGCGTACGTATATTCTAAATATGCGTACGCTCAATAAATTATGCATATGCATAGTTGAAATTATGGGTGAGCACCACATCCTAAACCATGCGGCTCAAGAGTATGCCACTAACCAGAAGGGCTGGCGTGGAGAGGAGCCGGCACCCAATTTAACTTGGGAACTAACTTAAACCCTAGTAGGGTCTAACTCGTCACAACCAAAGATTCTTTGGTTCGAAGGTATGGTACATCACCGGGATGGTGTAAGGCACCCAGTAATACCCGGTCGAAATTGGCCCCCACACATAATTATTGGCTTTAATTAATTAATTATTCAATTAAATTTCACCCTAAACATGCAAGCAAATTATGGTACACACAATGACCAAAATATTAAATAAAGAAAAGAGAATAACAAATATATCAGAAAGCAAAGATTAGAATATACAAAGGAATAAAATATATTAACCAACCAAAAGCAACAGACATAAACTCATCATTGGGGCCCGAGACTTAAGATGACAACCAGTATAAAATGGGGTGTCTACTATATGCGTACGCCTCTGGTGCATTGCATCATTCTCTCCTATTTGGAAAGAGTTCGCCCTCGAAACTCACAGCCTCATCTTCTAAGCCATCTCTATGATAAGGAATTAAGTGTTTGATGTTGAAGACATAGGTTGTATAAAAAATTGTCTACCCTATAGGCTCAATTGTGTCTTGGCAAGGTGAAATTGTGATGACACTAGCTTGATTGGTGAGTCTGATTTTAAATTTGAAACCCTCAATAGAGTTATGACAAGTAGGGAAAATAAGGGAATCATAAGTCTTAGTCCCCACTAAGACTACCATCACGTTTGCAGCGGTTAATATTGCAGATCCGTTGCTTGATCCGCAAGGGTTTTGTTACACAAATGTGATCGTTCCACATCTTGCATCATTCTCCCTATTATTGCCTATTTGAAGAGAGTTCGTCCCCAAACTCTGTGGGTTGTCTTCACAGAACTATTGATGTCGACCACTCCATTTAAATAAATACTTTGAGGATTTTGTTTGTTTCAATTTCCTCCCAAATTTACTTTCTAGAAATTTTTCAGCCCAAAAAAAAAAAAAATTTCATACCCTTCATCTTATTCAAAATTTTCAGCAATAGAGGACTAACAACCCAATAAAGATTTTCAACTCCAATAAAATCAAAATGTTTCAAAATGTTTCAACTCTTTAATGACAAAAACTTCATCCTCTAGAAAATCACCAAGTAGATTATCACAACAACAAAAATTATTACTTGAATAATTTTTATTATGTGTCTCGCAAGTTATAGAATCATCTTGACCTTCCAAATCTTCAATAATATTTGACTCAATATCATCATCATCATATTCATCAAAAATAGGAAGAGAATTAAAATCCACAAATTTTTCAAATTCAGCATCACCAAAATTATTAAAAGAAAATTTTTCGATGAATTTAAAATTCTTACCTCCATCGTTTTCATCCAAATCTTCATTCTCCATAGAAATTGAATTTAAAGGTTGATTTAGACAAACCTTTAGTGCTTCAAATTTTTGACTTACTACATCAAGCTATTGTGCTATTTGTGTACGTTCAAACTCCTCCACAAAATGCGGATATAAGGAATAATGTCCATGTTGCTACCTTACTACAAACATAGTGAATCGGGCTCTCAACGTGTCTACTTCTTGTTGCAATTGAGCCATGTCCTCGCGATTATACACGTCTCTAAGATTAGCTTCATGGTCTAGCTAGCACGTCTTCCTCGTTGCAGTATAATGTCAAGAACGAATTGGTCTCTGATACCAATTGATGCAGCGGAAAAGACGCAATCGAAACTAGCTCACTAAATTAACAAACAAGTGTCCATCAATCTGTTGATTGTCACAAGAACAATGCGAGATAATAGGCAACTACGATCAATGTTCACACTAGAACACGAAAGCAAAAATAGAAGATAAACTTTCTCTCTCAATATTATTAATCTCAAAATCAATGTAAAAGCTTTTTGCTATAAGGTTTACATCCCTTTATATAGAGAACTAAATTTATGAAATAGGAAAACCTAGTTCTACTAGAACAAATAAGAAATAACAAGGAAAGTAAAAGTAATAATTAAATAAAAATAATAATTAAAACTCCTAAAAATAACTAAAATAAATTAGAATCCCAGATTAGCAGCAACAGCGAAAAGACTTATGGTATGTATGTATATTGCAAATATGCGTACACTCAATAGATCATGTGTTGTGTATGCATAGTTGAAAGTATACGTATGCCTTTGGCGCGCTTCGTCAGGTTGCAATAGTGTAGTTCTGCACAACAATGCACAAGGCTTTGCACTTTTGCAGTCTTAATGGACCCAACGGGAAAACATCCTGCAAAAATAATACTCCCTCCGTTCCTAAATAAGTGGCCTACTTTCCTTTTTAGGATGTTTCAAAATTATTGTCACATTTAAAAAGTCATTGCTTTTTTTTTTTTTTTTTTTTTATATTCATTTCCTAAAATACTCTTAAAAAACAATTCTCTATTTATCTAATGTTTTGCACACTTGAGGGGAAACTTCGAATGTCAAAAATATATTGATGTGAAAGCATTTAAAAGAGTTTTCCTAAAAAGCGTGTTTTTTTAAAGGAGACGGTCAATTAGGAACGGAAGGAGTAATAGGGTTCGGATATTGCAACCCCCTCAAGTGATCTCCCCACCCATTAATTTTAATTTTTTTAATTTTTAGAAAAATATAAAAGGTTTTCAGGAAAAGTGGCCTCGAGGTCCACTAGAAAACATAATTTTGAACAACTTTGCAGAAAAAAGTTTTTCCAAACTCTATAATTTAAGTGAAATTTTTGGCCTAAAATGAAATAGGGACTATAAATAACCAAAAAGTTTACTTAAATGATAGAATTTGGAAAAACTTTCTTGTGCAAAGTTGTTCAAAATGATTTTTTCTAGTGGACAATGCGGTCACATTCATAAAAACCTTTTATATTTTCTTTTAAATCTTAAAACTATTAAAATCAATGGGGTGGGAAGATTACTTGAAGGGGTTGTAATATCCAGACCCATAATAATAAACCATTTTCAGTGGCCTCCCATGGATATAGCCCTTCAATGAATTTGGAGAATTTGGCTCTATTTAATTATGAAGCCTAGGTAGCAAACCATAAAATATAATAACTAGCTTATTAATTGATCGAAAGCCACCTGAATGTGTTTACTTAGAACAAGAAGTTATTTTTAAATGGCCAATAAATTAGTGACACGCGTCAGTAAAAGTGTGAGATCAAGTGGATCCAATAAGACGGAATGAAATTTATTAATGCTACTACATTGGAAAGAACGGTTAAGCAATACCCTCCGACTCTCCTCTAAAACCCTGATAAGAGTTGGTTTTCCTACTTCGAGTCGATATCGATCCCTTCTTCTTACAATACCCTCCATTTCCATCTCTAATTTCCCTCCAAGTCTCCTCTCTCTCTCTCTCTCTTTCTATATATATATATACAGGTCCCCTAGACTACCCACAACATAATTCTACTCTCTTTCCTCTCACTACCCACATTGCCAATGTTTAAAAACGAACACGAAGATGAAGCTGTTGTCTCTCTCAGACTTTGAGGGAGAAGAGATTGGGGACTTCTCGTCCCCTTTCGATATATTGACTGCCATAACCAAAGTGGCGGCTGTCAAGCATGAGCAAGAGAAGTCCATGAAACAAAGAGATGTTGGCAATGACAATGGTACAACGGAGGGCGATCAAGATTTCTCTGTAAAACAAAGGTCAATAAAGAGAGTTGTGATCGACGAGGATGATGCATATTGGCTGAGCCTGGGAGAGACAGAGGTAACACCTAGTTTTATGATCAATCAGCTGATGGTTCTTGATTTCTCAAAGGGGGAGAGATTGATAACGAGAAAAGGATTTTCCAAGAAGATTTTTGCAGACCCAGATGGTATGACCAAGGAAGAAAGGCTGAGGAGAGAGAAAGTTCTCAAGAAACCTATTCAAGAAGAGACTTCTACGGCTATGTCATCCAAGAAATAGAGGTACGGTTGATGATGGAGCGATTTTTCAACAGGGTTAATGTTACATGCCCACTCTACATATCCAAGAAACAGCCTACATTAGATGATGAAAGGATAAGCTTTTTTGAGAATTTTCCAAAACGTAAACATTCCTGCAAGAGTGAAAGCAGTGACCAAGAGGCTGTAAAATTGAAGGGGTAGAAGAGAGATAAGCCTACTTTCTTAAAACGAAAAGGATACTCCTTTGAGAACGAAGTGAGGCAAGAAGAAGATGCGGTGAAATTGAATAGGCAGAAGAAGGAGGTGCTTACTGCGCTTGACCCACCGTCGGATTTGCCCCAGGAATTCAAAAATCTGATCATAGCCATGGGAGGTTCCGATGTGAAGTTACTCATATAGAAGCCATTGTACGTCACCGATGTCAGCAGGAGTCACAACCGTTTGTCAATGCCGCAGCCAAATCAGAGCAGAGTTCCTCACTGATGGAGAGAAGGCGGTTCTGAACACACAAATTGGAAAGCATTGTGAGGAAATTGAAGTGCAATTGATTGACCCATCGCTTAATGAACGGACCATATGCTTGAGGAAGTGGGTCATGAAGAAGAGTGCAGAGAATTTTAGTTCTTGTTATGTTTTGGTAAAAACTTGGAATATGGTTGTGTCGGATAACAATCTGCAAAGTACTAATGTGGTTCAGCTATGGTCATTTCAGGTGGGCTCAGAACTTTGTTTTGCTCTTGTTGAATGTGGAAGAGGAGGAAAAGAAGGTAGTAGTGGGAGTAGTGGCAAAAGCTGTGGAAAGAGTGATAGTATCTGCACAAGAAAGAAAGGAGAAGATGGTGACAATAGCAGTAAAAATGGTGGAGACGGTGCAAGTAGCAGTCATAGAAGTTATGGTCAAGATGGTGCTAGTAGTAGCAAAAATAGTGGAGAGGATGCAAGCACTTGCCCAGAAAATTAAGGAAATAGAAGATGGTGGGCTCATTTCCCCAAAAGGTAGCTTTTTTTCACTTTATTCCGACATTGGTGTCATTTTGAACTTTATTCCAAGACAGCGATAAATCGTGCTTGCCAACCACGATTTTAACAAAATCGTGGTTACCAACCACGATTTTAAGTCAGGTATACAGATCCGTATTTTTTACGCTCGAATTAGTATAAAAAAATTTATACGCTAAAATCGTGGGTACTAAGCACGATTTTGGATTAAAATCGTGATTACGGCTGTGATTATGACCGTCAATGTGATTAAAAAGGAAAAATTTTAGTAGTAAAGTCGTGGTTGATAACCACGATTTCATTCTGAATCGTGGTTAGCAACCACGATTTTACTTCTCCAACTACCCTCCCGTCAGAAACCCAGGCCCCTTTTCCCATTCTGCCGTCCTCTCTCTCTCGCTCTCTCTCTCGCTCCCTCTTCTCCCTCTCTCTGCGTTTCATCCGTCCCCTCAGGTCAGACCTCGTCTCTGTCTCTCTCTCTCTCTCTCTCTTTCTCTCTCTCGCATGCCTCTTCTCCCTCTCTCTCTCCTTTTCATCCGTCCCCTCAAGTCAGAGACCTTCTCGCTCTGTCTCTCTCTCTCTTCAGCCATGCTTCATCTCCCTCTCTCTCTCCTTTTCATCCATCCCCTCACGTCAGACCTGCGCTCTCTATCTCTTCAGCCATGCCTCTTCTCCCTCTCTCTCCTTTTCATCCGTCCCGCTATCTCTCTCTCTCTCCATCTCTACGTCTTCATTTTTCCCCATACAAGTCAGACCCATACCCCTCCGATCTGCAATCAAGCCTCCGTTCGTCGGTGGATTCGGTGTATTCGGTGTAGTGAGCTTCTCAGTCTTCAACCGGGTGAACCAAGATCAGTTGTAGTGAGCTTCTCGGTGGATTCTCAGGTGAGTAATTGCAATTTTTTTTTTCTTCATTTTCCCCCCTTTTGTTGCTCTATCTCATCCCCGTTTGGTTGCTGAGAAAAGTGTAATAATTTTCCATTGTCTTGGGTCCAAGAGAACAAAAACCTCATTCGAACTGAACCCGATCCAACAGTTTTCCTCTTCCACAGTTTTCGCAGCAGCCAAACATGGTATTAATAGTGAGATTAAAAACTTGTATTTTTTCCTTTTCCACAGTTTTCGCAGCAGCCAAACATGGTTGAAATTGCTGCTGGGCGGTGACTTGAGCGGTTTGCTGCTGGTTCAAACATTGGTTCAAATTGCTGCTCAGGTATGGTGTCGATTGTAACTTATTCTTCTTTTTCTTACTTTCAGGCGCAAATTTTTACTCTATTGTTTGATTTTAGGACTTCCCTTTTGTTTGATTTTGGGGTTCTTGGTTAATTTGGTTTGCTACATTGGTTCAAAATGCTACATTGGTATCTCTCTTCTTCGTCTATTCCATTTTCTCCTTCTTTGATATATTTTTTTTCATTAAATTTTTTCTCTCTTCCCGTCCTCACTGATCAGACACACTCCATCTGTCACTCACATTTCACTCAATTTTTATACTTCTCTCTAAATCCCTCTTTTTTATATTTTACTAGAACTTGATAAATCACGCGTTTATGTGAAATTTAATTAATAAATTAAACTCAAAAAATTTTGAAAAAATAATTCAAGAAAAATGTCTTGAATCATTCGTTGCACATAATGATTTTAGGCATCAACAATTTTTGAAGTGGTTCCTCAATGATTTTGACATCATATATAGCTCTTTGATTCAATTATATTTAGATGGTGGATGACCAAGTTTCTTTATTTGTGTTTTGGTTTATAATTTGTAGCGGAATTGATAATTCAACCAATTTAGATGTATTCATTGACTTACCTGCCCACATCAAACTAATTTACTTATTTGTTTTTGTCCTTACAAAAATTGTGAAAAAATAATTCAAGAATAATGTCTTGAATCATTCATTCGACCATAATGATTTTAGGCATCAACAAGTGGTTCCTCAATGATTTTGACATCATATATAGCTCCTTGATTCAATTATATTTAGATGGTGGATGACCAAGTTTCTTTATTTGTGTTTTGGTTTATAATTTGTAGCGGAATTGATAATTCAACCAATTTAGATGTCTTCATTGACTTACCTGCCCACATCAAACTAATTTACTTATTTGTTTTTGTCCTTACAAAAAACCTGGTTGGACCTATGGATTACACAGTAACTCAACCTTAATCCCTAAACCATTCTCTTATTCATGGTCTTCAAGAATTAATACCAAAATCTTGCACGTTATTAAGAGTCAATCAATATTGGTCCTGTGACGTTGATCGAGCGATCAAGTTTTGGGTGTGCTCCTTAAGTCATCATTAGGAGATTAGTTCTTGTTCAAACCTCGATGGGAGTAAGACTTAAAATGCTCTTAATTATCAAATAATTTAACCCAAAAAAAAAAAAAGAGTCAATCAATATATATTTGACTAAATTAAGATTTAAAGTGGGATGAAAGAAGCTTGGCTACCTCCCTTTTTATTTAAATTTTTTTTTTTGGGGGGGGGTGTTTGTTAGGTTCATTGGGCGGATTTTTTATTTAATAATTATTATTTTTGTTTAAGGTTCTTTAGGAAGAAGAGGAGTGCTAACCATAATAGGATTGATGCAAAGCCATACATAACTTCGTGGGCTTCATTGGTGTGCATGCATCACAACACAACGGCCCAATTGTTAAGTCATTATTTATTTATTTTTTTCATAAATTAAAGGTTAGGAAAAAAAAATGAAAGTAATGCATCGGGCAAAAGCAGGCCATCTAACATCCTCTATTAATACATCCCATGATATCCTTAAGAAAGCTTCGCTCTCAAATCTCAAATATTAGTATGAAATGAAATTTTAAATTAGTAATTCAATCACTCATTCTATTATCTTGTCCGTACACCCATCTTTCAAACGCGGGATGTGTGATTAACAAAAATATATGTAGCATTCGAATTGACAGTGTGGTTTTTAATATATTTTTCATTTTTGGAAAGAAAATTGAAAGTGTGTCGAATAGGGTTGAATTGGACTGCACGCCCTTTATTGGGGCCGTGTGTTGTTTGACCCATTGCAAGAACTTTTGAATTTGTTAAAGATGCTAGACGACAGACCGCCGCCAATGAGTCACCACAGGTCCACACCTTTTCTGATCTGTATGGATATGATCCGTCGACGCTCGGTGGTGATGTAGCATTTTTGCATTTTAAGGGGTTGATTTTCACTTTGATGCCCTTTGAATCTTTGATTATTTGCGTCACATCATTACATCCACAGTGGATGAGATGAACTTTACGGGTTTCTTCCTATATATATATATATATATATATATATATATATATATATACACTAGCAGGGACCTGTGCGATGCACGGGAATTACAAATTCTAGATATCTTATTGGCCAAAAGAAAAAAAAAATGCAATTTATATGCTTAGTGACAACCGATGACTTTTTGAAAGGGGGTTTAAATTTTAAAATGAAATACATGGAAAAAAATTATTATAAAAAAAGAGGAAGAAACATTAATTGGTGGGTGTAGAAGTAAGTTGAGAATAGAGTTTTGGAGGGATAGATTTTTAGGCTGCCATGTCAGCATAACTCTTAAATATAGTATAGAATAGATTTTATTTAGATGTGTAGGGTATGATTCTTAGGTTCTTACCTATGAAGTTTAGTTGCCATGGAAATGATTCACCATTTTTTCCCCCTTTAGCTTTGTTATCACTAATCTTCTGTTTTTTTTTTTCCCAATTTGTTTTTTCCAGCTGAGTAAAATATAGAGGTGCCGCTGGTCTATGTTTCATAGCTTTGGAACTATCCCTGAAGCATTTTGAGGTAAGAAAACTTCCCTATTTCATTGAATTGAGCTTATGGTTATATTTTCTTATTTTTTTTTTCTCTTTTCTTTTGTTGTTACATATAGTAGGAGTTTATATTTTAAAAAAAAAAGGACCCATTCTTTGAGAGTTTTAGATGTTCCAATCCATGGTGAAGGTATTAGTGTTTTGATTAGTGGGGTTACTGGATGTGGATGCAATGATTTTAGGTTTCTATTTTCCTCATTTTATGGTTTTGTTAGAAAACTTATTTTAAATAAGTCAGGATTCAGTTTTGTTTCCCGTATTTTTTATGCTCGATTTAGCTATTGAAAGTGAAATTATTATTCAAATGCCTATGAAATATGAGTGGTCCATTTTATTGTTTGATAATTTCATGTTTTTTCCCATCTGTTTTTTTTTTTTTTTTTTTGGTTGGGGATAGTGCAATATTTGTTGTTATCAGTGTATAGGATTTTTTAGTTTTTATTTTAGTTTTGGTGTTTACCTGTAAAATAATTATTCTTATAAAATAAACTAGTAGAAACCCCCGGGCAATGCCCAGGAAGCTAAATTATATCTTTATCAGAAATACTTAAGGAGAAATCCTATGCATCACAAATATTTTCCTCAAATGAAGTTTAAAAACAACTAAAATGAATTTCCTCTCCAATACATCGAAGCCCCAACTTGCAAAATTTTATCTAATAAAATTTTAGTCGCATGCTAAATTATAGTATTGTGTTAATAGAATGATTGATGTGCATTTTAAAAAATGCAATAGATAGCACAGTTGCCCAATTTAAGAGCAAAGCAAACACAGGTGAATCAAACTCAATCCAATCACTCCTTCTGTGAAAATTGAGATACTATTTATGTTTCGAAGTATATTAAAAGCATAAAATAAAGCACTATACCTAGTCAGAGGAAAAAAATTGACTTGAGAAGCAAAAAATTTGCTATTTCCTAGAACAACTTTTATCACCATAGCTACTTCCACCAATATACCACAAAATCTCAATTTATGGTATCAAATGCCAACAATGGTATCTTCACCACGCAATGGTGAAAGATTTGACTTTTGAAATTGAACTGCCATTATTTTAATTCATTGTGACTCGTGGCTTGTTCATATCTTCTATCATCTCCATATATCTTAGTATTATTTATTTATTTAGTTTTGAAAATGTATAATAAACTTACCAAATATTTATACATATAAAATTATAAATATATATATATATATATATATATATATATATATATATATATATATATATATATATATATATATATATATATATTTGTTACTGTATCCTCATGTGTTCTAACAGTGTGGCATAATAGTATCTCTGTTCTTAAACTCATCATGATAATTCTTCGTCTATGATACACGCGTCCTAATAATTGACTAGATGAATGAGTTTAGAAACCAATAATTGCCCAACCCATAAGAAAAAAAGGAATGGTGAAGGAGTAAAGAACACGTTGAGGAGGCACAGAAGCTGCGCATGCAGGGAGCTAGTTGGCTATGCACTCATCATCTAGAAAGCCATGACACTCCTTCAAAGCTGACTGACACGAATTGGACACAAACACGGCATAGTAACAAAATTTGTTTTTATAAAAAGAAAAAAAAAATTATGTTTTATATGAAAAATGAAATGATTATTGAAGTTAAATATTTTTGTTCAAACTCTATGATTTCTGGAGTTGTCTTACTTAGTCATGTCTTTTTATTTAATTATTTTTTTATATGTATAATGGAATTATCAACTCCATTCTATCTAAAGTCCTATATTTTTTGAAAGGTTTATGAGGTTGGTGTCTCAATGTCGTGTTGTATGGAATAATTAACTCGATAAAAGATCTAAGTAAACGGGATTTGATGATAATGTCCCACCTTGTCTGAAAAAGGTATAGCTGTCAGATTGTTGATTATCTAGAACATTTTTTTCCCCTTTTTTTCTTTTTCTCATCCAAAAACCAAAAAGGGTGTGGGGTGGGGGAAGGGAGGATTACAGATTGGTCCAGCTATACACAAATACTTGCATATCAATACAGTTAATATTCATTTGTAGTTAAGTTATTAGTTAGTGTTGATATGTTATTATTTACCCGTAGTCAGACAAATCCTTAACTCCCCTTCCATTTTTTTTTTTAAAAAAAAATTTACTCTTCCTTCTTCCGTTTAAGTTGTTTACCAAATTTTCAGAAGCCATGGTAATTCGATTCTGCAAAACATGGGGATAATTGCTTGTGCCCTTTTGTAATAGTCTTTGATCATGCACTTGGCTAATTTTCTTCGTCTCACAATTTCATTGATTTTTTTTTTTTTTTCTCTTTTTATTAGGGAGAAGTACACTTATGCACAGAGCCTTTATTTGTGCCGGTATTATTTCATGCATCCGACAAATCCCACATCAATGAGCTCAAAGCTAGGCATCTATTCATTTTTTGAAAAGGCTCTATATTTTTCTACGCGTTTGGTCCGTACATGGTCAGCCTCTTTTTTTCTATTTCTTTTCTCCCTCTTTTAAGGAAGAGTAGTGTCAAATTTTCATTAATAATCAATATAGAGTCGGTGAAATGGGACAATTGAGAACATCACCATTTCATTTCCATCAAGGAATAGAAAAAATAAAAAAGATTTCCAACTCCAAAGAATTTAGTGAAAATCAAAGACAATAAAAGACAATAAACCAAAATGAAAACATACTCCATTAGAGTGTGGTTCACGACCAGGAATAGGGAAAAATGAGGGAAAAAAAATTTTCAATTATGTGGAACATATGAAATTCACTTGAATGCTTGGCTAAATTGATGAACTTAACTTTTACTTTTAAAGAAATGAAATTACATGCTTCTAGACAATTAATTAACACAGTGAAAAATTAGTATTGTTTACATGTTTATTGGTTCTACATTAAACCTGTTATCGTTTTCCAGTCAAATAATTTGTTTCCCTGAACTTTTCTTTCTCTGTAGCACCATATAGATTATTTATTTCATGTGCATTTACCTTTTCTTTGTCTAATACAAAGTATGTGAATTTTTTTATATTGTTATTTAAATTATATGTTATTTTATAGGTCCAGTTTTTGTATATTGTGAACTCTTATTTCAAACTCTAGAGCTCAAGCCATTGCAATTGAGGTATTCTATTCTTTTCCTTTGAAGTTCACAGCCATGACACTTTGTTTATTAGTTTTTAATTTGTTCTTTACAATAGTGGTAAATTTTAGCATGCTGCTCCCAAATTTGGTCTGTTGTAGTGCTCCAAGTGTATTATACTTGTTGTTTGTTTCCATGAAAATGTACAATTTTTTTTAATTTTATTTTTGTGTAGCACCATATAGTTTGTTCACCTTTTGTTTGATAAATATGTGGAGTTTGATTGTTTTGAAATTTTATTTTAGAGCTTAATGTTGTGTATATTCATGCAGCACTTCTATTTCAAATTCTAGAGCCAACCACTATCAGTGAGGTACTCTCTTTCTTTCCTTTACTTTCTCTTTCCTGTTACCTTCTATTTATTTTATTTTTTTCCTTTTCCAACGTATGACAATTTTTTAATTTATTAGGTTCTTTAAGTATTGTAAGAATCTTAAATGAAAGTTACATGTTTTTATTTATGTTGTGGTTTCATTGAATTTTTTTTTCTTTTCCAGTAATTTATTTATGTAATCACCTTCAGGAAGCGTTTTATATCAGACCTTTAGGAAGCATTTTATGTTAGACCTTGGCATGGAAGTAGCCTTTTTTTCTTATCCTCCATCTCAATTTTCGCATTTCTCTCCCATTTTCTTAAATTTGTTCTTCATATGATCTATCCATCTTTTTTACCAATTTTTTTTATTAACGATGATGTGTATCGCAAGCCGTATTCCCACCAAGTTTTCAGCCCAAACCATTCCCCTAAGTTGTAGCATTTAAAATACATTTATTTTTCGGGTTGCAACAAGAGTTGTGGTATTATGGATTGTAAAAAGTTAAACTTTTTCAGCATTTTAAGTTTCATGTTCTCATTACGTTGTGGCATTAAAATACATTTATTTTTCAAATTTTTATTTTTTTTCAAATCAATAGTGAATTGATCTATTTAAAAAGCAGATAACAGTTGAAAATTTTCCAATAGGCCCTCATTCTTTTAATATAGGTTATTAGGTTATCAAAACTTAGTTTAATGAGACTAAAACTGTCTTATTCTTCTTTTTATTGGCTATATATGAAATGTAGATAATCCTCAGTTGGGAAAATGTTGTTGCTTCTTATTTTCTTTTTAGATGAAGATTGAACAAAAAATATGTTTTCCCTTTTGTTGAGTTTATTTGGGTCTTTGATAATCTTGAATTTTTCAAATAATGTATGCAAGTTGTTTGATGAAAAGCCCCAATATTATATGCCTTTACAAGAAAAAAAAAGTGTAATGAGAAAGGAGGGTCAAATATTGAGTAGCATGCTTATGAAGACAAAAAATTAAATAAAAATTAGTGTTAAGTATTAATTGGGAACAGTAGCCTCAATATTCTTGTTATAGTTATTACTTTTTTTTTTTTTTGAGGTCAACAGAATAGAAGTTTCTATTCCTTATAATGGGTGCAGTTATTGTGAAGGTTACAGATGGAAACAGTTAGGTGTGTGTTCTATTGGGGGGGAGAGATAGTACCTGACCCCACTGAAGGCATAATATATACTGCTGAGGCGAAGGGTCTATACAATGTACCTCGCCGATCAACACTTAGTGCTTTGGTTGACATGCTCATTCCTAAAGTTGCTGAAAATGGGGAAAGTGTCAAGCTCAACCTTATATGTAGATACCCATATTTAACGCCATCAGGCTTCAAATACAGGAAATTGTTAATCAAGGACGATGAGACTTTGAACAATGCATTCGATATCCCTGCAAGATTCCCAAACCTTGATTTAGAGGTTTATGTTGTGGTAAAAGAAACTACCATAATGGGTGCACCCCCGATGATATCGCCACAACCTGGTTCATTTTCTTGGTTGTTGACACAGGAAAGCAATATCGCATCACTTCAGTCTCCAATGAGGGTGCCTCCTCAATGGTTCCCTGATGTGCGACCTGACCATAATATTGGATGTTACTCAATGCAGTCCATTGGGTGTTACGGTGTCGGCCCCAGCACTATTTCATGTTACCCCACTCCGATGCTTACATCTTCACCATTCTTTAGCCAACCCATACCTTATAATACGGATAGAGCATTTTTGTGTGATGATGGAAGTGGACCGATTGAACAAGTGGCTTGTACCTCTAATTTTCAGTGTGATGTCGGTCCTATTATTGGGACAGTCGATGATACTCCAGTGTATGCATCTTCAACAAGTGCTGGCCAGCACATGCCCGAAACTACAGACTCACCATACATGGGTGGTGAGTGTGGAGGGTCAATTGGTCAATATGCTCGGTCCCATGACATAGAGTGTGGCGCTGACTATGGCTTTGAGGTTGATAGCATGAGTATGCGGGAAAATTCGGAGGACTCAGATGATAATGCAATGATGTATGGAGATATAGAATCAGATGATGATGATGATGGGCATATAGAACCTGGGAGCCACAATGGGGAAATTCCATCTATGGATGAAGTTAGGACTCCCATCCCTTTCTTTATGAACACTGATTTGGTTACTGATGGGTTCATAATGAGGAATGATATCGTTCCCCGAGCTGATGTATGGACTCCTGCAGATGATGAGTTTAAAGAAGGGATGCTTTTCAAGGATAAAAAAACCCTTCAGAATGCTGTGAAGTTGTACCACACTAGGAAGAATCGACAGTACAAAGTAGTGGAGTCAAGGAGAACAATTTGGAGATGTGCATGCGAGAATGATTGTGCATGGAAACTACGTGCATCCATAACCAAGAATACTAATGGTTTATTTCAAATCAAGAAATACGTAGGCCCTCACCATTGTGTATACCCAAGGACATCCAGAGACCATCGTAATCTTGATTCTACTTTCATTGCCATTGAAATCATGTCAACCATTAAGGTAAGCGATGGTATGCTTATCAAAATTGTCTTTTAACTATGTTTGTTGTAATTGCACCAGTGTGGAATAACCTCTATCTTTTTGGGCAGGAACAACCTGATACTAAAATTCAAACCATCATTGAGACTGTTGTAAAAGATCACAATTTTACAATCTCATACAAGAAGGCGTGGTTTGCCCGCACAAAGGCCATTGAGATGTTATTCGGGGATTGGGGTGAGTCGTATAAACAGCTACCCAAATACATGCTTGCCTTACAAGTGTACAATCCTGGGACGGTTGTTGTGTGGGACTATATTCCTCCGGTTTCTCAGTCTATAGTAATGCTCAATTTTGTCTTTTGGGCATTCAAACCGTCCATTGATGGGTTTAAACATTGTAGGCCTGTTATATGCATTGATGGGACACACTTATATGGGAAATACATTGGGAAAATGCTCATAGCTACAGGAATAACAGCTCAGAATAAGGTATTCCCAATTGCGTTTGCTATCGTCGATGAGGAGAGCAGCAAAAGTTGGAAATGGTTCCTTCGAAATCTTATACAGCATGTTGTTCCTGGCCGATTTGGTCTCACCCTTATATCAGATCGGGCAAAAGGCATTCTGAGTGCTGTTAAAGATGTGTGGACAGACCCTAGCGATGGGCAACCTATTGGATATCATAGGTATTGCCTTAGACATGTGTGCAGTAACTTTAATTCGAGGTTTCATAATATCCATCTTAAGGATCTTGTTTGGAGAGCTGGTACCCGCACTCAAGTGCGAAAGTTGAATGCCATTTTGCAAAAGATCGAATCCATAAACCCAGATGCACTGAAGTGGTTGCATGAAATTGACCCCGTGAAGTGGACCCTTGCTCACGATGGTGGCAAACGTTGGGGAGTCATGACGACCAATCATGCGGAGGCCTTTAATGGTGTGGTAAAGGGCGCACGGAATGTGCCAATCACAGCTTGTGTTGAGCTCATGTTCTATCGCCTAGTCAAGTATTTTGATACACAGGGTTCCGAGGCACTCCATTGGAAAGCAAGTAACAACTACATGTTTCCAAAATTCGTGGAAGCGATACTTGACAAGAATATGCAAAGGGCCAACGCTCATAATCTCGTCCCATTTGACAGGTGAGTGCCATTACTTGCAATAATAATGCGAGGCTTGATGTGTTAATATATTTTTAGTAACATATAACTTGGAACTTACTACATATGGAACTTATAAGATATTACCATCTTTATTTATTCACAGGCGGTTGGGTATTTTTGAGGTTAAGACAAAGCACCAACGGACAGGGGGCCTAAACAAACAGAATGTTCAACTACGCCCTAGACCTAGTTGTACATGTGGCAAGTGGGCAGCATACAAAATTCCTTGTTCCCATATGCTTGCTGTGACTGCGGAACAAGGTGTGGATGGTTTTGAATATGTTGCTCCGGAGTATACGTTAGACGTATACCTTCGCGTATGGGAGACTTCATTCCAATCAATCAAGCACGAAGATTACTGGCCCGAGCCTAATGGTCCTGTCCTGATCCCTTCCCCTGCTCGTCTACGACCTCCCAAAAGGGGGCGTCCAAATAACTCGCGCATCCACAACGAGATGGATGTCTCCCGGCAACGGTCGTTATATCATTGCAGTAATTGTTCAGAGACAGGACATGATATACGGAAATGTCCAAGTGCTCCTCGTTTTGTGCCAAATTAGTTTAGTTGTGTTTTTTTTTATGTGCGTAAGTGTGACATATGTAGCTGGTGTACCACTTAAACGTTTAGCAGTTTTCAGTATTACTGACACACTTAGCTATATTTCTTTTGTACTAACTTCATACTGCGTGAAGCGTGAATTCATCGTAGCTGATTGCTCTATATTGGTAACTGCTAGCTGCTAGCTGCTGAGGGGTTGTGGTTATTGTAGGTGAACAGTAACCTGCTGAGGTGTCACCTCTCATTGCTGAAAGCTTGTCCCGCACTACTCATGAGAAAATCTAACAAACAAACATCCTTAATTTTAAATTTCAAATTGCAAACAGCCTTTCTATTTTTATACTTCTCTCTAAATCCATCTTTTTTATATTTTATTTTGATGTGCAGGGTATGATTATTAGGTTCTTACCTATGAAGTTTAGTTGCCATGGCAATGATTCACCAATTTTTTTTCCCCATTTTGTTTTACCACGTGCTTTCAACTTGTGAGAATTATTCTTTCATGTGTGTATTGATGAGTTTTTTTCCCATTTTTATATGAATATTGCATGCATCTTGGGACACATTATATTCTTGGATAGAGTACCCTTTTTCAATGAGAGTTTGATGTCCTCTCTTGTCCAACATAACTTGATTGAGATTCTTTGTCAAATCTGAATAGCATATGTTTTTGTCTGTCAATTTTAATATGGTTTTGGCTGATTTTATAATAATAGAATATATTCAACGTGATGCTTTTTATTTTAAAGTACCCAACTTAGTTTTAATATTAACATCAGACGACTTGTGAATCTATAATTTAATAAAAAAATCTACAGGAGCAATGTTCTAATCTAATTCTACGCTATGAGAGCTCAATTAGTTGGTATATCGTTTATTAGGTCTTGGTATGTGAAAACTTGGATGCTAGAATACAAAGTGCTTCTCCCATGTTGAATGTAAGAACTTGGAATGAGTATGAATAACCATGCTAGAATACAAATTTTTACGTCATGTAATTTGATTATGACTTGTAATTATTATATATATTTATTAGAAGATGCTATTCATCCCTAATTTATTTTCTTAATGATGTGGCTATTCAATAGCCGCCATTGATTTGGCATGCATTTTATATTACACAAGGAAAAAAAATAATAAGATTTGTTGACGCATGCATATTAAAATATACAAGAAATGAATATGTTGATGTGTCTATTGATACGATTATTGATATGGTTGTGGTTGATGTTTCTACTAGTTTTCTAGTAATTCTAGCGCTATACACTTAGCCACATCCTTATGCAATGTTGTTTTTTTTAAAAAATTGTTTTATTTATTTAAATATCATTGACCTGATGTGACATTCAATTTACAGCATTGATGGATGGGGGCACATTAGACCCAGGCCCTATAGATAGGTCGTTGCTCTACCTACAGCCGTCGCATCGATCTGACACCATATGGGAGTCGCAGGTATGTCGATGCATGCATATTCTTTTTGTAGTTACCGTTTAATTTATTGTCCATCCAATAAACTAATTAAAATTGGTATTGTCTCATTTTGTTGTAGGATACGGCTGTAATTACTACTAGACGTGCTGACCGTGGATTGTGGGCACGTGATTTGCACCCTAGTGTGCTACGTGTCCTTTTGCGGGCTGGGTTCTATGGACTATATCGCATTGGTTGCTTTAAATTGGACCGTGCCCTGATTACAGCTCTAGTGGAGCGGTGGAGGCGAGAGACACATACATTCCACCTGCCTATTGGTGAGGCGACTATCACGTTGCAGGACGTGGAGGTTCTATGGGGTCTCCCCGTAGAGGGTATGCCCGTTACGTTTGGCTCCTCGACCCGGAGTGTGATACAGTGGCAGCAAATTTGCCAGAGATTGCTGGGCATAGCCCCACTAGATAGAGATCTCACTGGTGGAGGGCTTAGGATTGGGTGGATTGGTGACCATTTCTCACAGCTACCGCAGGATGCAGATCAGGACACTATTGAGCAGCATGCGAGAGCCCATATCCTACATCTTATTGGCGGTACATTGATGCCCGATAAGTCACAGAATAGGGTGCCGTTGATGTTCCTACCATTGCTGGAACACATTGACCAAATAGGCAAGTACAGTTGGGGCAGTGCATGTCTTGCACGCCTATATCGCGAGCTATGCCGTGCGAGTAAACAAAATGCGAAGGATATAGCAGGGCCACTTGTACTACTACAGGTGAAAATTTTATGCTTCCTTAATTCTTAAGTTTCACATTGATGTAGTAAACTTCACATTTTAAATGCCCTGTTAAAATGATGGATACAGATGTGGGCGTGGGAGAGGTTGCCGCGCATGGCTCCTCATCGAGCTGTAGCTGATGACTTACCCCCACCTGGTTTTCTGACCATCGAGTATAACGGCGAGGTGCTACCACGCGGACCTCATGGGTGCAGGTACTGTGCTTGTAATCACTGATTGACATTGACTTAGTGCACTTTTGAGTAATATACTAACTTCAATACTTATTACTAAATTAATGATAGATGGGATGTTGTCTTTGTACTCGAGAACACCCCAACCCACGTTGTTAGGTTATATCGCGACCAGTTGGATCGGCTTAGGGAGGGTGAGGTATGTTATAGTTATGGTCATAAAATATTTTATAGGAAATTACGTTTAACTGGCGAGTACTAATGTATTACATTGTTCTTCTCTCAGTTCATCTGGCAGCCGTACACTGAGGATGTCATTGGTGTACTCCCAGAGTTTTGTCGAGCAGGGAGGGCGTTGTGGCGTACACAGTCACCCCTTATTTGCTTTGATGTGGTGGAGTGGCATTTGACTGATCGTGTCCTTCGCCAGTTTGGCATTCGACAAATGGTTCCACAGAACTTTGATACTGATGCGAGATTGCATGATACAGATAGGCGTGGGCATCGTCTGACAGATTGGCTTACGCATCATGCGCAATATATACAGTTGTGGGAACAACGGTTCGAAAACATTGTGGGTGGTGACTTGAGCGACGAGAGGATGTGTTACGATGACCCGTACATGGTGTGGTATCGTCAACACACTCGTCTGTTGATTGGTAATCCTGCGCATCAGACTGACCCTGCTGCTGGATACGAGGGAGCGGGAAGTACAGTGGAGCTGTTGGTAAGATATGGGTTGTGACTTTGCTTACTACATGCTCTTAGGAGGGAAGTTAGAAAATGAAAATCTAAATTTGTCTATAGTGGCTCCCAAAATGATGGTGGTTACTAAGACAAATATGCACCTATAAATTCCTTATAAAATTTTTTTACTATAGCGGAAAAGTAACGCAACACCCTAGTTTATAATATAAAGAAGATAAAAAAACATCAAGGTTGAAATCAAACCCACCTTCAGGTAAAATTGGCAAATCATTTGTGCTAGATATCGAAGAAGTGAATTGGAATAATAAAAAAAAAGAATCAGTACAATTTTGGATAATAAAAAAAATGATAAGTTAGGGGAAAAAAACCTTACATTAAAAAGAAAAGAAAACCAAAATTCAGTAATCAAAGTAACACAACCTATTGAGAACGTAAAAAAATGAATTGACAATTTTGCAAAGGGATGGATATTTAATAGAATACAATGGTTTTTAATGATTGAAGGAGGGATAGTTTCTATAAAGTCTTGATGACTTGACAATTTTGCAAAGGGATGGATATTTAATAGAATAACAATGCATCAAGACAATTTGGATGAGAAAAAATAAAAAGATAAAAGAGGAAAAGTGAACGGAAAAAACTTTGTAGTAAGAAAACTTTAACAGTACGCAAGGGTTTGTCAAGAAAATTATCGTGCATAATATGTTATTTTCTAATTTTTGTATTCACAGGTCCATATTTTTTTATATAGCGTGTAATGAGATCAATATAAATTATCAGTTAATCTATTTTCACCTTATTTCTTAAGATTCATATATTTGTTCCCATATTTTTTGCAGACTCAGTGTATATCCATTATACACGATCTGGCACATTCTAGATTGCATGCAAATCAACGTGGATTGGAAGAGGCATATGCAACACTAGAGTGCATACGATTGAGATGCTACAGGACATTACACACGACCCGTGAGCAGGAGCGTCTATTAGGGTCAGACGATGCAGTTCAGGAGGACCCATTGCCACGTGATATACCCACGACATCGATGCCTTTCCAGTACACGTCATCGTCATATGTGCCATCACCATCCGCTGAGCCATCAATGTCTATGCCACCACCTCGACCGTATTGCCCATCATCTTCATATGTGCCATCACCATCTGCTGAGCCATCGATGTCTATGCCACCACCTCGACCGTATTGCCCAGCATCCTCACTTGAGCCATCTGCTACGGAGGACATTTTAGACACAGATGATATTGAGTTAGCTATGGGTGGAGGGGATTATCACACACCATTGCATGCGGTGAGGCAATCTTGTATGCCCACTCCACACATCTCTTCGCCATTATCGGATGGACCATCAGACACTGCGACCCCCACTGTCGTCGACCAGTACACATATCCAGTGATGCAGTCACCACCCGTTGTTCCTGAGCATTTGGCACATGCCATAGGTCGAGATGGAGGCGGGGTTATTGGGCCATCTACTACTGAGACACCCACTTTCATCTCACAGAACACATCTCAGCAGTGTCCTGTGATGCTACATCCATCGCCGCAGCCGTCTAGTGTCCATGACCATTTGGGACAGGTTAGAGGGCGAGGTAGGGTCGGGGTTAGGGGTAGAGGTATGGGCAAGGGTAGGGGTAGAGGTATATCTCGAGGTAGGGGTAGGGGTCGAGTTGGTTGTACGGAGGTTGTACCTCCACCACCCACGCCTTCTGAGTATGCACTTGCTGATGGGGTATCTCAGATCACCCAGGTTGACACACGTAGACGGGTTCACATTCCACAGCCTGCACCTACAGACCCTATGGCCACAGGTGACCCTCCAGTTAGCACATATGCACAGAGCTACCAGGCAGAGACATGTGCACCTACACACCCTTCTGATGCGGATCAGCACACCAGCCACCTTCATCGAGGGCCAGTTCAACAGGATATTGCGAGACGGCCTAAAAGAGTTAGGCGTCCGACCAAATGCGGTACATAGGGAGTTGTTCATAAGGTACAATTCTACATAAATCATAATGTTTTATGTAAATGTTTAAACCCCACTATATCGTGTCTGCTACTTTCCGTTGAGTTACCTAAGACCTCTTTGTGTGTTTTTTTTTTTTCTGTTGTTTTCATATTTATAAATTTTCACATTTTTAAATTTTCAATTTTCAGGTATATTGAAAAGGGAAATGTGTATGATACCTCATAAGGTGAGGGAATAAGTGTTTTTTCTTATAATGTGTTTTCTTTTTAAATTATAAATTCATGTTGATGTCGATTGTAACTTCAATATGTAGGTGTCCAAATGTTGCTTCGATTCTCATGTACATAGGATATTTTCAATCTTTCATTTACTGATTCATTAATTTAGTTGGTTCAATGGTTTGGATATTTTTGTTGGGTGAAGAATTATAAAAATTTATAACAAAACAAAGAAAAAAAGTATTGAAATGTTTTGGGATGAGTAAGGGTAGGATTAACAGTGGTCCTACTTTAGTGTTAACATGTGACTACTATAGAGTAATTGACTTGGGTTCAATTATACGTTATGACCCTAAAAAGAGAAAAGGACTAAGACCATATTTATAGAATCGCTTTAATTAGATTTGGTGAAAATGTTGCAAATAGAATGAAGGACAAAATGAGAGGTAGTTGCTTAATTAAGACTTTTAAATACAGGACCAATAAGGAGGCATAATTTGGTTGAAGTCGAATATCACCATAAAAACCAAAGGAAAGCCAAAAATTGTGTGGATTGAGGCTGATGAAGAATTTGTTGGCCTAATAGAAAATATGATATTAAATAAAGTTGAGTTATTTGGAATCTTCAAAAATCATGCTCATGTTTGGTACTTGAATCGTGAAGCCAAATGACACCAACCATTTTTGGGGCATAGTTGTCTACCTTTGGGGTGGAATGACTTGACCCTGTAAACCAACATGGCCTAAAAGTTGAGACAAAAGTTCCACACTTCCCCACTTTTGCTCTTCCTATTTGCAATTTAAGCCCCCATTTGGCCATTTGGATTCGAAGAAAACATTGGTTGATGGAGTATGAATTATGGTATGATTCAGAGGTCTAACTTATGTTTGACTTTCTTGCTTTTGGCTGATTCACAAACTATGTTGCCATGTGAAATGCACTATAGCATATCAGATATTGGATACAATTTAAATGATATTGTGCTTCTATGTTTTGCTTGGGAATTGATCACTGTCATCTAAACAGAATGTAATAATCAATATATTTGTTGTGGACAACATGCAATCTATATGTCTGGTTATTGCTGCTATCTGCTTACTTTGATGACATTTGTTTGTTGTGAATCTACCAGGTTTCCTTGAAGGAGCACGCTAGGGTTTTAGCTGAATTTCCCATGAGTTTGTTGTGAAACTACTAGGTTTACAAATTCATTTAACTCGTTTTGGGCCAAATTAATTATTTCTTCCATTTTTACCTTCTTTATTTTATTATTATTGTTTTTTTCGAAACGAAGACAACATAAAACCTAGGATTCCAAAGCTGTTATTGTTTCATTTACTGAATTTTCTCACGCACACAAATACACAATCTAAGAGATAGAAAATTGTTTTAGAAATATTATAGTTTATGGTTAATAGAAGAACTTAGGTTAGTAATGCAAGTTTCAATGATTGGACCTGTAGTTGGAAGTTCCAAATTTCTTACTAATAAGAGATGTTAGAACTATTACTAATAATATAAGCTACGTTGCTTGTTATTGATATGCTTCAGTAACGGGCTTACATATCCTAAACCACTTTTTTTCCAATTCTTTCATATGTTTTACCACATGAAGAATCTCTCTCTCTTTCTTTTCCTTTGTACTTATATTTATTTCTTATTACGGGTTTAAAGGATATTAATTTGTTTGATTGGTTCTATTGAAATAGTTTATTGTTGAATAGTTGTATCAGATCACATATTTATAATGAGACTTTCATGGCAATGATTGCAGGTATTTGCAAAAACATTCGAAAGGCTTAGTTATGCTTGCCAAGTTTACAATCGATGTACATACCATTTGGCAAACCACTGTTTTTTTTGTCTCAAAATGGAAGACCATTGGATGTTTGCCACTCTTTTGCTTTTGAAGCATTGAAATTGTATAGATTATAAAGCAATATAGTGGCACATAGAAAAACAATGCGTTACATTTGATATAAACATATGTAACATGTAGAGCACATAATTCCTTTTTCATATTATGTTGACTACTGAGGTTATGTAGCCCCACTGGGATATTTTGATGCTTATGTGTAAATGAGGTTATCAGATTAGATGTGAAATTTCTATAAATGTGATTTGTACAGGTTTTTGGATAAGTCGATAACTTGGGATGTCCTATTTACAGCTGGGACCATGCCGGATTTTTTCTAGCATTTTAGACACTAGCAACGTAGTGGACCAATGAGGTTATGTAGCCCCCCTGGGGAATATATGATGCTTATGTGTAAATGAGGTTATCAGTTAGATGTGAAATTTCTATAAATGTGATTTGTACAGGTTTTTGGATAAGTCGATAACTTGGGATGTCCTATTTACAGTTGGGACCATGCCGGATTTTTTCTAGCATTTTAGACACTAGCAACGTAGTGGACCAATGAGGTTATGTAGCCCCACTGGGGAATATATGATGCTTATGTGTAAATGAGGTTATTAGATTAGATGTGAAATTTCTATAAATGTGATTTGTACAGGTTTTTGGATAAGTCGATAACTTGGGATGTCCTATTTACAGTTGGGACCATGCCGGATTTTTTCTAGCATTTTAGACACTAGCAACGTAGTGGACCAATGAGGTTATGTAGCCCCACTGGGGAATATATGATGCTTATGTGTAAATGAGGTTATTAGATTAGATGTGAAATTTCTATAAATGTGATTTGTACAGGTTTTTGGATAAGTCGATAACTTGGGATGTCCTATTTACAGTTGGGACCATGCCGGATTTTTTCTAGCATTTTAGAAACTAGGAACGTAGTGGACCAATGAGGTTATGTAGCCCCACTGGCAATATATGATGCGTATGTGTAAATTAGGTTATCAGATTAGATGTGAAATTTCTATAAATGTGATTTGTACAAGTTTTTGATCAAGTCGATAACTTGGGATGTCCTGTTTACAGTTGAGATTATACCGGATTTTCCCTATCATTTTAGAATGAGTAGTGCTATGGGTCACTTCATTTATTTTGCTTTGATCGTTAATCTTAGCCTTTCGATGGATGGTGTGATGGGATATTAGTGATGAAGTGAAATGATTAAGTATTTCTTTTTCTCTCTTTTTTTTTCCTTTCATTTCCAAAAAATAATTGGCATTGTGTGAGGAATAAAAATGTAGAGCACAAAAAAGGTATTCAAAAACAGTGCACAAAAAAGGTGGGGTAGAAAGCGAAACTCTATACATGCATGCTAAAGGCAAAGGGTTCAATCTCATAAGGAATAAAAACAGAAACTTCCAGAGATAATTTTCAATTGAAAAACAAGTTGCTAGTTGAAAATAACACTTCTCTACTGCTGCTATTGAAGCCTCAATCTCTCCAATTGCAGATGCTACTTCCTAATTGACCACAGGAATGCCAGTAGGGCTAATCACCATATTTATAACCCTTATGATGGACTTCCAAGCCTCCTTTGGTCAAAACGAAGAAGTAAACCAAAAAGCAGGATACCAAACCTGCATTGTTGAGTAATTTTTTCAGACAATTTTCAATTATTTTTCGTAGCCCACTTGGGTCTTTTTTCAGTTCTTGGCCGCTAAGTTTTGTAATCTTCATTAATTGTTAATTACAAAAACCATGTGTAAAATGGGAAAAAAAGGGATCTAAATATTTAGCTTTTAATGATAAGAAAAAAAGTGTAAATATTTAACATTCTTTACCACAAGGTACCTTTTTTTTTTTAATTTTTTATGAAGAACATTTTTTACCACAAGGAACTTAAGGCAATAGAATACTTTACGCACTAATAAATCAATTCTTTAGTGCAAGGCCCAGGATCAAGCAAAAAGGAGAAGAAATAAAGAGTTTGAAAAAAGGAACAAGAAAAAAGAAAGATGTTTGAAAAATAGTGAACAATAAACTTGGCCACTCACCGCATTATGTAGCAACTTAACCATTTACTGGACAACTTTACTATTTGAAGTGATCAATTTACTATTTCAGGTGGCCCACTTATCATTTGAACTGACCAATTTACTATTTCAAGTGACCTTATGGGTATGGTATCCAATTTTTGGTTAGGGTACCATAGAATTGACCATTTATATATATATAAGAATGGCTATAAACATCTTAGTAAATGACTACTAACTTAACTCCAAATGACTAGTAGTTGGATGTGAATAATTGAAACTTAAATTAAATTACTACTAACTTAACTACGAATGACTAGTAATAATTGGATGTAAAACAATTGAAACTTAAATTAAATGACTACTAACTTAACAATGAATGACTAGTAATAATTGGATGTAAACAATTCACACTTAAAAGTCAAACAATGCCCATAATAAAGTGCCGTGAAGTGTGAAAGCTGAATTGGGCGTGGACGACATAAAGTCGTGCTTGGCAAGCACGATTCTTCGTGAAATCGTGGCTGCTAACCACGCTTTTTAAAAGTCGTGGTTAGCAACCACGACTTTAGCTCTAAAATTTTTCCAGTTTTTTTAATTTTTTAAACACTTTAACCATCATAATCGCATAGCGTAAATACAGTTTTTAATCCAAAATCGTGCTTAGCATCCACGATTTTAGGGTATAAATTTTTTATACTAATACAAGAGTTACAACTACGGAATTATATACCCGACATAAAATCGTGCTTGCTAACCACGATTTTGTTAAAATCGTGGTTAGCAAGCACGATTTATCGCAGTGTAGGAATTAAGTTGAAATCTACACCCAAGTCGGAATAAAGTGTAAAAAACCTACCTTTTTGGGAAAAGAGCCGAAGATGGTGGCAGTGGTAGCAAGAGTGAAGGAGAAGGTGCAAATACCAGCTAACGTAAGTGGAGGATTTTTGTCTCACCCAAGAAGAAAAGGGCACTCTTTTAATTATTATCCCCTGTTTTATTGGATTTTTGCTTAAAAGAGGTTTATGGAATTCTTTTATTTTTATTAAATATCTGCAATGTATTTAATTGAATAAATTCCAATAGAAGATGATGCTTGGGTACTATTTTTTTTCTTTTTTTTTTTCTTGGTATTCGTTGGAAATTTCAACTCCAACATTCAATGCCAGAACAGTGGCCACATGACCCTACCTCTCTTTTTTTTTTTTTTTTTTTTTTTCTTTGGGACTAATTTTTGAAAAAATAAAAAAAGAATGATTAACTTAGTTGATATGTCATTTGGGCAAATCTTTTGATATGAAACGCAATGCATGTGATCATGTGAACTCCATCTCATGTGAGAGTGAATTTTTTAACAGAACCTGTAATGGAATTTGTATACCTCAACTCGATCCCTAACCCACAGTCCACCACTAGTGAGGAGGCAAGAGATACAAAATCAATGCTTTTCCCTTTTTCCATTGTGGAGACTCTTGGTATTACTTAAAATGCCTCAAAAGAGCAATACAGAAAAATAGAGGAGCTGCCCACCTATGGCCTGACAATGGGTGGCAGCTGCGGCGACAATGGTAGGAAGTGAGATGGTTTTAGAGTGAATAAGATTCTACTAAACAAGTGATGAAAGCTCAAGTCACAATTAGAAACTGTTTGTGCATGTGTTTGTCAACATCAAAACTGGATCATATCAATTCAATGACAATTACTATTGGCCATCTTCCGCAACCTAAAATGGTTAATCTTTCTACATTTATTAATAAATAAAATCAGATGAAGTATAATGAAAACATGCAAAAAAAATAGATCAGAACCTTTAGACACAATATCTTTCAGTTTGATGACCCATACATCAACACATGGAGAAAAGTCCATCGTGTTAATGCACAAAGTGCGGTCTTAACCATTCAGTACCTCATGAATGGTAAAATAGGAAAAAAGAAAAGAAAAAACAGTTAATGCATCTAAATTAGCAGTCTGTGAATAAATTCGAGAAGATGATATGCAGCATGAGTGTCTTGAGAAGATCTGAACAAGTTCGCTACCCACCCAGTCCACTTTAGCAATCAATCCTATGAAAGTTATCCTGCAAATTTAAAACAAATTGAGCAACGCCCATGCCACTTAGACTTTTTGTGAAACAAATTGAAAATTAACAATGAAATGGACAAGAGAGAGAGAAAGAAAACCAAGATCTTCAATCATAAGAAATGCTTGTTCCATTCTTGTTTCTTTTTTACTAGTATTACTATTTTTATTCTGATAAAAAATAAAATAAATAAAAAATAAATAAAAATAAAAAAAGGAAGAAAAGAAAGAGGCGTTTGTTCCCGCAACAGTCCACTACTAAGGAATGGCAAATTGGCTAAAAAACCCACACCTCACCACACACTGTCCACTATTTTTGTTTGTCTTCTCTTATCGTGTTTGAGCTTTTGTCTTTGGGATGTTATTTCATGATGGGAAGATTTGGGGTGGGTGTTTTACTGGCCTGGTAGGTCATCTCTGGGGGTTTCTTTGCCAAAAATAAAAAAATAAAAAAATGAGGTTATCTCTGGGGGTTGCTGCTGTATTATCTCCCTATATAATTTAATAAATTTCTTTTTGCGTACCAAGAAAAAAAAAAAAAAAAAAAAAACAGAAATTTTATCGGTACAAGGTAAATTCAAGATTGAGTGTTTCAGGCTATAAGAACCCACAACATGCAATCATGTGTCATGGACACCTTCTTGTCTAAACCCTTAAATAGGCCAAGACAAAGGGGTTTGTCCCCTTGTAACCTTGGGGCATTATCCATCTTAGCAAAGCCTCTTCCGTTACTGTTGAATAAAAAACCTTGAGTTACCCCAATAAGAGTGAGGTAATTGTTCGTTGACCTTGATATGAAGGCCCCTAGCTCTACATTGAGCTCCTAATCTTGGCAGGCGTCGAGCGTCTGGCCACGATTCTCACCAGCACCTCAAGGGGGGCCTTACTTAAGGTCCACTTGCCTCAGCTCCCATCCTCGAAGTGAACAGTTTCGTAAAATAAAGTTTTTTCAAAAATTGTATTTAATTTGACTTTTTTTTTTGTCATTTACAATCTTTTTTTATGCAAAAATCCAAAAATTTCACTTGAACAGTAATTTTTGGAAAAACTTTCTTCTACAAAGCGATGCAAAATAATGTTTTCTAATGTACATGTGACCAATTTTCATCAAACCATTTATATTTTTCATAAAATCTTAAGAAACCACAAAGGTTGGGAGATGCAAAGCAAGTCTTGGGTTGCCAATAGAGGCCCTCTTAATACAAAACATAAATATTTGTTGATAATAAAATGGGTACCATTAGAAAGATTAAACTTTTTTGAAATAAAAGAGGTAAGGGTTTCTGTATATGAATGGAAAAAAGAAAGAAAGAGAGTTACAATCAGAAAATATAAAGGACTGATGGCAAGAAATAATCTATACAACACTAAAGCAGTCAACTACAGGATCGAACAATTAATTAGACCACTGGTGGCAAGGAAAATTGATTTCTTCTACAGATAAACAGGTAAATGGGACCATATTGCGGTTCCTCTTTCTCCATAAGTGCTCCCCTTAGCAACATGATCATGGAACATATTATCACAACCTCTTTCTTCTGCAATTCTTCTTTTCTTTAAGAAGTTTCTTCTGCAATTGCTGGTTCTCCTTTTGAACTTCTGCAACTATTGCTTCCAATTCTGAGATGCGGGCCTAGCAGAAACACAAAAGCGAAAGATAATGTAAGAGGATTAATATGTAGGTCAGTCCTACACCCCCAGACAAACGACAGGGAGGAAAAAAACCCACAATAAACAACACACTAAACTCGGCTCGGCCAGTCCTACTCTATACTACACACGACTTGAAAACAATATATCTGCACATTAGTTCCAAAAACAATATACTTGTTTGTTGGGTTTCATCCATTTTATTGTAATTATAATAATTCCATCATACACCCATACACATATTGACAAATATATATTAATATTAATATTATTATTGAAATATATTTTGAGGGTGGAAATGGAATGACGACTATTGATGACCTTGGGTTTATGGTGATGTATGGAACTACCTGTTAGAAATATGTTTTTGGCTTAGGCTCTATTCGTTTCCAAGGAAAGATAACGCATGTTTGTTATTTTTTTCATTTTATTTACTTCTATTATTATTTGCCAAATAAAGGGTATCCTAAACCTCTAGATCTAGACTAATTCCTTCATAGTGAACAAACCACCCACGACATGTTTGTTAATTTGACATGTATTAATGATGGGGGTTTTAAATAATTTAATATTATTGATGTTATTGATTAACATGTAAATAAATCATATTTATTTATAAGCTAATGAATGCCAAGAATTGTCAAATTTAGAGTGCTTCAATAGTGAGATACCTAGTAGAGAGATAAGCAACCTTTAGGAAGGGCATTACAGTCAAATTGAGGGTTAGAAGTTTTTCAACAAGTATGGTCACCAAACACATAAAACGCACTTCTTGTACCAGAAGCTTTTCTAAGTATTCAGTAGCCAAACACTTTCAAACCTCTTTACAGGAATCTCTTCTATTCACAGATCTTTTAAAAAAAAGCACTTCACTAAAAGATACAGCTATGCCAAACGGGCCCTAAATGTATGCCTTGCATTTCTTCAAGCACAACCCATGGAGCACATATAATATAAAATAGAAGTTGATTGTATGCCATTAGTTGGAAAAATTGTAAAAGAACTAAACCAAACACATAAGGCATCGGTTGTAAGATTTGCATATAGCTTATTATTAAACCTCATAGATTAAAATGAAGTAAAAAAGACAGCCTTCCAACCATTAATAACAAGTACTAGAATTGTACAAATGACATAAAATGATAGGAATTTAATACTAGCAACATCATAATCAAGCCTGGATACCATGTTTAAAAAGCAGCTCTGTGGTATGCAACCCAAAATTGCCAGAACAAAGAGAATACAACGAAAGCAAATATCTAAGCCAGAGGCGATCCTAAAGGTGCATTTCACACGCAATTTTAGGCTTCGAATTTTGTGTGTATACCATAGAAGCACGAAGTTGGGGGCGAGGTCGAGAGCAGGGAAGCAATAACATGTAAGAGTCAAAGGTTTGGGGGCCCCATTCATGCAAATGAATGGTGAAATTGAGGTCACTTGATGCAAGTTGCATCGGGTGCACCTTATAATAAAATGAATGTGTATCAATATCTATCTATCTATCTATCTATATTTGTTTGATCTGCATATATATATATAGTTCTTTTCTTACCAACACATGCTAATGCTTGTTGCATCAGCATGTGTTGTGAGGGAATTTGTACACCATGCATAAGGAGGTTGCACAATACAACCCCACCATACATAGGGTACAACACCTCATAGCACATGTTGATGCAAAAAACATCATCACGTGCTGATAAGAAAATTTCAATACATGTAAATATATAAATGCTATATATAACCTACTATATAACATCACGTGGGTGAAATTATAAAGAAAATTCACCATATTTCTTTTAACTCGTTAGAGTTATAGAGGAATCAAAGAAATAAATTGGTACAAAGAATGAATGTATTCTTATGAGTAGCTAAACGAATGTAGAGAAAGAGAAAAAACCATCATATGTTCTTACTTCTATTTTTTAGCAAACTATTGGGTATCAAAATAGGACTACTACTCTGACTTCTTCCTAAAATTTAGAAATATAATTAGAATACAGTAAGGGGGGCACCATACAAAGAAATTTAATAATTTAATTCATCAAAGGATATCTTACATTTTATATAATGTATAAAATACAAGTACTATAGGGATATATTGGCGATCTATAATCCAAATAGTGTATTTCATGGTACAATAGCATGCTACAACCTAATATTTTATTTACCATATTATATTTCCTAAGTTATTGCTATACTTAATTGATGGTTCCAATGTGTGCCCTCATCTTTTGTTATTTTTCTATAATTTTTTTGGATTCTCTTTGAACATTTTGTGCAAAGTTGGACATCACCCAAGACCCGATGATGTTCGAGACCGGAACTTTGAACCATGGACCTAATAGACACCATTGGCAGCAACAAAAAATACACAAAAGAAGACCAAATGCGTCCCCTAGAACTCTTTGTTAACCAAAGGCCATAAGGGGGCTAAGAAAACTACTCTATCCCACACCCCCATACACATACCCACACACCCTAGTGCAAGACCCCTTCTACTCCAAGGGTGAGAGACAACCTCCCCACTCGCCAAATGATCCTTTTTACCCTCACCATGAGCCTCCCATAAAAACTCGCTTTGAGAATTTGTCCTTTTTTGGCTTATTGTAATTAGACTATGATGGATGGTTGGGAATTTTAATTTATTCAACGTTTTAAGGGTCTCTATAAAAAGAACGTAATTCTCTATACTAGAAGTTTTAATTAGAAGCTCTTGTTATAGAGGGTGTGATTACTTTTCTGCCAAGTGCGACTGCTTAAGAAACCTTAGGCATGGTTGCCAAGGTTACTCCCCCTCCTCTTTCCTCTTACTATTGTCTTTAAATTCCTATGATAATAGAACCAATTTCTAACCAGACCTCAGACCATTTAGATGAACCCTAATAAAATTCAAGACCTATTCACAAAACTCTTATTCAATTCTTCACCAACCACTAACCATACCTGAACTTCCAATATAAAACCCTAACCCAAGACGGCTAGACCACTATATTAGATTTGACTCTAAAGTGATTGTCCATCATGGCTCCAACTACTCTACTTAAGTTGCAATCACTAGAATCCCGGACTCAAACCAGATGACCTATTACAGAGATGCGCCATAGAGGGTCATTAAAATTTATTGTAAGATAGGAAACCACGGATTGGTCCAAGAGAGAATAAAAACACTCCACACCAAACCATGTGAATTCATAAAGAAGTTTTGAGAATCAAAACACCCAGAAAATGAAAAAATATCAAATAAGAGATTAGAGTATGAAATACGCAAGGCAAAAATGTAGATTCAGCTCACATGTATCACAGCTAATATAACTACAAATATAGGTATCAATTTGAACACATAGAATCAATACAAACATACATAGCATATCAAATAATAAAAGCATAGACAAATGAGTCATTTGCAAACTATAAATTTTAGTTTCTTAAATGAGGAATAAATGTAAGAAAAATCATGAAAGCAAAATGCAATACCTCCATTGCGCATTTCTTTTTATGGGACATTCCACTGGAATATTCCAATTCTCTCTGCCGTTTGTATTCGCCCTGCTGTCGATATTCATATCGTTCCCTCCAACCCTCCCTTTCTGATTCAGGGTAATTTTCAATGATGAATCTATACCCAGGCAAATTAGGATTAAAGTACTGGAGATAGTCTCGGCGTGAAACATATCCATATCCAGAGCACTTAATGTACGTAGCTACAGTGAGTCTCTTATAATCAAATGCCCCGCGAAAAGGCTCATGGCCTGCTTCTGCAAAAGCCTTCTCTTTTGAAGCGCGCATTGCCATTGCCTCTGGATTTGACTCCGATCCAGGCCAATACTCTTGTGCCTGCAGTACAAAAATCAACCGTGGAGGTTCGAAATCTTCCCCCGGCTTTGCTTGTTCGTTCAATTCCTCGGCCTTTTCTAACTCGGCTTCTTGAATCATTTTACGGTGTTTGAAAATCAACCTAGCAGCCCTGACCGACCAATCCAATGGATCGATATAAACAATCTTCACCCGTGGTCTCCCTTGCTCATCATGTTCATCTTCTACAACTTTCGTAATGCAGTCCATAGGAGGCTTCAAATCCTCTGTGGTACAGAGCTTCCCGTTCAACATGATCAACACCATCTCTGAAAAAAAGAACCAATATCAACACACACATATTTATAGTTGCATGTGTCTGTGTATGTCTGGGTGCATTCGTGCATGTGTATTGATGGTATTAAGGAACGAATAAGAGAATCAAAATCAAAGACAATCTACCCAAATAACAAAAGTTACAGATTTTCAAAGTAAATTGAAAAAAAAAAAAAGGAAAAAAAAAAGTCATGGAGTTATAGATTACAATAAAACCATACACCCAAGTCCTTTTGAGTCAACATCCAGGTCCTAGAAAGCAACTCCCACAAGGAAACTCCTTCAACGAGAAGTTTACCAGATTTCCATACACACACACACACACACAAAGAAAGAAGTTGATTAAAGAGATGAACCAGCTACTCTCCCACAACCCAAAATCCATCAAACCAGCAAAAAAGTATTGTATTTATCTCCTTGACCAACATATTATTGAATTAGTCTCCCCTACCACAACCTGATCAACCACTGAACCACATAAGATGGATGTCTTTAATCATTACAAGCCACGGTCCCTACGCTGTTCCCAATTCAAAACAATCATTCTTAAGACTAAGAACCCTAAAACAAAATCATAAATATAACTACATTGGGTTGGCAAAAACAGAGAAGTTCCAAAACCCTAATATATGGATGCGCATAAAATTACAGAGGCTCACCTGCCCTCTCTCCTTCTCAGTGTAAGATCCGAGTACGAGAGAGAAATCAACGTAAATCCACCCGTCTTCCTTCGCTTCTTCTGTCGAGTGTCGAGACGTCTATCTTTCTCTATTTCTATTTCTATTTCTATTGTAATTGTTATGGAGACGGTATATAAAAAACGAAAAAAAAGCCGGACTGCTCATCTTCGTCCAAGACGAGATTTAAGCAAGGCAAGGCAACGGGCATTCGTCCTTTCTATTATGACGGTTTTGCCCCTGCTGAATAGGTTGTTTGTGCTTTTCGTTTTTGTCCTGACTGGGACCGTCTGGTCTTTGTGGCTCTCCCCAACTCCCCAAAACGGCGTCGTTATGCCTTTCCGTCCCTCTCTTTCCCATCCTCTGGCCTGGTTGTCTGTCCGCCTTTCCCACTCTCTCTCCTGCTTTTCCTCTCTTGACACATCATTCATTTCATAGGTATGGCGGTGCGTTTTCGCTGGATTATTATCTCTTGATCAAGCGTTATATTTTTTTTCTTTGGATATGAAATCATTCAATTTGGGTCTGTCTGTGTATAAAAAGCAAGGGGTTAGGATCACAGCTCGTGAACCGAAGGTCTCAAGATTGATTCTTGATACCCTCTCTCAAAATCGTTGCTTAAACCACCCATCAATTTTGCTTCGTCCATCTGAATATTTTCCTGTCAAACAAACAACAATTTCTCTAGAGAAATCAACCATCGTTGAACCTACCATAGCTGAGTAAAGAGGAAGGGAAAAGAATTCAAGCATTAAATTCATATATTACTGGGTATGTGGTTTGTACTTTTGCTCTTAGTTGACTAACTGGTTGTGGTGATCATAAATTTGTATTTTTCTAATTATTTATTGGGTTTTATATCTTAGTTGTGCTAATTTTTATGTTGGTATATTTAAATTCTGCTTGGTCTTGGATTTTACTCACTAGCTTCTTCATATTGTTTCTGGTTATATCTTTGTTCAGCTTTGTAATTTCTTTGTTTTCAGTTGTAATATGCTCACATCATCACGTTATTAGTTGCTATCAATGATTTGGACGGACATGAAAAGCTTTAGAAATGATAGTAGTGACGATGAGAAAGAAGAAAAGAAATGGGTGTGTGAATGGTGATTGCTCATGGGTGTAATACAAAATATTGAGCTTGCTTTAAAGGTGCATGCAAGTTGTTTGATAAAAAAACCCGAGTGAATCTCTTTGATTTGGGAAATGTGATTAAATCATGTCAATTTTATTTAAGTGTCATTCTACATAACTCAAATCATTTGCCCAAATTTACTCACCTAAGTGACATGGCAGTTGAGCTAACTGACTGAAAGGATAACTATCTATAGTGGGCTCACGTTACAATGCTATATATTCTCAATCATGCAACTTCTAAGTCCAACCGAAGCGTGTATCTCTTGCAAAGCCCCCCTAATTTCATTGATAACTTCCAGGTAGTAGCCATAAACTAACATTTACTGGCATGAACTCAATAACTACCTGTAAAAACAAACATTGTTTATTTAGCTCCATCGTTTACCATATTAAACTTGAGGAGGCTTGCATGTACAGATCCTTTTAACATTCCAGAACTTGCCTATATGTTGCTAACAACCCAAATGTTGGGCAGACAGGCCAATCAAATCGCCGAGATTATTATGTCTCACCAAGTCCTTCGGTGAAGAGAAAAGAGTTGGATCATTTTCCATTACTTGCCAATACTTAAATGCCCAATGCTGATTTAGAAGTGAATAGGTTCTTTAAATTTTCAATAAAAAAAACTCGATGAACCTTACTTTTTGAAGAGGATTCAAGACTATTACGAATCTCTTAGTTTTTGTGTATGGCTCAAGCAGTTTTGTTGGGATCAACAGTTCAATCGAATGTTGCCGCCAACATTTCTATTATCCAAGCTTTATATGAGTGGGTATCATGCAAACTAGGCCATTGGATTCATTGAAATTTCTCATCAACATCAACATGTAGCCATTGTGCTTTGTTCCATTTGGGAGGTTCAGAAGTATATTGATCTTTGATATTATTTATGTGAGTGCTTGCTCTATTCTTTGAAGTTTAGTTCAATGGTGGATGTCATACTTTGGTCTATGCGGTGCTGGTAATCAAATATAGCTACTGAGTAGCTGGAGCTTAGTTTGTTAAGTGGCTCAATTCATATTGCCTTTTTCCCCCCCTTTCTCTCCTCTCCCTCTTCATCTTCTTCTAATCGATTTCTCTTTTGTTTGATTTTAGGGTTTTTGTTTCTTTTTGGTTTGCTGCCCAGGTATGGCATCTATCTTTTCGTCTTATTTTTCTTTTTACCGAATTCTCTATTGTTTGATTTAGAGTTATTAGATCTTACCAATTTCTCTTTTGTTTGATTTTAGACTTTTAGGGTTATTAGATCTTACATTTTACATTTTTTTTTTTTTCATGATGTGATGGATTATTTCTGCATTTCATTTAAAAAAAAAAAAATAGATATGTAAGATAGAAACAAATCACTGGGAAAGTGAGGTTTACTCTTGTAGATTATATATGAGCTTCAATATTTCTTTCTTTTTGACCTGTTTGGATAGAGAAAGAGGAGTACGAGTACACTGTGTCGTTACAATGGGTAGGGAAGAAGTAGCTTCTGCGACCGCAAGTCGATCAACACTTCAAATCTGCATATGACTTTGAGGGGGGGTAATGGAGAATATGAATGGAATATGCTAATACAATATTACAATGTACATGAGATACACTATATCCAAGTGTATCTCATCAAATACTCAACGGAGAGATATCTGAGAGAGTCAAGATCCAAAAGATAGAGATAGAGAGATTTGGGAGATTTGATATGATAAAATTGATTTCCATATTAGGGTTATCTTTCAAATTTCAGATATATCAATCTTCTATATAAACCTGCACTGGGTCTGTTGTATTATCAAATAGCTTCAATAAAGTTCTAGTTTAATTTTCATTAGGTTGTTGGCTTGTGAGAACTAGAAATCGGTCAGGATCATTTAAGCCATGGACAAGCGTCACTCTTTTTTCATTCTCCATTTTTAATGGTGTCATCCATCAGATACACTGATTTTGGAAGAAATGAACTCTTATTATGTTCTTGTGCTAGTTCTTATCCTCAAAACATGTGTTTTATCAATTCAATGCAGCTAAAGTTGTACAATGGGTCCCTGGGTAGGTTGTGCCAAAAATGCGGGTTTTCAATGAGTGATGTGAGGAATCCTCTTCTCTCTTTGACTCTCTCACTCAAGTCGTTGCTTTTTTTTGGTCAATGTGGAGCTTGGAAGTGACTGCTTCAGCTTCAGCCATTTGAATTTTCAGTATTCCTTTTTATTTCTCGTCAATCAAATGAAATCTTCTTGTAGAACTGATAATTCAAAAGCAATTACTTTGTGAAATGAGTACCACATAAATCTTTAGCTCCTCCAAAACCCAACTGCTCAAAGATTTAATAGACCAAACATCTAATATAACGTGGAGACTACAACATGAGCACTTTCAGGAAGGAAAAAAGTGCTATTTTTACTTCATTGGGTAACCTGGTTTAATGAAACAGCCATTTCTGTAATGGATTGGATTTACATGTTATAATGTACGATTGAGTTTGGAATTTGGAAGTATTATGGAGTATTATTTATTCTAAAATATAAACTAGACCTTTAAACATGCCTAGATTTAGCCTGAACTCCTGCTAGAAGAAAACTTTTACCGCAAAAAATTCAGTAGAATTTCTCTTCGAACATCTAAGATTGGCTCCATGCTCTGTTAGAAAAAGTTGTTCTGGTGGAACTCAGAGATGAAATTCCTCAATTGAAGAGCTGTGGTAGGGCAGCTCTGAAAGCCTTAAAACCATCATGGACATTTTTTTTTTAAAAAAAAAAAATTAAAGATGAAAGGCCAAATAATTGTGAAAGGTGACGTTGATTTTGTAGAGCAATTCCGGTCTACATAGCATTGCTCGGTGCTCTTCTCATCTTGCAGAGAAATAATCACAGCAGAGAAGTTTCCTTCTTCAAAGTTTACCTTGCATGAAAAAAGAGGATGCTCATTTAAAGCATTAATTAAAGTCCTTGAGTGAATAAATTTTCTTTAATAAAAAAGTCTTCCACATTAATGTTATTAAACATATATTTAGTTTATGCTTCTCCATTTAGAGCACACTGTGTCATATATGTGCGTCTAATTTGTAGTGCTGATCCATGCTCTGTATTGAAATCTGAAGTTATGGGATCAATCTCATCTTCTAAGAATATCATATGATATGATGCAAGATACAGGCTGATTCTGCGAGGGAATTAACAGGGGACTTCAATGAGTTACGGTAAGAAACGAAGGTTTACTCTTCCCCTCCCTCCCTCTTAAATTACACATGCATTTGTAAACTAGACTTCAACAGCTCCCTCAACCTATTCTCAAGAACAAAATGTGTGAAACTCAGTTTTGTACAGGTCCTAACTCCTGAGTGGGATGCACAATGTCAAGGGGTGAAAACTCGTTAAAAAGGATGATGAATTCAGTTTAAAAAAAAAAAAAAAAAAAAAATGATTACCAACTCCTTAAAAATGGCAAGAGAAAGATGGTTCATGGGTTGGTGAGTAATGTATAATTATAATAATACTATCAAAACTATATTCCTAACAACTATATATCAAATAAAAAATATATAGCTTGAAAAACTCATGAACTCATCACCAGTCACTTCCTCCAGCTCTCATAGTATTTCATTCTCCATATCTCTGAGAGTACTCACCCTGTAACTGAGTTTTATAAATATAGGATACATCACATAGTGGAGTTGGAATTGAGCCTTTCCACTGTAGATATAAATCTATCCCATCTTACCTGCAGAGAATTGTTTTCAAGTAACCAACAAAAGAAGAAAGAACACAGGAATACATTCAGAAAAAAATAAAAAATTAAAAAAATAAAAAGTACCAACCTGGCAACCTCAAATGTATTTTTCTACTCCATATTATTTCCTCCATCATCATAGTTGATTGATTTTACATGCAAGGTTTCTTATGCAAGAGAAATGTCGCCAACGGACCGGCCCGTCCCATCCCATCCGATTGGATTGACATGTGCGACGGCGCCATCTCTCCTGCGTAGTAAACCTTTGGATGCTTCTTATAGTAGGATCCTGCATTCCATATCAGATAACATGTTGCTTATATACACATATATAATATAATTCTGTCATAATATATTTAGTTTGGAATATTATTCTTTATCCAGACTGGGGGGTGGTTGTGATTCTTTATCCAGACTGGCTCCAGCCAAATGGGCTCTATACAATCAATCACGTGATATTTTTTGTTGCATTGCACGTTTTTTTATGTGGTTAGGACTTTAAAATCAGAGATGGAATACTTTAGTGCCATTTGCTGAAGTCACTCCTGATACGTCAGCTACTAGTTTAGACAAGTACTAGGTACCATTATAGCACTATTTGGTGATGTTTACAGCGGAGGTTTATAGATTTTCCATGGAGTGGAGATCAAAATGCAACCCATGTGAGGGGCTGAGGGAACAGGACAGCTTGCAAACCAATGGCCCATTGAAGTAGAAAGTAATGCAAGATAAAGCAAAAAGTACTTTCAAATAAAATGTTTTGGGGTTTTCTTTACATGTGACCTAATGAGGTAATCATAATATGAGAAAGTATATCTGCATAACCTTTTAGGCATTTTTGGGTGTTTTTAGGTAATTTGCGTAATTTTTTATATATTTTTGTGTTTTCTATGCTATAAGAAAATTAAACCCAATGTTTTTTACATGATTTGGAAATTAGAACAACCATCAAAAAGGGGCACCAGGAATTTTTTTTTTTTTTTTTTTTTGGAAGTGAATGCAATGCTCACCTGTGGTAAAAATTTGAGGGCTTCAACCCATGTGGGCAAGTTTTTCATATGTGCCACCGGCTGAGTTGGCCTAACAGATAAGATTCACTTCACTTGTCACCTCACTGTTTCTCACTTGGAAAAAATTTGAGGTCTTCAACCGATGTGAGGGTTCAAATTCTCATTTGCTTGTCTTTCCCATTATATCAAAGCCATACATCACGGTCAGATAGGCTTAAGCCGAGTGATCAGCTTGAATATACACATCTAAGTTGCTCAACATCATTAATCACATTGTGCCATATCATGATACACTGATTCAGTTCCTTGTATTGAGAAGGGAAATGAAAGTATGAAACAGCCAGAATGATTTAAAATTTCTAAATCTTCATTATCTGTAGAATTCTTAGGTTACAACCAATCTAGAGTGCTGACTCGTATTCTCTTGGACTGTTCTTTGCTTAATCCACTGTGTTTTCTTAGCTTCTAAAGTGTGTCCAGTGTTCTCCTGGCTTTTGTTTAAATTATGACATCCTGGGATATCAATAAATATTTCCACTATTCGTTGTGCTGATGTTTTCATATAATTACTAAGTTGTATGATCAAAAGTTAATTAGAGGCTCTTGCTGGGGTTAGGACCAATCAACCTACTCAAGATTGATTGATCCCAGTTGGTAAAGCTGATTTTTTTATGCAACTCACACTGTTGAATTTTGATTGCGGAGGAACGCATGTAGACTCCAAAGTGGCATAGAAAGCGACTGCATGGTCTCATTTGTCCAATGATCAATTTTTTCCACAAAGTCGTCGAAACAAACACTTTCCCAACAGGTTCCTTGAACGCTACATTTAATCTCATCTTATGCACCAGTCTAACATCCTATGATTTGAAAGTTGCCCACATAGGCATAGATGCATTAGGCATCTATGTGATATGCGTCACTGACTGGTGCTTTATTAAGAATGGCAGGCCAATTCATGATCATTTGTGGTACTTTTGCAACTATAGGACCTTCCGCTTCGACCCTCTACCGGGGCAAGAGGCCCATTGAGTGCTCTACCTGTCAGTAGTCCGTTCAATTGAAGTTTACTAAGTGGGGAAAAGTATGGAGTATGGACATATTTTATTCTGTCATTTTCTTTTTTCTTTTTTTTTTTTTTTTATAGGTAAAATGGAAGGGATTCTAACTTATCCCATTCTTATTCTTTACAAATCAACTTATGCAAGAGAAAAGACACCGCCAGATCCACCTAATCAGTCACTTTGATTGACATGGGTGGCGGCGACATCTCTCCTAGATAGCCGACCTTTGCTTCTCATTATTGGTAGTAGGATCGTCTGGTCTATATTTTGTGACATGTGACTTAGCCGACCTTTCTTCGTCCAGTCTGGCTCCAGCCAAATGGGTTCTCAATGATGTTGAATGATCATGGGCTCAAGGACAATTATTCAAACGCCCACTCGATGGTTTTTGTTGCTTTGTATACGTGGATGGATATATATGTAACTTAGTGCTATTGCTTAAGTCACCCGTGGTTACGTCAGCTGCTTCCATGAATTTAGACCAGTTTTTGGTACCATCTTAGTGCTATTCAGATATGTTTATGTCGAAGGTTTCTCAGAATTTCCATGAAATGGGAATCAAACTACCACCCATGTAGTGAGGGAACAAGACAGACTTGTAAAACCCGCAGTCCAGTGAAGTATAAAGCCATGTAGGGAAAAGGGGAAACTGCTATTGGCACTAGTTTTCTCATCAATCTCTTGTTTAGAGGTGTCACCACTTCACCTTTGTTTCGCAGAATCTCGGTTTGCTCTTCTTTGTTTCTTTTTTTTTTCGTTTTTTTCTTTTTTTTGTACAATTGATGGGGATTCGAAACCCTAAATATCCTTATCATATTTTTTATCTCACCCTCTCTCACCACTGAATTAACCTTAGTAGCTTGAATTTGGGTGTGTTCACCAGCACCAAAAAATTCCCCAATGACTTTATTTGCTGTTTGTGTATATTTGGAAGCACCAACCACACACAGCTCCACACAGTGGCGGAACCAAAGGTGGGGGCCACAGGGGCATGTGCCCCCATTGGCTCAAATTTTTTTTTTGTTTGGGAAATTACTTTTTGATACCTACTTCTTAGTATAATTAGGGATGACAATTTCGCCCCGATCTATAGGGTCCCGATTCGATCCATACCCGAATGGGCGGGTATTTTTTATTTTTTTCGGGTATTGGGTCAGGTATGAGTATAAATTTTTAAAAAATTTCGGGTACGGGTTGGGTATGGACCCCAACAAGAAAAAACCCGAAGACCCGACCCGACCCGCTATATTTACAAAATATATATATTTTTTACAATAAAATATAAATACCTACTTAAACCTATCTTGATATAGGCTTATGGAGTCCATTCGAAGGCTCATTATGTATTTTTATTGTTTTTTAATCTTTATGTTTGTGTATAATATTTGTCCGATCATATTAGGTATGATTTTATTTGAACAAGATCATTTTAATTAGGTGCTAAAAACATTTATAAGCTTGGTATATGATTATATGAATAACATGTAATAGGTGTAAGTAACAAAAAAAATGGAATTTGGGGGAAAAAAATCCTCACAACAGGGCGGTCGGGTATGGGCGGGTCGGGCATGGGTAGTCCAATAAAACAGTGGATCGGGGATGGGGTTAATTGTTCATACCCATCGGGTATCGGGTCGGGCATGGGTATAAGAAATTAAAGGTCGGGTCGGGTATGGGGTAGTGCCGACCCGCATCCGACCCGACCCATTGCCATCCCTAAGTATAATGCAAAAAAAGATGACTTGGTAATCATTTTGAAGGATATATACAATCAATTTGTAATAAGTTGGTAGACAATATCTTTTTTTTTTTGGTATTACATTGAGAAATAATTATCAAAAAATGATTTTTTCAAAAAAAGTTATCAAGAATTTTCAATTTCCACTTCATATAATTACAATACATGACTCTATTTGAGATAATTCCTGATTCCACTCTGTTTCATGCATTAGAATGAAAATGGGCATTATCTTGGTCTTAGTACTTTTAAATCACATGTTTATTTTTGTGGCTGAGCTTTTAGAATTACCACCGAAAAAAAGGGCAGTTTTGAAAAGAGTGTGATTGCACGTCCTGGCTATTCTTTCTTTCTTTTTCTTTCTTTAGTTGTCTTAGTCACCCACATGGTCTTGCTATGCGATATTGCTTTTCTAGAAGAGTGACTCTCATGTGGCAGGTTTTTCATACGGGCCAGCTGTGATGGTAGGCCAAAGGGAATCATGCTGTGGTGGGGTTAAATCAACCCACTCAAGATTCATTCATCCAAATTGATCAAACCCGTACCCTTTCTCTTTTTGCCCGCATGTGTGATTTATTATTGGTGTACTTGGTTTTGTCAATAAGATTTATTTTGCTTACCCACCCAAAAAAAAAAAAAAAAGGAAAAAGAAAAAGAAAATAGTGGCATAGAAAGCAATTGCCTGGTATCATTTTTCGTCCCAGTTATCTCACATAGGTGTCGGCCACTTACCATACGAAAGAGTTGAGATAATTACGACGATGCATAGCGTTCATGTTCAATAGAATTAATGAGAAGTAACTTGTGTGTAATGGCTGGTGCCATGCCTCCTTCATTTGCCACTTGATTAATATACCTTTGATTTGAAAGTTTGCAGGCCGGACAAAGTGACATCCTTGCATACATGCACCTCGGAAAAACTTAGAAATTGACATCATTGCATACATGAGCCTTAGAAAAACTTACACGTAGTAGTGACACAAGTTTGCGTCTTTTTTTTTAAAATTTTTTTATGGACCTATTCTATCTTGCCATTTCAGCCACAATATTTGAACACATTGTACCAACTTCTTCCTCCCTTCCCCTTCTTCTTCTTCTTCTTCTTTTTTATTTTTTATATATTTTTTTATTTTTTATTTTAAAAAAACTATTATTATTGGGAGAGAATCAATTCTTAAACTTAATACTACCAAATCTCAAATCATCCGAGTACTTACTAGGCCACAAGTAGGGATGGCAACAGGGCGGATTTGGGATTGGACATCTTTATCCCAATCTTGTCCCATCAAATATAATCTCATCCTAAACCTGTCCCAACCTCATGTCAGAATGAGACGGACCAAGGTAAAAAAAATATGCAGAACGGGACGGGTCTTGTCGAGCCATTTGCATCGATAGAAAACAAATTCTATTTAACAAGTGAAATAAAAAATCAATCTTAAATCACACATTCTACTTGTATATTTTTATCTCTTTATAGTTTTGTAGAAGCAAATAGTAAAAGAATTTAAATATAAACACAAAATTTTGAAGAATAAATAACTTACGGTAAATGTGGAATTCAAGAAAACATGAAAGTTATTAAAATATATTAATATTTACACATATCCGAGCCGGACTGGGGAAGGACGATATTAAACCATATCTCAACTCAAATTCAACACAGGTTTTTTATTTCTCCCCAAACCCACCCTTACTCTATTTATTTGCTCCCCAACCCTGTCCCAATAGGGGTGGGATTCCCGCTTTGTCAAGTCCATTGCCATCCCTAGCCACAAGCATCAGTGGTATTCTACTTTGTTTACTAAACAATGTCAAGTAAACAGTGCTTTCACTGTTGGATAGCGAATTTTTCAAAGTTTGGTGTACTGTTTTAAAATAAAAGTCTTTTTGGAAAACAAAATTTTCAAAAACTCTTTTTTAAAATGTATTTGGAGGAAAGTTGATGTTAGGCAAATGTATATTTTGAAAGTTATTTTGTGTCAAAAATATTGAAAAAATAAAGATATATTTTGAAATACTTTTGCTCCTGTAATTGGCATTTTAAAAGCTACCCTAGGTATTTTTTGTCAATTTACTTCTTAGAAGAATTGTCTTATTTCTAAAAGGCCTTCTAATGACCCACCAAACACACTTGAAATATATAAAATGTCTTTTAGCTCTAAATTACAGATAAATTGAGGCATTTTGGTTTGGAAACCATTAGCTAATTTTTCAAAAGTCTTGCTACAATGATAAACATACTTTTTGTAAATCTCAGACCCTGGCCAACATAATTCCTCACATATAGTTTAATTCAATTTTTATTTTGTGGGGAGTCAAGTAAAATCTAAGATAAGAACACTTCCAGATAGGATTAATAAAAAGTGATGTGCAGTAGTGTGGTTTTGTCTTGGCAACATTGCTTCTCTCAAGTAAGGACCCAAGGGATGGTGACTTTTCTAGAGAGAGAAGCTCTCGTTCCTGGATGACTCTTTGCTTCCTTTTGTTGATTGATTCTATTCATCTTTTTTGCTTGTTTTCCCCTTTCTTTATGGCGTCACCTAACCCCACTTCACTTTCTGTTAACCCAAATCTGAATTTATATACTTCCCTTTCTATTCCTAGGGCCCCTTCTTCAAACCTTTCTTGTGGATTTGGCGGTATATCCACTGTTAATGGATCTGGTGGATCTGAATCGCGTGTCTCTCCTCATTCCAATCCTGTGTTGTCTTCATTTGGCATTGACAATAATCCTCGTTCTTATGGGATTCTCTACCCTTCGGGTCAGACATCGTTAGATCTTCAACAAGCCGCGGCTAAAGCTATCGATCGTGTCTTCCCTGAGTTAAGTGTGAAGCCATCTGCTGTTGATCTGTCGATTCCATATGGATCCAGATTTGATGGTGTTAAGGTTCCCCCTCCATCAGATGCGGTTCTCTTCCTGCCAGTGAGCTCTATTCCAGGTAGTGGACCTATGATAGCTACTGTTCCTCTTGTTTCGGATTATAATCCATCTAGGGTTACTGTGGATCGTATTCCTCATGATGTTGTGCTTTAATGTGCTGAGATTCTTGCCCTCATTTCAGATCTGGCCACGGATTCAATAATAAAAGTCCTAATCCGGTGAGTAAACTTCATTCCTTCTCCACCAGTAGCAGTACTCCTAAGGTTATTAGCGATTGGAAGCAATTATTTGCTTAAGGTAAACAGGGTAATACAGAGCTCAAGTATTATGCGCCTTAGAAAGTAAATGGCAAAATTGTGGTTAGCCCTCCCCCAGAAGTGGCTGAAGCAGGATGTGAGCATTAGAAAATTGTTTGATTGGGCAATTCATATATAAGAGACCTGTTTATTCTTTTTTAAAATCAACAGTTGATAGGCTTTGGGGTAAAAACTAAATACCGGAAGTGTTGTCCACGGAGAATGGAGTGTTCATTTTTAGATTCACTAATTTTGATGCTTTCGAATGGGTTCTTGAGGCTAGTCCTTGGTTTGTGGGTGGTAAGCCTCTCATTCTGAGACAATGGAAACCTAAAATGAAAATGATCAAACCCATCTGCAGAAGATTCCTATCTGAGTGAAGCTTTTTAATGTCCCTATTGAATATTGGACTATTGAGGGAATGAGTTATGTTGCGAGTGGGATTGGTTTCCTCTTAACCTAGATGTTCTAACAAAAGCCAGAACTCAGCTTTCTTATACTAGATTGTGTGTTGAGATTGAGGTTACTTCTAACTTCCCTTTGTCTTATGATCTTAATTTGGGGGATGGTAGTTCCATTGACGTTGGTGTTGAATATCCTTCCTTGGAAGCCCTTTGTTTGTAAGAATTACAACACTTTTAGTCACTCCATTCTGCATTGTCCTGTTGCTATGAAGAAGGTTTGGGTCCCCAAGCAGCGAGATGTCTCCTATGCTCAGCCTGATAAAGGAATCCAAGTTGAGATTGAAGGAGATAGTATTGTTACGGAGATTTGCCTGGCTTCAATCAGTGTCACCAATCAGTGTCACCAAGGAGGCTAGCTATTTCTTGGATCAGAGACTGAACACTCTAAGTGAGGAGGAAATTGAGGAGCATGTTGAGGTTACTGTTCTTCTTACTAGTGAAGTTATTACAGGTTATTAGAATGTTTCTATCAATAACCAATTCGGTGCTTTGCAAGAAGGTCCTATAGAGATTGAGGACATTACTCATGAGGCTTCCCTGCCTAGATTTCATGTCCCTGCAGCTACTGAGTCAAATACTTTGCCTGCGATTAATACTAAATATGCTAACATGAAGACTGATGAGCTTGTCAAAATGGGGAATAATAAGAAGAAGAAGGGTCGTAGTAGCCTTAAACCAGCCATCATATCTCCTTCTAATGTGTTTAATAAACAGAATACCCAAAATGAGGGTAAGGCCATTGCTATTTCTTTACCCAAGTGTTAATGATTAATACGACTTTTTGGAACATAAGAGGTCTCAATGATCCTCTTAAGCAAAAAGAAGTTAAGGCTCTTATTACTAGTAATAATATTGGTCTTTTTGGCATTGTGGAAACCAAAGTTAGGAGGGCTAATTGGGATAGAATTTTTTTCACTATTTCCCCAGGGTGAGAATGTGTCCATAATTATCATGCCTCAACCCTAAGCCGTATATGGGTTTGTTGAACCCTAAAGACGTTTATATTTAGTCTATTTTCTCTTCTGATCAGATTATTCATTGCAAGGCTTTTCTTGTCAAGGAGCAAAAGGATTTTCTCTATTTTTTGTCTATAACTCCAATTCTCAACAGGAAAGGAATACTTTGTTGGGGCATCTTAAGGCTATTGCTGCTGCTAATAATAGTACCAATCCCTAGATTGCTTTAGGGGATTTTAACACTCCCAGATTTCATAGTGAGAGATTTGGTGGATCTACTGCTTATTCTCCTAGCATCGATGAGTTTCATAATTGTTTACTTAATGTTGATCTTTTGGATATGCCTTTATAGGGCCTTTGCTTACTTGGACTAATAAGAGAGTTGGTGATCTTTTAATTGCTCGAAGCTTGACAAAGTACTTATCAATGATAGTTGGTTGGATGCTTTTCCTCATACTTCTACTATTTTTTGTTACCCAAGTGTTTCGGATCATTCTCCTGCTATTGTTATTGGTTCTCATACTTAGAACAAAGTCAAGAAGCCTTTCAAGTTCTTTAATTTCTGGTTTAACCATCCAAATTTTCTCCCTATTGTTCAGAAATGCTGGGAGTTAAATGTCAGTGGTACTCCTATGTTTATCCTTTATAGTAAGCTGAAAGCTCTCGAGAAGGAGCTTCGGAAGTTCAATTTATCGTGTTATGGTGCTCTTAGGGAGAAAGTTGTACAAGCTAAGACTAACCTCGATAGTGCTCAAACTCAACTCCTCAATCCTCATTTGTCTCATTTGGGTGCTGAAGGAGAAGGATTGTTTTAAAAAGTACGTGGATTTGGCTTCAACTGAGGAAGCATTCCTCAAGCAGAAATCTCGCATTAATTGGCTCAAGCTAGGGGATCAAAATTATGGGTTTTTTCATAAGCTTATCAAGAGCAGGACATCTTTTAATGAATTAAGATGTATTCATAATGCTAGTGGGAAGCTTCTTGCTAGTCTTGAGGAAGTAAAAGGTGAGGCTATCAATTTATTTAAGAATTTACTTTCTAATACTTCCTCTGTCCAACTTAATAGTTTACCTAGGTTGGAAAGGTTTGGTAATTTTCGCTGGAATGTGATCAATTACATTATCTCAATCAACCTGTTAATGCTGGTGAGATTAAAGAATCCATGTTCTCTCTCAATAATGATAAAGCTCTTGGCCTTGATGGTTTTATGGCTGCTTTCTTTAAAATATCTTGGCATATTGTGGGTGTTGATGTCCTTGCAGCTATTAGCTCCTTCTTTTGTGACAGCCACTTCCTGGGGAGGTGAATGCGACTAAGTATTGCTTTGGTGCCTAAGTTCAGAACCCATCTACTATAGGGTAACTTTAGGCCTATCTCTTATTGTAACACCGTTTATAAATGTATTTCTAAGATCATTGCCAATCGATTCAAACCTTGTCTTCTTGGTGTTATAAGTCCGAACCAACCTGCATTTGTTCAGGGGAGGAAGATTACTGACAACATCCTTCTTACTTAAGAAATTTTACTGAATTATAGAAGGGGTGACCTCCTCGATGCGCTATTAAAGTTGACCTTATGAAGGCTTATGATACAGTGAACTGGGATTTTTTGCTTAGTGTGCTTACCACTCTCAATACTCCTTCTCATGTCATCAAATGGATTAAAGACTGTATGTGCACCCCAAAGTTCTCAATTTCTATTAAAGGTGGTCTTGAGGGGTATTTTCATGGTAAACATGGTCTTCGTCAAGGCAACTCGCTTTCTCCCTATCTATTTGTCATTGTCATGGAGGTTTTATCTCGGTTACTTGATGAGGCTTCCAATTTGCCTTCTTTTAAGTTTCATAGAAGATGTGGGAAACTTAATCTTACCCATTTATGTTTTGCGGATGATCTGCTGCTTTTTTGCTATGGTAATGTGGAATCCATTTCAATCATCAAGCAAATTCTTTTGGAATTTGAAGAGATCTCTAGCCTGAAAGCTAATATCAATAAGAGTGTCATATTTTCTCTAGAGTCCAATCTGATATTAAAGATAGAATGCTTCAAGTTATTGGGTTTTCTGAAGGCTATCTTCCTGTCCGTTATCTTACAGTCCCTCTTCTCACTAGGAAATTATCTCACAAGGATTGTCAACCTTTAATTAATCATGTCATCAAAAGGATTCAGTCTTGGACTAGCAGGAATCTTTTTATGCAGGTAGACTTCAATTACTTAACTCAGTCTTTTCAACATCTAAGCTTTCTGGAGCAGAGTTTTCATTTTACCCAATAAGATCTACATTTCTTGAGCAGCTCTTTCACAATTTCCTTTGGTTTGGTAAAGAGTTCAAAGTCTTTATTGCTAAAGTGAGTTGGGCTAATTTATGTAGTCCAAAGTGGAATGAGGACTAGGTTTGCGCAAGCCTAAGGATGCGAATATTGCTTCTATTTCTAAGCATATTTGGGATCTGTTTAGCACTTCAGATTCGTTATGGGTTGCTTGGGTGAAGGTTTATTTGTTAAGCAACAATAGTTTCTAGAATGTTAGGATCCCATCTAAGTGGTCGTGGGCTTGGAGGAAGATATTAAAGCTGATAAATATTGTGAGACCTTTTCTTAAACACAATATTGGTAATGGTTGTTTTACTTTTCTATGGTTTGACAATTGGCATCCTTTTGGGCTTCTTGTCCAAAGATTTGGTGATAGAGTAATGTCTAATGCTGAGTCATCTTCTCAAACTCGTGTTAGTGACATTGTTTTGCATAATGACTAGGTGTGGCCAATGACTATCACGGTTGATTTAATGGAAATTGAAAATACTATTCCTCCTTTCCTAAGACCGAATTCTGCCAGACTTGATACCATTTCTTGGCTGCCTACTCATGATGGCTCTTTCTCTTCTAAATCGGCTCGGGATGCTATTCAGGTTCATGGGAGTGAGGTCAAGTGGCACAAGGTATTATGGTTTTCGAAATCCATTCCCAAGCATGCCTTTATAGCTTGGCTTACTATTCTGAATCGTTTGCCTACAAAAATAAATTAATTGCTTAGGGTATTAACACTTCTGCTATGTGTTCTTTGCCAAACCCATGATGAAGATAGAGATCACATTTTTTAGGAGTGTAAATTTACTGCTGATGTATATAAGGAGGTATTGCGAAAGTGTTGTGTTTATAGACACCCATGGGTTTGGGCTAATGAACTCTTATGGGCCATTCATAATTTACGAGGGAACTCTTTTGTTACTACCATTTCTTTGGATATGAAATCATTCAATTTGGGTCTGTCTGTGTAAAAAGCAAGGGGTTAGGATCACAGCTCGTGAACCGAAGGTCTCAAGATTGATTCTTGATACCCTCTCTCAAAATCGTTGCTTAAACCACCCATCAATTTTGCTTCGTCCATCTGAATATTTTCCTGTCAAAAAACAACAATTTCTCTAGAGAAATCAACCATCGTTGAACCTACCATAGCTGAGTAAAGAGGAAGGGAAAAGAATTCAAGCATTAAATTATATTACTGGGTATGTGGTTTGTACTTTTGCTCTTAGTTGACTAACTGGTTTGGTGATCATAAATTTGTATTTTTCTAATTATTTATTGGGTTTTATACCTTAGTTGTGCTAATTTTTATGTTGGTATATTTAAATTCTGCTTGGTCTTGGATTTTACTCACTAGCTCTTCTATTGTTCTGGTTATATCTTTGTTCAGCTTTGTAATTCTTTGTTTTCAGTTGTAATATGCTCACATCATCACGTTATTAGTTGCTATCAATGATTTGGACGGACATGAAAAGCTTTAGAAATGACAGTAGTGACGATGAGAAAGAAGAAAAGAAATGGGTGTGTGAATGGTGATTGCTCATGGGTAATACAAAATATTGAGCTTGCTTTAAAGGTGCATGCAAGTTGTTTGATAAAAAACCCGTGAATCTCTTTGATTTGGGAAATGTGATTAAATCATGTCAATTTTATTTAAGTGTCATTCTACATAGCTCAAATCATTTGCCCAAATTTACTCACCCAAGTGACATGGCAGTTGAGCTAACTGACTGAAAGGATAACTATCTATAGTGGGCTCACGTTATGCTATATATTCTCAATCATGCAACTTCTAAGTCCACCGAAGCGTGTATCTCTTGCAAAGCCCCCCTAATTTCATTGATAACTTCCAGGTAGTAGCCATAAACTAACATTTACTGGCATGAACTCAATAACTACCTGTAAAACAAACATTGTTTATTTAGCTCCATCGTTTACCATATTAAACTTGAGGAGGCTTGCATGTACAGATCCTTTTAACATTCCAGAACTTGCCTATATGTTGCTAACAACCCAAATGTTGGGCAGACAGGCCAATCAAATCGCCGAGATTATTATGTCTCACCAAGTCCTTCGTGAAGAGAAAAGAGTTGGATCATTTTCCATTACTTGCCAATACTTATATGCCCAATGCTGATTTAGAAGTGAATAGGTTCTTTAAATTTTCAATAAAAAAACTCGATGAACCTTACTTTTGAAGAGGATTCAAGACTATTACGAATCTCTTAGTTTTTGTGTATGGCTCAAGCAGTTTTGTTGGGATCAACAGTTCAATCGAATGTTGCCGCCAACATTTCTATTATCCAAGCTTTATATGAGTGGGTATCATGCAAACTAGGCCATTGGATTCATTGAAATTTCTCATCACATCAACATGTAGCCATTGTGCTTTGTTCCATTTGGGAGGTTCAGAAGTATATGATCTTTGATATTATTTATGTGAGTGCTTGCTCTATTCTTTGAAGTTTAGTTCAATGGTGGATGTCATACTTTGGTCTATGCGGTGCTGGTAATCAAATAGCTACTGAGTAGCTGGAGCTTAGTTTGTTAAGTGGCTCAATTCATATTGCCTTTTTTCCCCCCTTTCTCTCCTCTCCCTCTTCATCTTCTTCTAATCGATTTCTCTTTTGTTTGATTTTAGGGTTTTTGTTTCTTTTTGGTTTGCTGCCCAGGTATGGCATCTATCTTTTCTTCTTATTTTTCTTTTTACCGAATTCTCTATTGTTTGATTTAGATTATGATCTTACCAATTTCTCTTTTGTTTGATTTTAGACTTTTAGGGTTATTAGATCTTACATTTTACATTTTTTTTTTTTCATGATGTGATGGATTATTTCTGCATTTCATTTAAAAAAAAAAAATAGATATGTAGATAGAAACAAATCACTGGGAAAGTGAGGTTTACTCTTGTAGATTATATATAGCTTCAATTTCTTTCTTTTTGACCTGTTTGGATAGAGAAGAGGAGTACGAGTACACTGTGTTGTTACAATGGGTAGGGAAGAAGTAGCTTCTGCGACCGCAAGTCGATCAACACTTCAAATCTGCATATGACTTTGAGGGGGGTAATGGAGAATATGAATGGAATATGCTAATACAATTTACAATGTACATGAGATACACTATATCCAAGTGTATCTCATCAAATACTCAACTGAGAGATATCTGAGAGAGTCAAGATCCAAAAGATAGAGATAGAGAGATTTGGGAGATTTGATATGATAAATTGATTTCCATATTAGGGTTATCTTTCAATTTCAGATATATCATCTTCTATATAACCTGCACTGGGTCTGTTGTATTATCAAATAGCTTCAATAAAGTTCTAGTTTAATTTTCATTAGCTGGTTGGCTTGTGAGAACTAGAAATCGGTCCGGATCATTTAAGCCATGGACAAGCATCACTCTTTTTTCATTCTCCATTTTTAATGGTGTCATCCATCAGATACACTGATTTTGGAAGAAATGAACTCTTATTATGTTCTTGTGCTAGTTCTTATCCTCAAAACATGTGTTTTATCAATTCAATGCAGCTAAAGTTGTACAATGGGTCCCTGGGTAGGTTGTGCCAAAAATGCGGGTTTTCAATGATGTGAGGAATCCTCTTCTCTCTTTGACTCTCTCACTCAAGTCGTTGCTTTTTTTTGGTCAATGTGGAGCTTGGAAGTGACTGCTTCAGCTTCAGCCATTTGAATTTTCAGTATTCCTTTTTATTTCTCGTCAATCAAATGAATCTTCTTGTAGAACTGATAATTCAAAAGCAATTACTTTGTGAAATGAGTACCACATAAATCTTTAGCTCCTCCAAAACCCAACTGCTCAAAGATTTAATAGACCAAACATCTAATATAACGTGGAGACTACAACATGAGCACTTTCAGGAAGGAAAAAAGTGCTATTTTTACTTCATTGGGTACCTGGTTTAATGAAACAGCCATTTCTGTAATGGATTGGATTTACATGTTATAATGTACGATTGAGTTTGGAATTTGGAAGTATTATGGAGTATTATTTATTCTAAAATATAAACTAGACCTTTAAACATGCCTAGATTTAGCCTGAACTCCTGCTAGAAGAAAACTTTTACCGCAAAAAATTCAGTAGAATTTCTCTTCGAACATCTAAGATTGGCTCCATGCTCTGTTAGAAAAAGTTGTTCTGGTGGAACTCAGAGATGAAATTCCTCAATTGAAGAGCTGTGGTAGGGCAGCTCTGAAAGCCTTAAAACCATCATGGACATTTTTTTTTTAAAAAAAAAAAAATTAAGATGAAAGGCCAAATAATTGTGAAAGGTGACGTTGATTTTGTAGAGCAATTCCGGTCTACATAGCATTGCTCGGTGCTCTTCTCATCTTGCAGAGAAATAATCACAGCAGAGAAGTTTCCTTCTTCAAAGTTTACCTTGCATGAAAAAAGAGGATGCTCATTTAAAGCATTAATTAAAGTCCTTGAGTGAATAATTTTCTTTAATAAAAAAGTCTTCCACATTAATGTTATTAACATATATTTAGTTTATGCTTCTCCATTTAGAGCACACTGTGTCATATATGTGCGTCTAATTTGTAGTGCTGATCCATGCTCTGTATTGAAATCTGAAGTTATGGGATCAATCTCATCTTCTAAGAATATCATATGATATGATGCAAGATACAGGCTGATTCTGCGAGGGAATTAACAGGGGACTTCAATGAGGTACGGTAAGAAACGAAGGTTACTCTTCCCCTCCCTCCCTCTTAAATTACACATGCATTTGTAAACTAGACTTCAACAGCTCCCTCAACCTATTCTCAAGAACAAAATGTGTGAAACTCAGTTTTGTACAGGTCCTAACTCCTGAGTGGGATGCACAATGTCAAGTGGTGAAAACTCGTTAAAAAGGATGATGAATTCAGTTTTATAAAAAAAAAAAAAAATGATTACCAACTCCTTAAAAATGGCAAGAGAAAGATGGTTCATGGGTTGGTGAGTAATGTATAATTATAATAATACTATCAAACTATATTCCTAACAACTATATATCAAATAAAAAATATATAGCTTGAAAAACTCATGAACTCATCACCAGTCACTTGTCCTCCAGCTCTCATAGTATTTCATTCTCCATATCTCTGAGAGTACTCACCCTGTAACTGAGTTTTATAAATATAGGATACATCACATAGTGGAGTTGGAATTGGGCCTTTCCACTGTAGATATAAATCTATCCCATCTTACCTGCAGAGAATTGTTTTCAAGTAACCAACAAAGAAGAAAGAACACAGGAATACATTCAAAAAAAAAAAAGAAGTACCAACCTGGCAACCTCAAATGTATTTTTCTACTCCATATTATTTCCTCCATCATCATAGTTGATTGATTTTACATGCAGGTTTCTTATGCAAGAGAAATGTCGCCAACGGACCGGCCCGTCCCATCCCATCCGATTGGATTGACATGTGCGACGGCGCCATCTCTCCTGCGTAGTAAACCTTTGGATGCTTCTTATAGTAGGATCCTGCATTCCATATCAGATAACATGTTGCTTATATACACATATATAATATAATTCTGTCAAATATTTAGTTTGGAATATTATTCTTTATCCAGACTGGGGGGTGGTTGTGATTCTTTATCCAGACTGGCTCCAGCCAATGGGCTCTATACAATCAATCACGTGATATTTTTGTTGCATTGCACGTTTTTTTATGTGGTTAGGACTTTAAAATCAGAGATGGAATACTTTAGTGCCATTTGCTGAAGTCACTCCTGATACGTCAGCTACTAGTTTAGACAAGTACTAGGTACCATTATAGCACTATTTGGTGATGTTTACAGCGGAGGCTTATAGATTTTCCATGGAGTGGAGATCAAAATGCAACCCATGTGAGGGGCTGAGGGAACAGGACAGCTTGCAAACCCATGGCCCATTGAAGTAGAAAGTAATGCAAGATAAAGCAAAAAGTACTTTCAAATAAAATGTTTTGGGGTTTTCTTTACATGTGACCTAATGAGGTAATCATAATATGAGAAAGTATATCTGCATAACCTTTTAGGCATTTTTGGGTGTTTTTAGGTAATTTGCGTAATTTTCTATATATTTTTGTGTTTTCTATGCTATAAGAAAATTAAACCCAATGTTTTTTACATGATTTGGAAATTAGAACAACCATCAAAAAGGGGCACCAGGAATTTTTTTTTTTTTTTTTTTTGGAAGTGAATGCAATGCTCACCTGTGGTAAAAATTTGAGGGCTTCAACCCATGTGGGCAAGTTTTTCATATGTGCCACCGGCTGAGTTGGCCTAACAGATAAGATTCACTTCACTTGTCACCTCACTGTTTCTCACTTGGAAAAAATTTGAGGTCTTCAACCGATGTGAGGGTTCAAATTCTCATTTGCTTGTCTTTCCCATTATATCAAAGCCATACATCACGGTCAGATAGGCTTAAGCCGAGTGATCAGCTTGAATATACACATCTAAGTTGCTCAACATCATTAATCACATTGTGCCATATCATGATACACTGATTCAGTTCCTTGTATTGAGAAGGGAAATGAAAGTATGAAACAGCCAGAATGATTTAAAATTTCTAAATCTTCATTATCTGTAGAATTCTTAGGTTACAACCAATCTAGAGTGCTGACTCGTATTCTCTTGGACTGTTCTTTGCTTAATCCACTGTGTTTTCTTAGCTTCTAAAGTGTGTCCAGTGTTCTCCTGGCTTTTGTTTAAATTATGACATCCTGGGATATCAATAAATATTTCCACTATTCGTTGTGCTGATGTTTTCATATAATTACTAAGTTGTATGATCAAAAGTTAATTAGAGGCTCTTGCTGGGGTTAGGACCAATCAACCTACTCAAGATTGATTGATCCAAGTTGGTAAAGCTGAGTTTTTTTATTCAACTCACACTGTTGAATTTTGATTGCGGAGGAACGCATGTAGACTCCAAAGTGGGCATAGAAAGCGACTGCATGGTCTCATTTGTCCAGTGATCAATTTTTTCCACAAAGTCGTCGAAACAAACATTTTCCCAACAGGTTCCTTGAACACTACATTTAATCTCATCTTATGCACCAGTCTAACATCCTATGGTTTGAAAGTTGCCCACATAGGCATAGATGCATTAGGCATCTATGTGATATGCATCACTGACTGGTGGTTTATTAAGAATGGCAGGCCAATTCATGATCATTTGTGGTACTTTTGCAACTGTAGGACCTTCCACTTCGACCCTCTACCGGGGCAAGAGGCCCATTGAGTGCTCTACCTGTCAGTAGTGCGTTCAATTGAAGTTTACCAAGTGGGGAGAAGTATGGAGTATGGACATATTCTATTATGTCATTTTTCTTTCTTCTTTTTCATTTTTTTGGTAAAATAAAAGAGATTCAAACTCCTAACTTATCCTATTCTTATTATTTATAAACCAACTTATGCAAGAGAAAAGAGACCGCCATACCCACCTAATCAGTCACTTTGATTGACATGGGTGGCGGCGACATCTCTCCTAGATAGCCGACCTTTCAATGCTTTCCTATTGGTAGTAGATCGCTCTGGTCTATATTTTGTGACATGTGACTTAGCCGACCTTTCTTCGTCCAGTCTGGCTCCAGCCAAATGGGTTCTCAATGATGTTGAATGATCGTGAGGCTCAAGGACAATTATTCAAACGCCCACTCGATGGTTTTTGTTGCTTTGTATACGTGGATGGATATATATGTAACTTTAGTGCTATTGCTTAAGTCACCCGTGGTTACGTCAGCTGCTTCCATGAATTTAGACCAGTTTTTGGTACCATCTTAGTGCTATCCAGATATGTTTATGTCGAAGGTTTCTCAGAATTTCCATGAAATGGGAATCAAACTACCCACCCATGTAGCGAGGGAACAAGACAGACTTGTAAAACCCGTAGTCCAGTGAAGTATAAAGTCATGTAGGGAAAAGAGAAAACTGCTATTGGCACTAGTTTTCTCATCAATCTCTTGTTAGAGGTGTCAACACTTCACCTTTGTTTCACAGAATCTCGGTTTGCACTTCTCTTTTTTTTGTCTTTTGTTTTTTTTAGTACAATTGATGGGGATTCGAAATCCCAAATATCCTTATCATGTTTTTTACCCCACCCACTCTCACCACTAGACTAACCTTAGTAGCTTGAATTTCAGTGTGTTCACCAACACCAAGAAATTCCCTAATGACTTCATTTGCTGTTTGTGTATATTTGGAAGCACCAACCACACACAGCTCCATTCAGTGGTGGAACCAAAGGTGGGAGCCACAGGGGCACGTGCCTCCACTGGCTCAAAATTATTTATTTTATTTTTTTTGGGAAATTACTTTTTGATACTTACTTAGTATAATGCAGAAAAAGATAACTTGGTAATTATTTTAAAGCATTTATATAGTCAATTTGTAATAAATTGACAAATAATATCTTTTTTTTTGGTATTATATTGAGAAATAATTACCAAAAAATAAATTTTTTAAAAAAGATTATCAAAAACTTTCAATTTCTACTTCACATAATTATAGCACAGTCACTCTATTCGAGATAATTCTTGATTTCCCTCATAGTTCCATGCATTAGAATGAAAATGGGCATTAGATCAGGTGTTAGTACTTTTAAATCACATTGATTATTTTTGTGGCTGAAGCTTTTAGAATTACCGCAGTTTGAGAATGATTGCACGTCCTGGCTATTCTTCCTTCTTTTTCTTTCTTTAGTTGTCTTAGTCAACCCACAGGTTTTGCTATGCGATATTGCTTTTCGAGTAAGTGATTCTCATGTGGCAGGTTTTTTCATACGAGCCAGCTGTGATGGTTAGGCCAAAGGGACATACATGCTGTGGTGGGGTTAAATCAACCCACTCAAGATTCATTCATCCAAATTGATCAAACCCGTACCCTTTCCCTTTTTGCCCGCATATGTGATTTATTATTGGTGTACTTGGTTTTGTCAATAAGATTTATATTGCTTACCCACCCCAAAAAAAAAAAAAAAAAAAAAAAAGGGAAAAAGAAAAAGAAAATAGTGGCATAGAAAGCAATTGCCTGGTATCATTTTTCGTCCCAGTTATCTCACATAGGTGTCGGCCACTTACCATACGAAAGAGTTGAGATAATTACGACGATGCATAGCGTTCATGTTCAATAGAATTAATGAGAAGTAACTTGTGTGTAATGGCTGGTGCCATGCCTCCTTCATTTGCCACTTGATTGATATACCTTTGATTTGAAAGTTTGCGGGCCGGACAAAGTGACATCCCTGCATACATGCACCTCGGAAAAACTTAGAAATTGACATCATTGCATACATGAGCCTTGGAAAAACTTACACGTAGTAGTGACACAGGTTTGTGTCTTGTTTTTTAAAAATTTTTTTATGGACCTATTCTATCTTGCCATTTCAGCCACAATATTTGAACACATTGTACCAACTTCTTCCCCCCTTCCCCCTCTTCTTCTTCTTAAAAAAAAAAAAAAAAAAAAAAAAAAAAAAAAAAAAAAAACCTATTATTATTGGAAGAGAATCAATTCCTAAACTTAATACTACCAAATCTCAAATCATCCGAGTACTTACTAGGCCACAAGTAGGGATGGCAACAGGGCGGATTTGGGATCGGACATCTTTATCCCAATCTTGTCCCATCAAATATAATCTCATCCTAAACCTGTCCTAACCTCATGTCGGAATGGGACGGACCAGGGTTAAAAAATTATGCAGAACGGGACGGGTCTTGTCAAGCCATTTGCATCAATAGAAAACAAATTCTATTTAACAAGCGAAATAAAAAATCAATCTTAAATCACACATTCTACTTGTATATTTTTATCTCTTTATAGTTTTGTAGAAGCAAATAGTAAAAGAATTTAAATATAAACACAAAATTTTGAAGAATAAGTAACTTACGGTAAATGTGGAATTCAAGAAAACATGAAAGTTATTAAATTATACTAATATTTACACATATCCGAGCCGGACTGAGGCGGGACGATATTAAACCATATCCCAACTCAAATTTGACATAGGTTTTTGATTTCTCCCCAAACCCACCCCTACTCTATTTATTTGCTCCCCAACCCTATCCCAATAAGGGCGGGATTCCCGCTTTGTCAAGTCCATTGCCATCCCTAGCCACAAGCGTCAATGGTATTCTACTTTGTTCACTAAACAATGTCAAGTAAACAGTGCTTTCACTGTTGGATAGCTAATTTTTCAAAAGTCTATGTGTGTGTGTGTTTGGTGTACTGTTTTAAAATAAAAGTCTTTTTGGAAAACAAAATTTTCGAAAACTCTTTTTTAAAAATGTATTTGGAGGAAAGTTGATGTTAGGCAAATGTATATTTTGAAAGTTATTTTGTGTCAAAAATATTGAAAAAATAAAGATATATTTTGAAATACTTTTGCTCCTATAATTGGCATTTTAAAAAGCTACCCTAGGTATTTTTTGTCAATTTACTTTTTAGAAGAATTGTCTTGTTTCTAAAAGCCTTCCAATGACCCACCAAACACACTTGAAATATATAAAATGTCTTTTAGCTCTAAATTACAGATAAATTGAGGCATTCTCATTTAGAAACCATTAGCTAATTTTTCAAAAGTCTTGCCACAATGATAAACATACTCTTTGTAAATCTCAAACCCTGGCCAACATAATTCCTCACATATAGTTTAATTCAATTTTTATTTTGTGGGGAGTCAAATAAAATCTAAGATAAGAACACTTCCAGATAGGATTACTAAAAAGTGATGTGCAGTAGTGTGGTTTTGCCTTGGCAACATTGCTTCTCTCAAGTAAAGACCCAAGGGATGGTGACTTTTCTAGAGAGAGAAGCTCTCGTTCCTGGATGACTCTTTTCTTCCTCTTTGTTGATTGATTCTATTAATCTTTTTTGGTTGTTTTCCCTTTTCTTTATGGCGTCACCTAACCACACTTCACTTTCTGTTAACCCAAATCTAAATTTATATACTTCCCCTTCTGTTCTTAGGGCCCCTTCTTCAAACCTTTCTTGTAGATCTGGCGGTATATCCACTATCGGTGGATCTGAATCGTGTGTCTCTCCTCGTTCCAATCTTGTGTTGTCTTCACTTGGCATTGACAATAATCCTTGTTCTTATGGGGTTCTCTACCCTTCAGGTCAGACATCTTTAGATCTTCAATGAGTCGTGACTGAAGCTATCGATCGTGACTTCCCTGAGTTAAGTGCGAAGCCATCTACTGTTGGTCTGTCGGTTCCATGTGGATCCAGATTTGATGGTGTTAAGGTTCCTCCTCCATCAGATGCGGTTCTCTTCCCATCAGTGAGCTCTATTCCAGGAAGTGGACTTGTAATAGCTACTGTTCCTCTTGTTTCAGATTATAATCCATCTGGGGTTACTATGGATCGTATTCCTCATGATGTTGTGCTTTAACGTGCTAAGATTCTTGCCCTCATTTGCAGATCTGGCCACGGATTCAATAATAAAAATCCTAATCCGGTGAGTAAACTTCATTCCTTCTCCACCAGTAGCAATACTCCTAAGGTTATTAGTGATTGGAAGCAATTATTTGCTTCAGGTAAACAGGGTAATACAGAGCTCAAGTATTATGCACCTCATAAAGTAAATGGCAAAATTGTGGTTAGCCTCCCCCAGAAGTGGCTGAAGCAGGATGTGAACATTGGAAAAATTGTTTGATTGGGCAATTCATATATAAGAGACCTGTTTATTCTTTTTTTAAAATCAACAGTTGATAGGCTTTGGGGTAAAAAGGAAATGCTGGAAGTGTTGTCCACGGAGAATGGAGTGTTCATTTTTAGATTCACTAATTTTGATGCTTTGGAATGGGTTCTTGAGGCTAGTCCTTGGTTTGTGGGTGGCAAGCCTCTCATTCTGAGACAATGGAAGCCTAAAATGGAAATGATCAAACCCATCTGCAGAAGATTCCTATCTGGGTGAAGCTTTTTAATGTCCCTATTGAATATTGGACTATTGAGGGAATGAGTTATGTTGCGAGTGGGATTGGTTTCCTCTTAACCTAGATGTTCTAACAGAAGCCAGAACTCAGCTTTCTTATGCTAGATTGTGTGTTGAGGTTGAGGTTACTTCTAACTTCCCTTTGTCTTATGATCTTAATCTGGGGGATGGTAGTTCCATTGAGGTTGGTGTTGAATATCCTTCCTTGGAAGCCCTTTGTTTGTAAGAATTACAACACTTTTAGTCACTCCATTCTGCATTGTCCTGTTGCTATGAAGAAGGTTTGGGTCCCCAAGTAGCGAGATGTCCCCTACCCTCAGCATGATAAAGGAATCCAAGTTGAGATTGAAGGAGATAGTATTGTTACGGAGATATTCCTGGCTTCAATCAATGTCCCCAAGGAGGCTAGCTATTTCTTGGATCAGAGACTGAACACTATAAGTGAGGAGAAAATTGAGGAGCATGTTGAGGTTACTGTTCTTCCTACTAGCGAAGTTATTACAGGTTATTAGAATGTTTCTATCAATAACCAATTCGGTGCTTTGCAAGAAGGTCCTATAGAGATTGAGGACATTACTCATGAGGCTTCCCTGCCTAGATTTCATGTCCCTGCAACTACTGAGTCAAATACTTTGCCTGCGATTAATACTAAGTATGCTAACATGAAGACTGATGAGCTTGTCAAAATGGGGAATAATAAGAAGAAGAAGGGTCGTAGTAGCCTTAAACCAGCCATCATATCTCCTTCTAATGTGTTTCATAAACAGAATACCCAAAATAAGGGTAAGGCCATTTCTGTTTCTTTACCCAAGTGTTAATGATTAATACGGCTTTTTGGAACATAAGAGGTCTCAATGATCCTCTTAAGCAAAAAGAATTTAAGGCTCTTATTACTGGTAATAATATTGGTCTTTTTGGCATTGTGGAAACCAAAGTTAGGAGGGCTAATTGGGATAGAATTTTTTGCACTATTGCTCTAGGGTGAGAATGTGTCCATAATTATCATGCCTCAACCCTAGGCCGTATATGGGTTTGTTGGAACCCTAAAGACGTTTATATTCAGTCTATTTTCTCTTCTGATCAGATTATTCATTGCAAGGCTTTGCTTGTCAAGGAGCAAAAGGATTTTCTCTATTCTTTTGTCTATACCTCCAATTCTCAACAGGAAAAGAATACTTTGTGGGGGCATCTCAAGGCTATTGCTGCTTCTAATAGTACCAATCCCTAGATTGCTTTAGGGGATTTTAACACTCACAGATTTCATAGTGAGAAATTTGGTGGATCTACTGCTTATTCTCCTAGCATCGATGAGTTTCATAATCGTTTACTTAATGTTAATCTTTTTGATATGCCTTTCATAGGGCCTTTGCTTACTTGGACTAATAAAAGAGTTGGTGATCTTTTAATTGCTCAGAAGCTTGACAAGGTACTTATCAATGATAGTTGGTTAGATGCTTTTCCTCATACTTCTATCATTTTTTGTTGCCCAAGTGTTTCGGATCATTCTCCTGCTATTGTTATTGGTTCTCATACTCAGAACAAAGTCAAGAAGCCTTTCAAGTTCTTTAATTTCTGGTTTAACCATCCAAATTTTCTCCCTATTGTTCAGAAATGCTGGGAGTTGAATGTCAGTGGTACTCCTATGTTTATCCTTTATAGTAAGCTGAAAGCTCTCGAGAAGGAGCTTCGGAAGTTCAATTTATCGTGTTATGGTGCTCTTAGGGAGAAAGTTGTACAAGCTAAGACTAACCTCGATAGTACTCAAACTCAACTCCTCAATCCTCATTTGTCTCATTTGGGTGCTGAGGAGAAGGATTGTTTTAAAAAGTATGTGGATTTGGCTTCAACTGAGGAAGCATTCCTCAAGCAGAAATCTCGCATTAATTGGCTCAAGCTAGGGGATCAAAATTATGGGTTTTTTCATAAGGTTATCAAGAGCAGGACATCTTTTAATGAATTAAGATGTATTCATAATGCTAGTGGGAAGCTTCTTGCTAGTCCTGAGGAAGTAAAAGGTGAGGCTGTCAATTTATTTAAGAATTTACTTTCTAATACTTCCTCTGTCCAACTTAATAGTTTACCTAGGTTGGAAAGGTTTGGTAATTTTCACTGGAATGTGATCAATTACATTATCTCAATCAACCTGTTAATGCTGATGAGATTAAAGAATCCATGTTCTCTCTCAATAATGATAAAGCTCCTGGCCTTGATGGTTTTATGGCTGCTTTCTTTAAAAGATCTTGGCATATTGTTGGTGTTGATGTCCTTGCAGCTATTAGCTCCTTCTTTTGTGACAGCCAACTTCCTGGGGAGGTGAATGCGACTAATATTGCTTTGGTGCCTAAAGTTCAGAACCCATCTACTATAGGTAACTTTAGGCCTATCTCTTATTGTAACACCGTTTATAAATGTATTTCTAAGATCATTGCCAATCGATTCAAACCTTGTCTTCTTGGTGTTATAAGTCCGAACCAACCTGCAGTTGTTCAGGGGAGGAAGATTACTGACAACATCCTTCTTACTTAAGAAATTTTACTGAATTATCACAGAAGGGGTGACCTCCTCGATGCACTATTAAAGTTGACCTTATGAAGGCTTATGATACAGTGAACTAGGATTTTCTGCTTAGTGTGCTTACCACTCTCAATACTCCTTCTCATGTCATCAAATGGATTAAAGACTGTATGTGTACCCCAAAGTTCTCAATTTCTATTAAAGGTGGTCTTGAGGGGTATTTTCATGGTAAACATGGTCTTCGTCAAGGCAACTCACTTTCTCTCTATCTATTTGTCATTGTCATGGAGGTTTTATCTTGGTTACTTGATGAGGCTTCCAATTTGCCTTCTTTTAAGTTTCATAGAAGATGTGGGAAACTTAATCTTACCCACTTATGTTTTGCAGATGATCTGCTGCTTTTTTGCTATGGTAATATGGAATCCATTTCAATCATTAAGCAAATTCTTTTGGAATTTGAAGAGATCTCTAGACCGAAAGCTAATATCAATAAGAGTGTCATATTGTTCTCTAGAGTCCAATCTGATATTAAAGATAGAATGCTTCAAGTTATTGGGTTTTCTAAAGGATATCTTCCTGTCCGTTATCTTAGAATCCCTCTTCTCACTAGGAAATTATCTCACAAGGATTGTCAACCTTTAAGTAATCGTGTCATCAAAAGGATTCAGTCTTGGACTAGTAGGAATCTTTCTTATGCAGGTAGACTTCAATTACTTAACTCAGTCCTTTTCAACATCTAAGCTTTCTGGAGTAGAGTTTTCATTTTACCCAATAAGATCTACATTTCTTGAGCAGCTTTTTCGCAATTTCCTTTGGTTTAGTAAAGAGTTCAAAGTCTCTATTGCTAAAGTGAGTTGGGCTAATTTATGTAGTCCAAAAGTGGAAAGAGGACAAGGTTTGCACAAGCCTAAGGATGCGAATATTGCTTCTATTTCTAAGCATATTTGGGATCTGTTTAGCACTTCAGATTCGTTGTGGGTTGCTTGGGTGAAGGTTTATTTGTTAAGCAACAATAGTTTCTGGAATGTCAGGATCCCATCTAAGTGGTCGTGGGCTTGGAGGAAGATATTAAAGCTGAGAAATATTGTGAGACCTTTTCTTAAACACAATATTGGTGATGGTTGTTTTACTTTTCTATGGTTTGACAATTGGCATCCTTTTGGGCTTCTTGTCCAAAGATTTGGTGATAGAGTAATGTCTAATGCTGAGTCATCTTCTCAAACTCGTGTTAGTGACATTGTTTTGCATAATGACTGGGTGTAGCCAATGACTATCAGGGTTGATTTGATGGAAATTCAAAATACTATTCCTCCTTCCCTAAGACCGAATTCTGCCAGACCTGATACCATTTCTTGGCTGCCTACTCATGATGGCTCTTTCTCTTCTAAATCGGCCTGGGATGCTATTCGGGTTCATGGGAGTGAGGTCGAGTGGCACAAGGTATTATGGTTTTCGAAATCCATTCCCAAGCATGCCTTTATAGCTTGGCTTACTATTCTGAATCGTTTGCCTACAAAAAATAAATTAATTGCTTAGGGTATTAACACTTCTGCTATATGTGTTCTTTGCCAAACCCATGATGAAGATAGAGATCACATTTTTTAGGGGTGTAAATTTACTGGTGATGTATGTAAGGAGGTATTGCGAAAGTGTTGTGTTTATAGACACCTATGGGTTTGGGCTAATGAACTCTTATGGGCCATTCATAATTTGCAAGGGAACTCTTTTGCTACTACTATCAAGAAAATGGCTTGGGCTACTACCATTTACCATCTTTAGTGTGAAAGAAACAGGAGGCTCCATGATAATGTTTTTTGGCCCTTTCAAGTTATTATTGCCACTATTGAGCATGACATCAAATATAGAGCCATGGGGTTTACATTGGTCAAAGACAACCTTAGGAATAGAAACTTTTATTTGAACTAGGATATTTCTTGTGATATCTTTTATTAGTCTTGGTTCTTTTGCTACCCTCGGGTTATGAGGGGTTTTATGTTACACATCCTATTCAGCTTACTTGTTTGGGTTAGCTTAATAGGGTGTGTTTGATGTGTTTCCTTGGGCCTTTTGGCTTGTATTCTTTATTTCTTTCTTTATATACTTACTTATTCAAAAAATTAAAAAATTAAAAAATAACATTACTTCTCTCCGCAAGCAGTTGTCAAAAATGGTGAAACAGAGGAGGTTGCATATGTATTTGTCAGAAAACCAAGGGTTGTAAAGCAGACCTGCTTTTGTGGGCTTGTTTTTTATATGCATTTTCCTTTATTTATCCATTTATTTTTGGGAGAAAAGAATTTGCAGCATGGCTCAGGTCGATCACAAATGTTCTGACAAATCTCAAAAAATTTCTTGAAAAATTATATGTTTCCAAACTTCTGTTTGTAGATAATGCAAAAATATCATCCCACCAACTCTTGTTTCGTTCAAGGGAAGTAGAGCACATGAATTGTACATCATCTAACTAAATACTATGCATGAAGGGTGCACCTCAATACATGGGTAAAGGGGTGCAAATAAAATCTTGAGGGTGGACCAAGTCGTCTAGGGGCCCTTGCCAAGTAAGACGTCTTGGGTTCAATTCTAATTACTCCTCCGTTGCATGTGAGATAAGGGGACTATATGTGTTCAGAGGATTAATCGAATGTTTAAGCAACTCGGAATCTCGATATAAAAAATCTAGCTTGTTTTTATTAAAATTACTTCCATCTTTCATGTGATACACAATGAAATCAAGTGTTGTTGATGTTTAACGGGACTTCTCAAAACAATCAATCCTGTTATTTCTCATCATAGAAGCAAACTGGCCCAAGAGCAGAGGACAATTTAATCAGTCACCGGACTTCTCAAAAGAGGACCGCACTGGCCCTAAGCTGGCCCTAAGCGTTTGTCTTACTACAAAGTGAGAGACATCATATGTTTGCGAGCCTCATTGAATCGAGCCCAATGTTTCCCAAGTGTAGCTTGCTAAGCTTTCGATCTTGAAATTTAAGCTTAAGCTAGGCACATTAATTTGATCAGTCAATGAGCCTGAACAAGCGATGGAATGAGCCTGAGCTCAAGTTTCCTACATGTGCTTCAGTTCCTCTAACAAGCCTATAAATATTTTTGCCATAGCTACCTATCCAAAAATAATTTATCAATATTAACCGTTTTCACAACATAGGGCTCTTATGGAAGATAATAACTATCATCTTGAATAATCTTCAAAATCATCACCTCAACATACTATTGGCTTCAAAATATCGTAAATTCTGCAAAGACTGGCTGTTGATAAAAAAATATAAATAAAGAAAAAAAAAAAACTAGGGCATATAAACCCTGAAAACACAATCCATATAAAATTGCACTGAAAATACAAACAGAAACTTCAAGCATGGCAAGGAAAATCACAATACATCTATATCCCATCTGCTCAAACTAATATATGAGGAATGTTATCCCTAATAGCAGTCATCTCATGACAAGATGCAGAAGCTCGATATATTTTCATAGTATATTGTGTGCTACCACCCATTTGCTCAAATCATGAGATGAACATTAGCAAGCTTTAAAAACTAGTTACAAAACAAGGGCAGAAAAACAGGTATGAAAGACAATTCAACAACAGATTCATTCAGTCCAAATTTGTAGCAAAAACGACTAACATGAGACTAACCTTAAAGTGACCAAATTCAGCTTCATGTAAAAGGTTGTGCCATTATACTCTCCTTTTTTCTTTGTTTGTTGGGAAGACAATTCCACAAATTTTTATTTTTTAACCTACAATTGGTACATATATGTTTTTATTATTATTTTGATCAGCAACAAAAGGAAAATGTTATTAATAAAATAAAAAGGAAATATACAAAAGAGGACGAGATGTCCAACAAAATGCAAAAGAAAAGACAAGAAAATAAAAGAAAAATAGAATATATATCACTCAAGGCTACAAATCGCCATCCAATCAGGAGTGATGACAAATAATCGAATGCCACTAAACTCCAAAGAAGCTGACGCCTAAAAATTCTGCCAAAAAAACCACTTGTCCTATAAGAACCCCTCCTCCTCCCCCTTGTCTTAAAAAATTCTCGCATTCCTTTCTAACCACAACACCCAAAAGATAGCTAGAGCTGCTTATCCCCGAAGAACCACAACCTTCTTGCTTCTCCCAAATCCCCAAAAGTCAATGATAATCATATCAGAACAAGAAGCAGGCGAAACCAAGCAAATATCAGCCTAAAGAAACAACTTTTGCCATAAGAAACTCGCAACCAAACAATGTAAAAATAAATGATCAACATTCTCAACCTCCAGCCTACATATAATGCACCATTGGAGTGACAAACAACATGAAGGTCTCCTATTCTGCAACAAATCGTAAGTATTAATTCTTTTATGAGCAATTTTCCACACGAAAACCTGAACTTTTAAGGGCATTTTGGATTTCCAAATAATCTTATAAGGGAGAAAGTTAGAAACATTGGAATCATCAATCAACATATCAAAAAATGATTTACAAGAGAAAACAACTGAAGAATGGGGAAGCCATTTTCTCCTATCCGGGCACAACGGTCTCAAAAGAACACCCTGAAGAAGAGATAAAAGAGAAGCCAACTCACAAACCTCCCTATCACTGAGATTCCTAAAGAACTGGAAATCCCAAGCAATAGGACCAGAGGAGTAACACACCATACCCTGAATAAAAGAACCATGAGACCGAGATAGATTTCATAAGTGGGGAAAACGAACAGAAACAGAACAGTCCTCTCTCCAAACATTCTCCCAAAAACAAATTCTCCCCATTACCCAATACAACATGTTTTTATTATCCCAACCACGACAATATGTAAATCTTGTTCAAACTTTGAGGGAAAAAATTAGTTTACCCTAATGCATGCAAAATTGCCTACCTAACATTCTCTTTTTTTCCTTTTTTTCCCTTCACCATATCGAATGATATGTGGAAATATAAATATACATGCCACTGATTTCAATGAAAGTCAAAAGGGCACTATCAACAACCTTACAATTGGCAATATACCTGTCAAAAATTTCAAGCATGCCTGACAAACAATCCCAAAATATGTTGTCTCCAAAAAAAACCTCATCAATTGATAAAATACGAAGTCGACTCTTATTCTATAGAAATCTGATTATAATCGGATCATTAGGAATTTCTCTTTTCAAGAGGAAGGAAACCTCCAATAAGAAATAAAATGCGTAAAAGAAAAGGAGAATGGTATAATTTCCTTAACCAATGTTTTAAAAAAAAATGCTTGGATCAGCTAACCTATTCAAGATCAGCTTTTGTAGTAGCACGATGTTATAAGCGCAGATTTTATTTCCGTAACCAAGATTTCCTAATTTAGGTTTTTCTCTAATGAACAAGCTCAGTCAAAATCAATGACCAAGCTCGGTGAGGCTTGTGAGTGAGCTCAAGCTCAGTCAAATCAATGAACAAGCTCGAACAAGGATAGTTTAGTTTGGAACAAGCTTCAGCTCGAACCAAGTGCAACCAAGCCAAGGTTGAACACCTTAACACTCAGTTCAGCTTGACTGGACAGTTATAGCTTCATCCACAAGGATGCTAAACAAGTCTACAAATGATGGGGCCAACTTGGGTCACATTGCTTGCAAGTAGGTGAATAAACATTTGGCAGAAACACATCCCAACTTTCGAAGAAAAGATAATAGCAGAAGTGGTATGTTTGCCTGAACACCTGCTGTAACTCTAAGCTCCCACTCCTCCCTCTCTACAAAAGAATTAAAAACAGATAAGAGCCAAAAAAAAAAAAAAAAAGGTAAAAGTGCTGGAAAAGTATATAAGGAATATAAAAACACAGACAGAGAGGGAGAAAGACAGTACTGTACCATTGAAAATGCTTCCCTGAAATAAGGATATGCTGCTGGTAAAAATCTCTCATATTCATTGTGTTTGAAGGGACGAACTGGCATCTGCAAATCAATAAATAAATAAGTAAATAAAATAATAAACAAATCAAGGTGTTTACAGTAGTAGCCTAAAAAGTTAGAGACTATCATACTTGCATACTGAACTGTTTTAGACAAATTGAATATTCCAAGAAATGAGAGAACCCCTTCTTCTGATAGAGCTGTTGTCCACTTTGTTAAATCACTAACTGACTTGCAGATCAGTAAATTATCTTACTCATCTGGATTTCAATCCACTTTATTCACTGTTGTTCAACTTACAACTTAACCCAATATCCAGAGCAAGGTATGCCCAAAAAGAAATTAAAAACAACAAACAAAAATCCCAAGGATTGATCATGCTGCTCTTCAGCTTACAACCTAAAAGCATACATGATGCTGTTCATTCAGTTTTATTTTAAACTAAACAATACCCTAAGCAAAAAAAAATTTCCTGAATGCTGGTGTTAGGGGGGGGGGGGGGGGGGAGAAAAAAATAAATAATAATTTAAAATGAAAAAAAAAAAAAAGAAGAGCAAAGGATGTGCGAATGGAATGGGACTAAAGAATTAGTTAGTGCAGGTGCCAACTGACAATAGAAAAAGAGAAGCCATTTTAGTTCAAACTGTTGGTATTAATTTATAACAAGGAAGCTCTTCTGGCAAACCCCGGGCCCATATAAGACCCCACAACCCATATGGACCATGTAAGTTCAAGGCCCATGAGAACCATGGAACCTTGTGTCAGTGGCCCCAAGGGGTTTAGCAAGAGTCAAACTCAGAATCTCCACTTCCTGAGGTGGGATCCCTGGCCAACTGAGCTACTCCTTTTGGGGTTAGTTCAAACTGTTGGTGTTTTGGATAGAGATAAGCCTTTGGTACTCAATCTTAAACTGGAGAACCCCTTAAACATGTGGAACCTTGAAAGTTGTAAATTACAGACCCTGCAGAAACAAGTCATTCAAGAGAGGTGTTCATAGAAAGAGGGTCATGTAATGACACAGACATTGGGCTTACTAATCAGATAAAACACCTTCTGATCAGTTGATAAGGTTTTCAAAGTATAAGCCCTCATCATGTAAAACTGCACTTGAACATCATCAGCTAAATATGGTTCCTAGCCTGCTCCAGACCACTCTTAAATCTGGACCGAATATTCCTTCAACAGAATTCATGCGGTGAGTAGCAGCCAAATTCATTTTCTATTCGTTTAATTTATCACAATATGATTTTTGACATTGCATCAATATGGATCAAAATAATTACCAGGTCATCATTGATCCTTTAAGTCGCAGGTTCATCTGTTTCACCAGCCAAATTCAATTACATGAGTATTTTTTTCTTACATATTACCATTATATATTTTAATTTGCAACCAAATTATGAGCAATAAATTTCAAAGCATCAAAATTGAACCATTTCTAACTTTTCAATCATAAACCAATACATAATTATGAGTAGGTAGATGCCAAAGTCCTAATATCCATCAAATTTCCATAATAACGAGCAGCAAGTTTGGTCAGTCAATAACAATTTTTTTATTTGAAAAATAAAGTTTCATCCCATTGGCACTAACTGCATAAACATATCATGTGTAGTTAGATGCCAAAGTCCTGGAACATCAAATGGAGTTGTAGAATAGCCAAATTTACGAAGAAGCAGAGAGGAAAAGCAGAGCACACACTTGGCTCTGTGACCAAGAAGAGTACAAGCAGGCAGGAGGACACACACTCTTATTAATGGATCATCATCTACCATGAAAAAGCCCAAGTTAAGTTACATTGCCCTTTCTTGGTATTGTAACTTTGAACCTGCAACTGGTTGCATTAATTCCATCTACTATGGATAGTAATGTCACATGATCACATCAACCTTACAACCGGGTGCAAATTCCAACTAATTTGAGCAACCCCACATACCAAAAAACCACCCTAATGGAGCTTGATAGCTCATTTAACCAGGTAATCTAGAATTGAACCCCACAACAAAGAAATAAATCAAGTAGATATGTACAGAGGGATTAGGCATTTCCCAGAATTACGAAAAGAAAAATCATAATCATTAACAATCTCAGAGCAAAGAAACATGCAGACCCATTTCAGTTCTTAGTCCAGCAGTCCATCAAACACATTGTGTGAGTGTGACCTGTTTCAACCTTTGTGTGTTCCAATGAAATGACAATCAAATATGCAAAAGCAAATCCTAAAAACTTCAAATAAATAAAAATAAATAAATAAATAAATGCATACATATATGTATATATAATGCGAATCGGCTACTACTACCTTGAATGATAAAGTTCATGATGGTTCAAACAAAAAATTGAAAATGTATAAGGAGATAAACCTCTTCGTTCAACTGTAACAAAAAGCTTCATCGGAGAATCATTTGATTTCGCCGGAGAGCCATTGGATGTCACCCAAAACTTTCCACCGGAACATTGTCACCGGCATGGAGGTGTAGCATTGAAGTGACGTCTACAGAAACTCTCCACCCAACCATTGTCACCGGCAATGGAGATGTAGCACGGGCACAAACTCTCCCATGAGAGTGAGTTTTTTGTGCCACAGATGAGCTCGTTCAAAGATAAGAAAAAGACTTTCAAAAGGAACTTTTACTGGCTTTTGCTTAAATTCAAATATTTTTCTTTTCATAAAGTACTTATTGATACCCACCCTTGGGTAGCCCAATTTGTATGGGCAAACTTGTGATTGTGTGGTTAGGCGCACAGTCACGGGTTTCTTTCTTTTTAACTTTTTGGCTTTAAGAAGCAAGAAAGTACTTATAAAAGGCGCAACCAAAATGGTGCCTAAATATCCCTAGGTTATGTGTGTACGCACTATAAGGATTGTAGTGCAGTTCTTACAGATAGTATGCACAAAAGGCAATTCCAAACAAAGTAACAAGGGAGAAAGGAGTGTACCATAATCAATAAAAAAATCCAGTTGTATAATGTTCGGCAATCTGTGGACAAAAATTCTAGTCAATTAGATCTGATTTCAATTCTGTGGATAAATTCTTCCTGTGATATGCAAGAGATCTATGGCAGACAAAGTGAATTGATGCATTCGTTGGATATAAGATTAGCTATGCAGGAAACCAACGCATACAAGCAGAAGAATAGAAAGAACTGAATTGTAACAGAAATATCTGTAAAAACAACACAAATCACAAAACTCTTGAACTGCTTGGGAAACCCAAAGCGAGACTGTTCAATAGTTGCAGTACCTGCTGTATGGGGTAATTAAGCCCATTACAGGCCATTTCCATTAACACTATGAGCAACAAAATCTGAACTGTTCAATTTGAGTGCCTGCCACAAAATATACATATTTTGAATGGAATGACAAAATTAAGACTGCTCAATATCAGAGCAGACTGTCAGAAGTGAACCATTTTATGCAATTTTTATTTTTCCCCACAACAGAGATTAAATTAGCTCGAGGCCATGGCTAAATGTTGAAAAACTGTAAAACACCCAAGAGATTCCATGTTTTGATTCCAGCTCTACAACAACCAATCTATGATTTTTTTGCAGGTGCACATGCACATGTGCACACACATGCAAAACTTTAATGGCTGCTGATACCTGCTAAAAGTCCCATTTGAAGCACTTTGCACTTGCTGCATTTTCTTCTGTGAAATTAATAAGAAATTTCAATTTCAGTAGCATATTAAAAAACTGAGTGTGTCCATATTATGGGCCTATGTATTAAAAATCAAAGTCCTATATGTCACATTGTCACCTTCAAAAACATTCTTCAAGTAGTTTAAGAAAACGCACAGGGCACCGTGCACACAAACCATATTGGCTGGCTGATTTGGATCCCCATGAATAGTTCCTTTAAGTCACTATGGACAATTTTGCCCAGCATGTTTTATTCTCTGACAACAAAAATTTTGATTTTTTCAGTACCATATATAAAAAGGCTGTCCAACTCATTGGCCTAAATACAAAATCAACATATCACAGTGTTCAACAGTATCGTTCATGCAATTTTGAAAATACAAATGAACATAAGTTGGTCCCGTTTCTGGATGCCGCACTTCAGCATACTAGCAGTTGGTATCAATAATTGACTTACAAGAATGGGGACAGCCATTACCAGATGGAACCAGGATATGCAAATCATAAAAGACAATTACAACATATATTCATGCATTCAATGATAAGGATGTGAAGGTAGATGAGGTGCCAGTGGTGGTGGCATCCAAGGTCATGGAGGTAGTAGCACAAGAGGTATTAGTGACGTGGTATGGTGCTAAAAGCCACTCCTACATGCTTGAGTTTGCTTCTTTTTTCTTCTTCTTCTTCTTCTTCATTTTTTTTTTTTTTTTTTGAGTTGGGGACAGACTTGAGTTGGTCACAGACTCCCAATTAATTCATATAATATAATAAATTTCTTTTTTACAGTGCTCCATACTTCCACTCATGGAATTTTCAATTTCTTTAGATAATAGACTCTCACGTTCTAGTGTTCTACTTATCCCCCCCCCAAAAAAAAAAAAGACTCACATTCTCTCATGAGATTTATTGTTCAATCTTCTGTCAAAGTGCCTAGTACTTGTAATATTATGTGCATGTGACTGTCTATGTACAAACACACATATAAATACTCACATACAATAGAGTTTATCTTCACCTACCAAAAAAAATGTAATTATGTAAAATTATGGAAACTTTTTTTAAATAAAATTACTTCTTGTCATTAAAAGGAAGAATTAATATGTCCAGGTTTCTAGGGTATTTGAAATCACATGCTGTTTTCATCAATGCCATGAAGTTGCAATTGAGAAATAGCACACAAATATTGACAACAGGTTTCCATGATAACATACCTCACCCAATAATGCAAGAGCTTATAAATTCTGTAGTTTCCCCGGGACAGGAGTGGGGGATGACAGTGCCTTTTGATTAAACAATAGGCTCAAATCCACCTTCACTTCCAACCTCTGAAAGACTAATTGTTGGAATAACACCCTCTGCTATAAGACTTTTAACACTTGAAGAAGTCCTGGGATCTTCACACAACATATGCATTGCATCCCTTAGAAGTGAATAGTTCTTCTCATGTGGTTCTGGAAAAATCCCTTTGTCAACCATCCCTTTCAATATCTCAAAAGCCATGGGTGGGTTTTTGTCAGATAGAAAAGCACTTACTAATGCTACAAAGACAAAAGTATCAGGTTTCATTTGCTTCTCTTCCATCTCATGGAGATAACCTAAAGCTGTATTTGGCCTACCACACTTGCAAAGCCCATGGATAAGAGCCATAAAAGCAACTCTATTTGGTGAACACCCTTTTCTCTCCATTTCATTCCAGAACACAAGAGCATCATCAGCTTTTCCAACATTACATAACCCATCAATTATAGTTGTGTAAGTAACTATGTTAGGCTCCCTTTCTTCCTTAACCATCCTAGAAAGGCAAAGAATAGCACGATCAATGTCACCATTTTTGCACCATCCATCAATAAGTAAGTTGTAGGTAACAACTGAGGGAACAAGCCCCTTCAACAACATCTCATTTAGAACATCCTGGGCTTCCGTTATTCTTTTGGTCTTACAAAGTCCATTTATTAAAATGTTGTAAGCAACCACATCAGGACAATACCCACGAGCACAAATCTCCCGAAATAAATCTAAAGCTCGGTCCACTTCTTGGATCTTTATAAAACCGTCAATAGCTGCAGAGTATGCAATTATATCAGGGAGAAAACCTTCTTGAACCATTTTAGCAAGAAAATTACAAGCTTCCACTACTCTCCCATGTTTGCACAGTCGTTTCACAAGCAAGGAATAATATTTTATCCAAGGTTTATGCCCATAAACACGCATCACTCTCACCAGATCAAGGGCTCCTGCTACATCCTCCCGTCTACATAGGCACCCAAATATGGAGTTATGGGTAAAATGTGTCGGTTTGAATCCTGACTCCTTCATCTCCTTTAAAAGGTCATAGCTTTCCTCCAGCCTATTTGAATTGCTCAGCTCGGCAATTAAATTATTATAAAGTAATAAGTTTCGTTCACAGCCAATCTGAACCATTTCTCGGAATAGACTTAGGGCCACATCCAGCTTACCAGTCTTGCACAAACCATCAATAACAATACTAAAAGAAGTAGTATTTCGGCAAACCATATCCTTGACCCTAAAGAGTTTATCTACCTCAACATCACCATTAAATTCATCCCCCATCATAGCCCGAAGCAGACGATAAGCTTTGTCTATTGAACCCTTATTAACAAAACCATTCAAAACAGAGTTATATAGCAAAACCATAGCCTCCGCATCCAGATCATCCTGCCTTTCCGCAATTAATTGGACTATTGTTTCTTCAGGAAAAGATGATATAAGCTTTGTGAGTATTCCAACATCAGGATGGATTCCCGACTCCTTCATATCTGAATACAAATGTAATGCCTCCTGAAGCTCTTCATTCTTGCAAAGCCCTCCAATCAGCACATCATATAGTGCAATGTCTGGAGCAAAACCCAATTTCTGCATTTCTTTAAACAGTTGGAGGGCCTTATCCATTCTGGATTTTCTCACAAACCCATGAATCAAAACACAAAACGTCTTCTCATTCAATCTGATATTGCGATCTTTCATCCTTTCAATCAACTCGTATGCCTTATCCACCTCACCCCACTTGCTAAAAGACAGCACTAAGATAGTGAACACATGTGCATCAACCCAACCCCGGTTGTAAATCTCATTGAAAACATCCAAACCTTTTTCAAAATTCCCAGCATTACAGTAAACCTGCAACAGCGGTGTTAACGTGTACTTATCGGGCTGCCATCCAAATTCATGCATCTCTTTCAATCTCATCTCAACCAAACCAACTGAACTCGACTGAGAAATAGCCTCTAATAGACAATTGTAGCTATAATTATTCGGAACACAAAGACCTATCTTCTTGACTTGATCAAACAACACATTGGCCTCGTCAACCAAACCCAGACTACCCAAACACCTAATAAAGAACCCCAAAGCCCCAGGAGTCATTGAACAACGAGAATTCACTATATCCAAAGCTAGAACTCTCAGTGGGGCATTTTGTCGAGCATGAGAGAGGATCGAGGCCATGGCATTGTATGTATAACAATTGTGCCTATACCCATCTTGATTTGAAGCCCAAGTGAAAAACATGTGAGCTATTTTCCAACTCTTTAGACCTTTCAACACAGTTTCAACAATGTCTGTAGTGAGTACTGGTCCAAGGTTCTTCAATTCCTGATCGTCTACCGAAAAGGCTTTATCGGTGAAGATGGAGATTAGCCCATCAACAGTCTTAATATGATCTGGAGAAAGAGAAAGTTTTACATGAGATTGATGCGTTTTGGTGCACATGGGTCTGAGAAATGGTAAGGTAAAAGAGAGGCTTCCAGTAAAGAGAGATTTTCGTGCGTGGAAGAAGAGTGGAATCAGAGCATAATGGCTGATGGATTTGATTGATTTCAAGAAAAGATGGGCTTTTGTGATTGTCAGTAGTGCCATGAGATGGTTTTTTGACCGTTGTTTGATCTCTGGCTGGTATGTGATGAAAAGAAGAGCAGCGCTTTAGGTTACTTACGAAACTAAGGGCGAGTATTGGCTGGCTGGTTTGGTGGCAAGTCAGGTTCAGTGTTGCTGAGAGTTTTTGAGGTTCAGAACTAACTTGAGCAAGGGCGGAGTCAGGATTTTTAAAATGGCTGGACTAAGAAACACAAATATATATATATATATATAAACTAAACGAATTTATAGTTAATTTCTAACTTACGCATACATAACTATATAAATATTCAACCAAAACAAAAAAAAAAATTAAAAAAAAAAAAATACATTTGAGCATCAAATTGAAATTGAAAAGTACCAAAAAAACAAAACAAAAAACAAAAAACGAACATACCCTATTGAAGTTACTTCCTACGGTTCTTCATAAAATAGAAATCATCTGTTATTGAGTCTGAATCAATATTTTTTACAATTTCTTTTTCAATATAGAGAACCATAGAATCTGCCAAAAACTCATCTCCCATCTTGTTATGAATTGCAGATTTAACAAGTTTTATAGTTGAAAATGCTCGTTCCGTAGTTGCAGTAGAAACAGGAAGAGTCAAAACAAGATGAATTAACCTATCAATAAGATAGTAATCCTCTTGATTCTCAGTTTCAATCATTCCTCTGCATAATTCAGAAATTGTAGACATATTATGATATTTGTGATGATAAGGTACATCAATCTTATAATGTTGCAACTAAGATCTCAAATGATGCATATCTTAATTAGTGAAATCATCATGATAAAATTTACTTGCAAATCTACAAATATCATCAATTTTAAATGATTTAAAATCATTTCTAGGTTCCAAAGCCGTGCTAAGGGTAAGGAGTTCCACTGCCCCCTTGTTGAATCTGCTATTCATTCCACCAACTGACTATCTATTGTTGCATTGAATATATCAATGTGGTAATAATGCTTAACTGAGATGTGGTTTTTTTCCTTACAAGAACGAACCCCTTTGTAGCGAGCATCCATATCAAGTATATCAATGCCGTTTCTCTGTACAAATTGATGCCACAAACATAATGAGATCATCCAAACCCTGTTGTCTCAAAGTTTGAAGAAGTTCTTTTGTATTTGAGACTTTCTCCATAGCATTTAAGATGTCTACAGATTTGTGTTACAAGGCTTTACAAAGCAAATCAGTGATTTTCATAATCTTATTCATTAAATGCAAGATAAATAGAAATTCAAAGGACTTCATCGCCTTTAAAGCACCACCGGCTTGTCCATGTATTGTCTGTGAGGATCCCTCTACAACCAAGCTGCTAAGAACTGTACATGTTGCACTATATATATCTATCAAGCTGCAAATAGAATCATAATGAGAACTCCAACAGGTAGCTCCAGCACAATGCAAAGAGCCCATCTAATTAGCCCCTCTACCCGTCTCACGTTCACCAGTAGCTACTATATTAGCAATTTCAATGGCTTGAACAGATTGTAACTCTTGATGACGTTTGGGAGAAACACTAACAAGATTGACAATACAAGTTAACTTTGAAAAGAATTCCCAAATAGAAATCTCATCTTGAGCAGCTGCAACTAATGCTAATTGTAGTCAATGAGTAAAGTAATGTATATAATATGCATATGAACACTCCCTAAGAAGTAAGGCCTATAGTCCATTCCATGCACCACGCATATTGCTTGCACTATCATACTTTTGACTTCGCATATTTTGAATTTGCAGATTGAAATGAAAGAGGACATTTGAAATCTCTTGTTTAAGAGTTGCTGCAGTTGTATCTGAAACATGCACAATATCAAAAAAACGCTCTCGTAAAAAACCATCAACATCAACAAATCTCAAGACAATGGTCTTTTGTTCTCTATTAGATTCATTTTTTGCTTCATCAACAAGAATAGAAAATTTAGCATCCTTAACTTCATTATGGATCTTGTTTCTCACTTTGTTAGTAAAAATATGTAATATCTCTTTTTGTATCATTGGTGAAGTGTACTTTGCATTTCTTGGAGCTTTTTCAAGGACAACATCATCAATATCAACTCTCAACTTTGTCATAAACTTTATCAATTCAATGAAATTGCCACGATTTTTGGAATCTTCAGATTCATCATGACTTCTTAAAGCACATGCTTGAAAAACAAGCCATCGAATGCTATCAATTGTTGTTGCTAGTCGTAACCTGTTCTTTTGAATTTCTTCTGTAGTTTGTGCATTGATTACTTTGTCAATATGTTGAGTAACATTCTTCAAACCATTCACATATTCCACAGCATTGTTATATGGTGATTGGGCACCTCTACATGCGTCAAGAAGACACATTTATCACCATCATGAACTCTCTTCCAATTTTTAAACCCTTCAACAGTAAAGACAGTCTGGTTTGGCCTTTCATTTTCAAAAAGATAGCATGGAAAACAAAACACTGCATCCTTTGAAGGTGAATATTCTAACCAAGGAAATTTTTTAAACCAAGAATATAGAAATCGACGAAATTGTTTTCCAAATTTAAATGGTGGATACTCTTGATGAAAAGGTTGATATGGCCTTAGTTTGATATACGCTCGTCTAACCTCATCTCATTTATTAACAGGATATTGACAAATTGGAATGCATAACCCCGATTCCTGTTGAAGAAAAGTATCATCAAATTCGACTCTTTGAGATTGAGAAGGAGTGACTCTTTGAGATTGAGAAGGAGGTTGCTCATTGGGAATTGAAGTATCAACATTGAATGTAGAAGGTCTATAATGTTGTTTTGGTATATTACCAATTGGTTTAAAGAAAGAATGAATATTTTTTTCTTTTCTTCCCTTGTTGATCCATTATATTAATAACCTATGAAAGTAAGAATTAAAGGAAAATTAGCTAGAAATAAATTTTAAAGGAGAGTAGGTAACATTAATTTTTTTATTTTTTTTATTTTTTAAATGTCATCATAAAAAAATATATCAAACAAAAAACGTTTTCAATTGGTTCACAACCATACTACAACAATTAATTACAATGAGGATTTTCAATTAGCTCACCCCTAACCTCCTAGAACCATACTATAACAATCAATACAAATTTTTTTTTATTAACAACAACAATCAATACAATCATAAAGAGGGTTTTCAAGTGGCTCACCCTTAACCTCTTAAAACCATACTATAACAATCAATCACAAAGAAGGTTTTCAATTGACTCACCTTGAACCACCTATCATCACTACAAATATATCAATTGTCTAATTTAATAAACTAATTAGACTAAAATAAAAATTAAAAAAACTAAATAATGAATATGAACTAACTTACAGTGAGTGGAAGAGTGAGTAGGCGAGAGCCTCAGAGCATTGCAAATTTCAAAACCATAATTCCCTAAATAATGATAAGCCTGTACTCCTGTAGAGTGAAGGAGGTGAGAAAACCAAACAAAAAAAATTGATAAGTAGAATATAAATAACAACAAACAAACAAACAAACAAACAAAAAGGGGTTTGAAAATCTTACCGCCATTTTTTTACTGATGTCTAAACAAGTGTTTCCCCCATTTTTTTCCCTTTTGACTAATGAGTTGATCCTTTTTGTTTGGATCCAAGAAAAAAGTCAAGAGCTGTAAAAAGTTTTTGTTTAGATCTAGAAAGAATGTTAAGAACCATAAAAAGGTGAAGAGGTTTTGTTTGGATCAAGAACTGTAAAAAGGTGAAGAAGCTTTTGTTTGCATCTAGAAAGACTGTAAAAAGGTGAAGATGAAAAGGTGATTCAGGTGAAGACCCAAATGGAACCCGTGAAGATGAAAAGGTGAAGACCCAAATGGAACCCTCAAAACCAGCGGGCTGTATAGCTAGCTGTTCCCCACTTCCCTTCTTTTTGTTATTTTTATTTTATTTTTTTATTATCTATTTTGATTTTAGGCTTTGGGCTACTTACACTTTTGGGTAGCTAATCATACCTGGGCTACTTATATTTTGGGTTGCTAATCTTACCTGGGCTAAGACTCAAATCCATGAGAATTACACAGGTTAAAAATAAAAAATTAAAAAAAAAAATGGGTTGGTTACCTGGGCTATAGCCCAGGTTAGCCCACATAACAGCTCTGCCCTTGAACTTGAGTATTGAGGTTCAGTGCTTTTAAGAGGTCTTTAGTTCAACTTCTACCATTTTCCCTCTCCAATCTGCTATTCTCCATTTCAATCCAGTTTGCGGCTCTCAGCAACCTAGCACAATTGAACAGCTCTCATTGTACCACATTGTCCAAGCAACCCCTCTTCTCGTTTATGCTTAATGGAGTAACGACTCACGTTCACGTCAAGTTAAGGGAACGGCAGATGCCGACATTAAAAGGAAAAAAATACAATTTTTTTATTGTTTGCCAAAAATCCAGCTGAATTTCAAGTGGTTTCCTTCTTCATTCAACTTCAGTAGATCAATCCAGTGCATACCATGTTATCATTTTATCATTTTGAATCTCGTTTCATGCCTGCGATTATTCATCCGTTCGTCAATAATCTCCATTCCACCAATGACTCCTCAGGTATTTGTTAAATTATTATTTGATTTTCATCTTTCAAAGCTTGTTTTTGGGTATCCATTTGATATAAATCTCTTTTTTTCTAAGTTCATAGTGTTTTTTCTTCTTCTTCATTTGTTTTTTTCATTGGTTTGGAATTCAATTATAAATAATGAACACTCTATACTAGTTTTGATCATGTGCGGGATATCCCGTATGATCACAGCCGTCCGTGAGCGACACGCGCGCGTGCCTGAATGCGCATGTGTCATCCACGAATAGCTGTGATCGAACAGGATAGTTCGGGATATCCCACACATGATCGGTCCTCCACTCTGTACTATGTTTATTCATAAAATCTTAACAACCAGAAAAGTGAGAATGGTATTCCAATGGTAATGTCTATACCATTTTACTTTAATATATTCGATGAAATGTCACAACCAAATGAATTTATGTTATAATAACTTGGTGGTTACAAATTTTATGCTAAAAAGGTTCACATATCCTATATTGTTGAATGCTTGAACCATTTGGTAGGGAAAAAAAAAACGTTTAGAACTAGGGTAAATTGCAGAAAATCCCCCTGAAGTATAGAGGGTCAACAGGTAACCCTCCTTATATTTTAATTTTGTCGATGTGCCCCCTAGTTCAATTGGAAGATAAAACCAATCATCGATGGTCTCCCAATTAGACATGATTTCGGCGAGAGTTTCAGCGATTTTGGGCAACATGGGTCTATTAATGATATCACGTGTGCAGCCACGTGACTAATTTTCGTCACTTTTTATTAACGACGAGTGATGGTGAGGCACATTGCAAAAAAATTAAAACATAAGGAGGGTTATCTGCTGACACCCCCCCCCCTATACTTTAGGGGGGTTTTCTACAATTTACCCTTAGAACTATTGTTATATGCTTGAATCATTTAGTGAAAAAAAAAAAAAAAAATATATATATATATATATATATATATATATGGTTTATAGTTGTTGGAGTAGTTAAGCTTCTAGAACACCAAACCTCAATTACTACTAGAAAATAGTCAACAAGCTTTGAATGACGTACTCTTTATCTGTATATACATTTCAGAATTATTTTTTTATTGTTTTATTGCTATTGGCATGGCAATGAATTTGATTTGTAATTTTTTTTTCTTCGAGTTCTCAATGTTCTCATCTATTCTATATATATATATATATATATATATATATATATATATATATATATATATATATTTAAATAGGAATTAAGTAAAGAGTTCAGCGTTACTTTCATATGACATAGTTTGTGCTAATCACTGTTTGGATAGCATACCAAATTTGAACTTGGAGTTTGATTCGGAAGAGTGTGCATACAAATGGTATAATGAATATGCTAAAGGAATTGGGTTCAGCATCTAAAGAGAATATGCCAACAAAAATAAAGTTACTGGTGTAGTGACAAGTAGAAGATTTGTGTGTTTTAAAGAAGGTGCTCGAAAGAAAAATAAATGAGATAGAAAAGTGAGAAAACCACGAAAGGAAACAACATCTGGTTGTGAAGCACGTATGACTATTGCTTTGCAAACTAACAGTAAATATCAAATCATTGATTTTAAATCAAATCATAATCATAAGCTTGTAGATCCATCATGTTCACATATTTTCCCATCTCAACAACAAAGCATTGTTGCTTAAGCAATTGAAGTTGAATTGGCAGATAACTCCGATATACGACCCAAATTATCATTTGAGTTAATGAGTCGTCGAGTTGGGGGTAGGGAGAATCTTGGGTATCTTCAAAAAGATTATAAAAAAAAATTTCTTAGAACTAAAAGGAAGAATGGCTTGAAGCCTGGCAAAGCAGGAAGCCTTTTGAATTATTTTCATAATCAAACATTAGAAAATTTATCTTTCTTTTTTAAAGTGCAAACAGATATTGATGACCAAATTACTAATATATTTTGGGCTGATGCTAAGATGGTGTTGGATTATGATTGTTTGGGTGATGTGCTACTTTTTGACACAACCTACAGGACTAACAAAGAATGTCGACCTTTTAGAGCATTCGTGGGATTAAATCATCATTACCAACAAGTAATTTTTGGAGCTTTTTTATTGTATGATGAAACTGCTGAATCCTTTGAATGGTTGTTCGAAACCTTTTTGAACTGTATGTCTGGTAAGAAGCCAACAACAATATATAATGATCAAGATGCTGCGATGGCCAAAGCAATTCCTTTAGTAATGCCCAAGACTTATCATAGAATATGTTTATGGCATATCCATCAAAATGCACTTAAGCATCTCACTCCTTTGTTTAAAAGTCAAAAATCTTTTAGTAGTGATTTTAATAGTTGCATTTATGATTGTGAAGATGAGGAGGAGTTTTCTAATGCTTGGGAGTACATGTTGGATGAGCACGATCTTTGGGGAAATGATTGGTTGGACCGTTTATTTGATATAAAAGGAAAGTGGGCCATAGTGTATAGAAGGCAATACTTCTCGACCGGTAAGAAAAGTACACAACTTAGTGAGGGTTTCAATGCCCATTTAAGAGATTATTTGAAGTCGGATTTAGACTTGGTCCGATTCTTCAAACATTTTCAAAGAGCTGTTGATGATCGATGCTACAATGAAGTACTTGCAAATTATGACATGAGCCAAAAATTACCCATATTAAAGGTTAATATTTCATTATTACGACATGCTAGAGATGTTTACATGGAAGCAATCTTTGACATGTTTCAAAATGAATATGAGAAGTCATTGTTAGTAATTGTCAATACTTGCATTCAGACTAGGCCAATTTATGAGTATAAAGTTAACTTGTGTGGGCAACATAGACAACATATAGTTATTTTTGTGTTAGCAGATGGCACAATTAATTGTAGTTGTGAAAATTTTGAGTTTGTTGGAGTTTTGTGTGGACATGCTTTAAAAGTACTTGATAATTTGAATATGAAATTGATGATACCCGAAAAATACATATTAAAAAGGGAACAAAAAATGCTTGGGTTGGGTTTTTGACAGATGTTTCAGGATGTGAAATACAAGAGAATCATCAGTTAGAAGTGGGCACTTGATATAACAACTTGTGCAATGCCTATGTCAAACTAGTTGGTAGGGCTATTGCATCTAAAGAGGCGTCTGATTTTCTTGCAAAAAATGTTAGTGAGCTATATGTAAAAATGGAAGAATTTTTTATTATTCCTTCCCCTAGTAAAACCAATCGGCCTTCTTTGACCACATGTGAAAGAAGTGAACAGGACAATACTTTAAAAGCAAATGGAAAGGCAAGCATAAGTGCCATTCCAATTTCGGGTTTAAAGAAAAGGGTAGTTGCTCAACGTGGCCGAAGCTGATACGAAAGTTTCACTAAAAAGGGACCCAAGAAGAGAAGTGGTCAATCAGCTAAAGTCCCAAAATCAAGTATTGACATTCAACCCACATGTCCTCCAACAACACGTAATGGTCCTTAGGTATCAATTTGATTACCTCTACTTATTCAAAAATACACTACATTATTTTATTTGGCACTTTGGGTTTTTTATTTCCTTCAATTTTTTTTTTTCATTAATAAATTATTATTACGTACTTATTTATTTGTAGAATTTGGGCCAAACAAATAAAATGTTATGAAACAATTATGAGGTATTTCACACCATGCCCCAAATAAGCTTCACTGAATTATTATTAAGGGTAAGGATGTTTAGATCTCTAAATCTTAATTTTTTGTGGGTATCTTTCTAAGTTCAAGTGACATTTTTTTTATAGGAATCTTCACATTATACTTCATATGAGGATTTTCAAGGTATCAACAACTCTTAGTGTAGCCAGGTAATAACTAGTGAAATCCAGAACAACATAAATTCATATGTTTAAATCAGTGATTTATGACGGATAAATATTTATTCTATTGTGTATACAAGGTTCAATCAAATAGGGAAAATTTGGAATCCACACATGGCACGGACTTAAATGAGGTATTTCTTTATTACACTTTGTGTTTAATATATGATGTATGAGCAAGGCAAAATTGTGCAAGCAAAATAACATCTTCGATATGTCTCCCCTCCTTTCTTTTCACTTTACAAATTTAGCCAAATATGATATAAATTCACAAAGAAGGTGTCTCTTTTTGAAGATAGTTGGCAACCACAAGGATTCAGATAGTTGGCTTGAAAGACCATGTTTTAATTTGAAGCCTTTTGGACGACAATTCGTCAAGTTTGTTTTTTTTTTTACCAAGACACTAGATATTAACTTCTTATTTGTGATTTATTTCAAACAATGAAATCTCTCAGAATAATTTGACATTATTTCTTTGTACTAGAGTTTGTGGTTTCAGATTGTAGTGGAAGGGATATAAACTTTTACTAAAGTTCTTATTTTAAGTTTCAAGGTATAATAGTGCATTTATATTTGAAAGAAATTTATTGCTCAAAGTTTTTAGGAGCTTATCAAGTTTTAGAGTGTTATCCAAAGTATACAACCCTAGAAGGGGGTGAATAGGGTTTATAGCCAAATAAAGCTATGATATCAAACGAAAATTCAAATTATTATAAATAAGAGAAATTTCAATAATAAACAATAATGAGAATGAGTAAGAGAATGCAAACACAAGATTTAACAAGGTTCGGTCTTCCCGCCTACATCCTCGCCTCAAGAGCTCTGTTTGAGGGTTCCTCGATCCACTATTACAATCTCCTTCAAGGGTGGAGATCAAACCTTTTACAAAGAGAAGCTCTCTTCCAAGACAAATCGCTCTTTTCTCACTAGGGTTCACACAACCTTTACAACTCTTGAAATAGATGATAATTTGTTGTAGACAATCTCTCTTTAGAGTAAATACAACACTTGAATGCTTAACACACTTCTAATAATTGCTCAATTGAATGTTCTTTGAGAATTAGGGCTAGAAATCTCTTTCAACAAGGATGGGAATTGATTGCACTTGTATTGATACTTATAAACGAGTTTGAATGCTTGTATATATATCCATTTGGCCTAATATGGCCGTTAGAAGCATTAAATGCCAGGAAAGAGCCGTTTGTAAGCAATAAATGCACCATTTGCCTTTCAAAAAACTGGCCGTTGTAACTTTTCCCTAGTGTTATAGTCGACTAAACTAATCATATAGTCGACTACAAAAACTAGTAGCCAAAATAGAGTGTTTTAGAATGATATAGTTGACTAAACCTACCATGTAGTCGACTATAAAAACCAATAGCCGAATCTGGGCATTTATCACATGATGTAGTCGACTACATCATTATCACATGATGTAGTCGACTACATATTTGATGTAGTCGACTAAACCTTGTGTTTTCTAGGTTTAGCCCCTTTTTTATGCGTTTTCAACACTTAGTACCATTTCTATCAACTTAGGCCTCTTGTAAATGATTAATTTAGTTTAATCAAAGATCCTAAGGTCCATTTAGGTCAATAGAGCAAAGTCATGAGCAATTATGTATATTTGGGAACCTAAAACCTCACTTGTAGCCTAAATATAACTTCATTGAAGATGTTAGCTTGGCTTGGAGTACTTGTAGGTCTTTGCTTGTATTTGATGCTCTCATTGAGTCATGCTTGTTTGTCCTTGATGTTTTGGACATGAGCTTTGAGTTCCATAGCGAAGTTATGCCTTTGTGCTTCATTGAGTTCATGTGCTTGAGTCATTTGATCCTTAAGTTTATGCTTGAAATTATTTGGTTACAAAATACCTAGCTTTGATCATAATCTTAACATGTAAATCATTAGTATTCACATCAATTCCTTATTATCATCAAAATCCTAAAGATACCCTTGGATATAAGCCTTAGGGCCAACATGGAGTAGTCAAAAGTTTCCACAGTTTTGTGTTCTTTATTGCAATGGGTTGTTGTATATAAATGGGTGTAGCTAATTGTGTAATGGGTGGAAGTTTAGAGTACTCATGTGGGTTTGTCTCGGTGAACAAGTAGGTTTGTTCCATTAGGATAATTAGGACTATAGTTGTAGCATTGTGGCAGGTCTCAAGTTTTGAAAGCTTCTGGTTTTGTGTTCAAGGTTTCCTTGATGTGCTATTATTTTTGGTGTAGAAGGGCTGATCATTTTCTGTTTTCAATGGTGCTATCTTTGTTTTGATGTTAGCTTTTTGCAAATTAATTTTTTTGGGGGGGCATTTTTGTTATGTCAATGCTTGTTTTGGTGGTTCATTGTATGCCAAGGGGGGTATTTTTATTAGCATCTTGCAACTTATTTGCATATTATTATTAAACTTTACATTTTTCTAACCAGAGGAAAAAAAAAAAAAAAAGCACTTGAGCGAGCACAGTATTTAGAATTTTTTTTTTTTTTTAATTTAACACACATGTAACTGTGCAATAAATATTCAAAGATGGAAATGGTCCTTTTGAATGCAAGGTTTCTCACCTAGACACAAGAAAAGAAATGTGAAGTGCATCTGGTGTATGGCTTATTACTCCAAGCATGGGAAAATTTTATACTTTTGTTTAGAAGATGCTTGTTTACTACGACCATAATCAAATGAGAAGTCAGACAAAATTAGAGATATCAATGTTGAAATGTTGTTTATTGCATTTGATGACATGGGCAATGGGTGTACGCATGGAAATTTTAATAACTATTAACCTCTTTATATAGGGATTGTCAACATCTTTTACAACATGTTAAAGCTTTGGTCAATCATAAACATCAACATGCCTGGAACATCATGAACCAAATACATAGTATGCACCTTAAGGGTTGCTCCCACAACACATTGCTTCAAGCATATACAAAAGACTTTGGAGTTCAATAGCCTTTCTTTTCAATTATAAGAGATGACAACTACAATTTTAAGTTCTTTTATTACATACATACCAAAAAATAATAATAATAATAAAAATAAAATAAAATAAAATCCAATTGAAGAAAACTTTGCTTCCTCCATTGATTTAAGAGCACTTGTGATTGTGTGGTTAGACGCACGGTCTCCAGTTCGATTCCCCACTAAGACAACCTAAGATTTAAGTAGGGGCCGTAATAGTGGGTTGCTGCATTAATTTCCCCAGGGGTTTAGGTTCCATGGGTGGGTCCAAAGGACCCTGCTGTGAGATGGTTCTACCGTTATCAAAAATAAAAAAATTAAAAAAAAATAGTCCATCAAAAACACTTGGGCTCTCTCTCTCTCTCTAAATTTTTTTTTTTTCCCATACTTCATTGGAACTTCACATACAAAAAACCGAAAGCCAAGATCTCTCTCACAACCTCACACAAATCATACCAATTGAGCCACAAAGGTAAGCTCACGAACTTCTTGTCTTGTAGAGTTCCTTTCCCATGTAGGCACACGGTTAGCAAAAACCCTGAAAAGAAGAACACACATTAGGTGATTAAGCCCCCAAACCAAATTAACCATAATAACTTCATCTCAATTTTGTGGACAAATTATATATATATATATATATATATATATATATATATATATATATATATATATATATATATATATATATATATATAAGTTTGTATCTTAGAAAAACTTTTGATTGACCATTATACCCTTACTTTAAAATTTAAATACTTATTTATCCTTCCTTTAATTGAAATACACGGTAACAAACTTTTGATTGGCTGCTAAGAATGTGGACTCTATCATATGATAGCAAACCAAGGATATCCCAATTAGATATTGCTCCTTTCACAAGTGTGGAGAGTTAGACTATAACTTAAAAAGGCATTACCATATTACTTGACACTTGCTATTGTAGTACGGAGTACGGAGTAATACACAACTCTTCTTTCTCCGGCCAACCTTATCGTAAAACTAAATAGTTTGTATCAATATCAAATTCTTATTCTCTTGTTATTTTTTTCAAGTTTGATTTTATTAAATCACTTACTCATTGTTCTGTAGGTCACCGACAAACTAGGGGCAAGGAAAATTAGAAAGCACGTGCTACCATGAGTTCTCACAATGCTAGGAATCACACATAAACACCAATTTGGCCCAACTTAAATCATATATACAACAGGCCAGTAACTTCAAGTAGACTGGAGGGTGATCTAATTAGTGCATAGTATACCTTTGCTTTGTCTTTTGTGCTTTTTGCTCTTTCAATTTCAAGCTTTGTTTTCTTTTGCAAGGTCATTTTTACTAGGTATGTAGAACCATCGTTTAGGATTTTTATTTATTTTTCTACAAGGTCTATTATACCTATTTTATGTTTGTTTAATTGCTTCCCAAAATTTATCAAAGAGGTGAGTATTAGTGACACTAAACAAATTTATGATTTTTTATTGATTATTCTTCTTTAAAGTAGAATACAATAAAATTCAATTAAAAATTCAATTGTTCTATATATATATATATATCAGATGATGATCAGGTAAGCACTATCAACATCCGTATTGGGAGTTGTACCTTGTGCATTAGTAGGATATGAGGTATATTGGACCAATGCAAGGGATACAACCCCAATGCATAGTGCTGATATAACTTATATCAATACATGCTGATAGGAACATAACCAATATATATATATATATATATATATATATATATATATATATATATATGCTTGCTCATTTAACTTTAAATAGAAAATGGTTAAGGGCTTCTTTATACATCAGTGTATCACAATTTATCATTGTTACGTTTTTTTAAAATTCATAATTGTGCCCACTGAATAGAGCAATCAAGTTTTGTGTAAAAACATGGAGAAGTATGGTTTGTGACTTAGTGCCCAACCCAAGATTTCAACTCTTTTTCTGGAATGCGTACGGCCTTAGAATCAGCTTGAGAGCCCAACGTAGACAAGGATAACATTTTTGTATTGATATATCGATTTTGGGGGGAAAAAAAACACTAACATAAGATATTCAGAGTTATAATAAGATTATAATATATCTTCCAACCATAACATAAGCCCTTTTTCTAACCTTATCATAAAAGAGAATAGATTATTGTATCAAAATCAAACTCTTCCAACATCCATATACAATTCAATATCAAATCAATTCTCAAAACCAATAAATTTATAAAAAAACATATTCTGAAAGTGTAATTTAGGCCTTCCAATTTCAAAAGGTTCATTTTCCTCAATTTTGATCAACTTTCTAATTATTGTTACTAGTATTTTTGAAATTATCATTCTTATATTGGTTAAAAGTGTTCATGTGCAACGCACATGTGTTATAACTAGTATAAATAGATATATATATATACTAGTTGGTGCCCACGTGCGTTGCACGTGAAAGTATTTAATTGATAGATTTGTTTTTCTTTGAAAGGAAAATATACGTTGATTTAACAAATTTAGATGTTAAATGTGCGCCAAATGTTTTATCCTAGGAAAAAACTACTTCACTCATGTTTTATCCTATCAATTCATGCATTAAAATCATAAGAATATGATAAATGCATTGGATAAGAATCAATGTAGACTATACAGTTTCGGTAGGTAAACTATACATAACTTATGAGAATTTTTTTTTTTTTTTTCAAAATAAAACACAAAAATAAATAGGTATAGTTCTATTAAAGTAGAAAATCAAAAAATCTTTCCTGCTATCTTATTTTTCTTACAAAATCATATAATTAAGGGTCTGGTTGGATGACTAATTAGTATTTAAACAATTGAAAAAAAAAATTATAGTATTTTAGACACAAATCTATCATTAAAAATAAAAAATAAAAAATTAGAGCCATCACTATATTTGATGTTATAAGATCAATTATTGGAAATTCATGAATTGCCACTATTTTGAATTTTTATTCTTATATGTAATGATGACCATTACTAAAATATTATCTAAAATTTCTTGAATTGTCTAATATCGAATTTGATGCCCATATAGAACCTAATAAAAAATTCAAACTGCACAACCTATTGCTAAAATGTTATCAAAACGAACCTATAATCATAAAAATAATACGAAGTAATATTAATTAAAATCTCACCAAACACGCTCACAGTTAAGACTCTCATTGAACCAAATTAGAACGTGTTTGTATGCACCTTCACTTTGCCTTGTTGTCTTCGATAGAAGAGCATGAAAAACGAACCACGAACCAATAGAGTTAAAAAGGAGAAAAAGAAAAAAGGAAAAAAAAAAAAAAGAAGAAGAAGAAATAAACGAATATAGTTCATATTATGCATGATTTAAAACGCAAAATTAGTAATAATAAGAAACCCTGTTAAAAGGAAATTTAATTGGAAGGAGACTTCCACCAATGATAAAACCAAAGAGATTGTGTGTCTGTGTATGCACTTGTTTAGAGTAAAAGATAAAAGAAAAACCATACAGTTTACACACCATCTTGAAGACAAAAAAATAAATAAATAATAATTTATGATACATATGAAAATTACATATCAAATAGTATAACATGCCAAGTCTACATATTTTACAAACGCCATAATTCCATACTTCGTATACACCAATCCAATGATTTCATGATAGCTTAAACAATTTGTATCTTGGAGGCTACGCATGCAGTTGCCATTAGTCCTGGGATGTAGCAAGTTTCAAATTATATGGGTTTTTGTTAGGGTTACATGTTAATTAAAGAATCAATGTTATAGAGAAAGACTTCCTATCAAAGACGTTACAAAGAAAGATTTTCTAAAGACGTATTCTAGTGGTTGAAGAGTAATTTGCAATTATTTATCTTTTTAATGCATCTTTTTTTTTTTAGTTTTATTTAATTATTTTAAGAATTATAGTTTCCTTAGAATTCTTATAAAGGTATATGTTTTATATTACTATCTTTCCTATATATGCAGAAGGGTGGTTTGGTTTTATTTAATTATTATAAGAACTATAATTTCCTTAAAATTCTTATTAAAGTATGTGTTTTATATTGCTATATTTCCTATATATGTAGAAGGGTAGTTGTGTATTTAAAAATTAAAATAAGGGTATATTAGTCAATCAAAAGTTTTTCTCACATTCATCTTTTTATAGGTAGTATAGATATATGAATTATAGTTTCTGTTTCCTTTAAATTCCTATTTGTGTTTTATATATTAAGGTATATATGTGTTTTAGAATATATTAAGGTATGTGTTTTAGAATTATAGTTTCCATATTGCTATATTTCCTATATATGCAGAAGGGTAGGTAATTGTGTATTTAAAAATTAAAATAAGGGTATATTAGTCAATCAAAAGTTTTTCTTATATTCATCTTTTTGTAGGTAGTATAGATATATAAAGATGAATGTGAGAAAAATTTTTGATTGACTAATATACCCTTATTTTAATTTTTAAATACACAACTACCCTTCTGCATATATAGGAAATATAGTAATATAAAATACATACCTTAATAAGAATTCTAAGGAAACTATAATTCGTATAATAATTAAATAAAACCAAACTCAAATAGAAATTCTAAGGAAACGGAAACTATATTTCATTATCCCATATGTTTCCTTCCCCATTAACTCATTCGTTTTTTGTAGCAAAAAATAATAAGAAAAACTCATACATCTCTCCCTCTTCGTCCCCCATTATGTATCCCTTTAGTATTCTATGCCAATCCTATGAATTTTACATTCATCTTTTCTTATTCTTAGCTGGAGATTGAAAATCCCACATCAAAAGTATATATAGTTTTCTTTTTATTTATTTATTTATTTTTATTTTTATTTTTATTTTTTGTGGGTATATGAAGGAACGTAAGTTTTGGTTTTGACTAAAACCCTAACATATAAATAGTAGAAAAGAAACAATATCTTACCTTCTTTGTGCCTGGTACGACTCCGTCTTCTACCTTTTTCTTTCTTTGTCTGCTTGGTATGTTGTTTTCAACAAACTATGCTCATATAAAATTTGTATGATTTATTTTTTCTTTGCTTAAACTTTGCAACCTCTACTTGAATTTTAACAAAGCAAAACCTAAATAAAATAAATTTAAATTTAAATTTAAAAAAAAAGAAAGCCATGAACATAGAGAAAAAATTGAAGAGGAGAAAAAAAATAAAAATAAATCAAAACCTCAATACAGTAAGTGATAAGTAAAAAAAAAAAAAAAAAAAAAAAGAAGTGAAAGACCGAGTGAGATACTTGGATTAGTTTCACTTTAAAAACAAAATATACCAAATCCAAATCAACTTCATTGAAAAACTTCGAAACTTCAGAAATCAAAAACCTAAATAAATAAAAGCACGAAGCTATGAAGGAAAAAAGTTGAGAAAAAGAGAAAAAAGAAAAGAGTCAATGGGGAAAAAAAGTAAATTAATTATTCATCAAAAGAAGTTATCTACATCCATCACGAACTTAAATCTTGACCTAAAAAAAATCCATTGAGGAACCAAAAAAATAAAAAAGGCCCATATAAAATTTCACAGTTTACTTGAAAAAAAAAAAAAACAGAAGTGGAGAGATAAAGAGAATCATTGTTAAAAAAAAAAAAAAAAAACAAAAAAAAATCAAAAATCAAAATAAAAGAAATAAAATCAAAATTTAAATTATTTATAAACTTTTGATTAATTGATAATTATACCCTTATTTAAAGATAGTCTACATAAAGATTTGAGATAAATATAGTTTATAAGTATATCTATAATCAAACAATAAAATCTTAAAACAAATAAAAACACAATAGAATCCTAGAACAAATAAAGATGCAATATTTAATAATACATTCTCATGTCAAGCAATTTGACAAAAAAAAAAAAAAAATTATATATATCCAATGTAAGGCTAATATATTTCTTAAGTCAGTGATGGAAGAATTAATAATTTAGTGGCCAATGGTTTGGCACGGTTTGCTAAGGCGATTGATGGTTTGTATTTTTGGTTAGAAAAGGTCCCAAATTTTTCTTTTTATAGGAAAACAATCGAATAGATTACTTTGTTGCTCAAAGTAGACCAATAAATAAATAAATACAAAGTATAAAGTTTCAAACCAATTTGAACCGGCATGTATATACACACTAACTAAAAACCCTCTCTTAGTCCTTGTTTTTTTCCACATATATGGAGCCATTCTTCTACGATATATTTTTTTTTATAATTATATTTATTTTTATGCACCACACTCACATATGTATATATATACACTTTTTATATTTAGTTTTGATGGGTAATCATGATACACTTTTATGTATTTTTATTGACTTTTCATGCGTTGATGCTAATAATTCAAAGACCAAAATATAATAAAATATAATTCTATTAATTTTTTACAAATAAGATATTTTGATTTTGATTTTTTTTAAAAAAAATTCTCACATAAAAATTCACATGCGTTGCACGTGTGCTTTTGCTAGTATATATCAAAGACCGAACGTCAGAAAAACTTTTGATTGACCTTTATACCCTCGTTTTTAAACTTAAATACTCTTTTAACCTTCCTATATCAAATAGAATTACATGTTCCAATATTTCCAATATAGAATTACGCGTAATAGGTTTCAATAGACAACTACACGTTATTGCCTTCAATAGAGAAACACAATTTAATTGTAATTGTAAAACCTTAAGAGCCCTAACATATAAATACAAACAGAAACCCATCCTAAAAACTAATGCTTTCTTCTTCTACAGGGAAAGAGCTTTCTTCTTCTTCTTCTTCTTCTTATGCTGTTCAAGGAAAGAACACTCTGCAATTCGTCTTCAGCTTTCTTGTGCCTTTTCTGGTACGTGCATAAATTTCTCCTCTTTAAATACGCTCTTGTCTTGCATGTTTGAACTTTTTAATCTCTGTTTGATTTGCAAAATTATGTAGAAGAAAAGTTGGCAAAAAAAAAAAAAAAAATCAAAATCCAGATTAAGAAAAATCTTGAAAATACCGAGGAAAAGAAGACATTCATTCAATAAGAAAAACTTGAAATTGCATGATTTTACCTTTAATTCTCTGTTTTAGTTATTTATTTATTTTTTTTTTTTTTTAAATGATAGAAAGATGACATTCAAGACGAAACCCATATTAAGAGGCCAAAAAAAAAAAAAAACTTGAATTGCATAATTAAACTTTTGATAAATTATATCTCTAAAATCTCATTAAAGCTGACTCAAGCACGAAATAACAGTTGTAGAAAATAAAAATCTTCAATTTAATAATTATACTTTTGTTAAATTATTATTATTATGTCAAAAATCCCTTTAAATCTGACTGAAGCACGAAATTAAACTGGAAGAAGAAAAAGGCAGAAACAAATCTACCAAGAAGCCCAACATATATATTAGAAAAATTGAAACATACCCGGATGGGGTTAACTTAAAGATCTGGGTTTGTAACGTACAACCGAGAAGCAAATCTGGGTGGGATTAGATCTCTGGCACGATCGACAAGTAGATCTAGGTAGGTTTCTTCCATCGCAGCCTTCACTCGAACCAACATGAATCTACTATGTCGTCGACTCCATCGTAGACCTCCGATCGATGAATCCAACCTCAACAAACGACGTGTTGAGGGTGAGAGAAAGAGAAAGACAAAGCAAATGGGTGTTACTGTAGATCCGATGTCGTGGAGAAGGAGATGCAGTCTGATCGAGTGTTGGTACGGGCGAGAATGAGGGTGAGAGAGAAAGAGAATGGGTCTTTTCTGGAAAAAAGAGATTAGGTAGAGAGTGAGTGAGAGAAAGAAAGGAGTGGGGTACGGCCAAAAATGAGGGTGAGGGTGAGAGTGAGAGAGAGAAAATGGATTTTTCTGCAAAAAAAGAGATGAGGGAGAGTAGCAGAGAGAAAGAGAGGCGTGGCTGCATCCGAGAATGAGGGTGAGAGAGAGAAAAGGTGTACGTGATAATATGAGAGAGAGAGAGAGAGAGAGAGAGAGAGAGAGAGAGAAAGGGTAAGTGGTATCACGTAGGGGACAGAGGGAGGTAGAAAATGGTTCTGACGTGAGGGAGACAGACTACTGATGAGGGAGAGAGACAGAGAAGAGTGTGTGAGAGATTGGGACGGATAGAGTGCGTGTGAGAGGTAGTCAACTTATTTTAAATTGATAGTCATTTTTTATCAAATTAACGTGCAAATCCATTTTTTTATTATTTGGATTCCACCCCTGCTAATGGATAATTTTGTGATCAACGTGCATAATTAACATGGCCAGCAAAAAGTGTACTCTGCAAAAAGGGGGAAAGAAAAAGAAATAGAAAAATGGGATCGGTCAAACATTGAAGTATGACTACAAATTAAAGGAAAAGAAAAGGAATGGTAATTATGGTGAGAATATGCTTCAAAAATAGAAAATAGGAATTAGAAGAATTAAAATGTAAAAATAAAATCTAAATACCATAAGTATCCATTAAAAATTGCATATGTCCATGTTTAGGAGACCATGGATGTCCATTATCAAACTAGATGGTTCAAAGATTCGAGATGACGCCTTATGATTGTAGCCTATTTGGTTAATTGGATAAGTTCTTAATGTAATATGAAATAAAATATATTAGCAGATAATTTATATCATGTCACTTGATATTTAATTTTGAACATGTTAATAATTTTGAACATGTTAATAGACAAGTCTTTCGTTTGGCATTAGATTTAGAAGCGGTCATCAAAAAATAATATTCCTTTTACAACCGTACATAATCAGTTGGGAAGCACTATAAGAGAGATACCCATGTGGCAGTCAAAACATTTTAAAATTTATATCATGTTGATAGTCAATTTTGAACATGTTAATAGTCAAAATCTTATGATCATTCCGCACTTAATCATTATCCTCAATATTTTTACTTATAATAGTCATTAATATTTACAGTGCTTTCAAATCGTCATTCATAATATTTATTCAGGTATGTTTATTCTTTTTCAACATTTTATATTAAAATAGTACAATTTTTGCATTGATTTTAAAAAGCTGTTCAAAGTATCAAGGTATGTTATTTCTTCCAAAATATTTTATTGTAGGTGAGCATTTTTTTTTCTTCCTATATTTATGCAATATGTTATTGATATTTTTGCTATTGTAATAATGCAGTAGAAAAAATACATATAATTGATACTATTATATTTAATGCATAAATATTCAATTGAATATGTTTATTTTTCACTATTGTATTAATGAACTTAAAATTTACAGCTTCATTTCTCTTAAGCAAAAAAAACATAACCCTAGGAATGATAGCATGGTGTTTAAAGGTAAATTTTTCTCACAATAAAATAAACAAAAAACCACGTGCAACGCATGTGTGCACCAACTTTTTTTTTTTTTTGATAAGCAAATGAGAAATATATTAAAGAAGAGAAACATCAGTGATCGCATCTCCTTCACCCATCTCTGCTAACAAAACACAAGGCGGAAGAGAGGTGATTGGGATGGATCCAAAAAAATTACAATGAGCAGCCCATTGAGCTAAAGCATGGGCAGCTCTATTAGCGACCCTAGGGACATGACTAACAATCCACAACTGAAAACACTCTAGCATAGCACGAGCATCAGGAGTACATGCTTCAAAAGCCCATGGAGGAGCTAAACGCCAGTAAGAGAGGGGGTTCAAGACAGTTGAGTAAATATAAATAGTGCGGAATAGATAAAGCGTGGAAATATTATCAATAATATGAAAAAAAAAAAAAAAAAAAAATTAAAAAGAAAGGGAAAAGACCCAATCAGTGGTCACTTACAAAGTTGAAAGCATAATCTGAAGGGGTACCTGTTAACAGTTATGATTAAACACACTTGTTGGCATGGTAGTAGTGCACCCTAATTCAATGTACTTGATCAGAGATTCAGTTTGTATTTTCTCCCTATTTTGTTTTGTTTTGTTTTTTTTTTTTCTTGTAAAAAAAAAAAAGAAAAAAAAAAAGACAATACTCTAATCTATGTAAAAAGTGCAACCTAAATTTAGAATCTGCAACTTTAACAGTTAACATGGAAACAATAATTTTAATTAATAATGATAATTCTCATACTTTCCCACTATAATTATCTAAGTCAGAAACTAATCTAGGTTGCGCTTTATATGAAAAAAAATTGCAAGGTTCAAAGTAATAATGATATGAGTATTGATTATATAACAGCAACATGAAGAAAAGTAAATAAAAAACAATCATGTTATTTACTTATGACCCAGTCATCCAATGGATTCTTTCTAAGAATCTAACTTCCAAAACTTGGGAAATCATAAACAGGGAGCATCATCCCAAGATTGTATCTATTTACAGTTTCATTGACTAGGCCATGATAGCTCTGTTTGTCTTCATAGAGTATTTTCAAAGGTTATACTAACTTCATAGCTTTACACACCCCTAGGACATGGTACTGCAATTCGAATAATCAAAAATTACTACAGTAGTTCTAAATTATTTTTTTTTCTACTAAATGGTTCAAGCATTCAACAATATAGGATATGTGAGCATAAAATTTGTAACCACCATTATAACATAAATTCATTTGGTTGCGACATTTCATCGAACTTATTTAGCGCATAGCAAAAAAACAATTATAATAAAGTAAAATGGTATGGACATCACCATTGGAATACCATTCTCACTTCCCTGGTTGTCTAGATTTTATGAATAAACACAGTACATAGTCTTCATTATTTATAATTGAATTCCAAACCAATTGAAAAAAAAAAACACTATGAACTCAGAAAAATAGAGATTCATATCAAATGGATACCCAGAAAACAAGCTTTGAAAGATGAAAATCAAAGAATAGTTTAGCAAATACCTGAGGAGTCATTGGTGGAATGGCGAGTATTGACGGACGGATGAATAATCATAGGCATGAAACGAGATTCAAAATGATAAAATGATAATATGGTATGCACCACATTGATCTGATGAAGTTGAACAAAGAAGGAAACCACTTGAAAATCCAGTTGGATTTTTGGCAGGACAATAAAAAAATCGTATTTTTTTCCTTTTAATGTCGGCATCTGCCGTTCCTCTTAACTTGACGTGAATGCGAGCCGTTACTTCGTTAAGCATAAACGAGAAGATGAGCTTCTTGGACAACGTGGTACAACAAGAGCCGTTCGATTGTGTTGGGTTGTTGAGAGCCGCAAATTGGACTGAAATGGAGAATAGCGGACTAGAGAAGAGCCACTCCTGAAGAGAAACTCCATGTACCTAGAGAATTCATTAGGTGCATAAGCACAAGGTAGTCACTAGCCATAACATGCCAATATATCATTTATTGTCTTAAATAAAAAATAAAATCCAAGATGTTAATGCACCTCAATTAATTTCTCTAGACACATGCAGTCCCTCTTTCTATCATGCACCAAACAATTATAGAATGAGAATAAAGTCCATCTATGAAGGTGATCTTGAAAAGGAATGGTGAGAGTTAAACTCAATACCTCTTACTTGGCAAGAGGCCAAAGTATTCAAGGGCGGAGCTACCTTACGGGCTACCCTGGGAGCCTAAAGCAAGTCGCACCAAATCTTTTTTTTATATATGTATTAGAAGTGGGGTTTTACCCTTTAGCCCAGAGAAGCTTTTGCCTTAATTCATGATCTCAGCCCTCAAGCCAAGACCATCTAAGCCCAAGTCACTCTTTATTTACACCCAAAAAAAAAAAAAAAAAAAAAGCTTCCTATTGGCATCTCAAGACTTGCTTTTAATCCACCACTTATTTTTAGTTTCTCAAAGTTTTATGAAAAATGTGAAATGTTTTCATAAAAACTGACTACGATGTCCACTAAAAAACATCATTTTAAATAACTTTGTTAAACAAAAAATTTCCAAAATTTATTGTCTAAGTAAACATTTTGGCCATTTATCATTTTTCATTCATTAAATTGCCAAAAAATCCACTTAAACCATATATTTTGATCAAAATATTTACTTAAATGATAGATTTTGGAAAAATTTTCTTCAACAAAATTGTTCTAAATGATGTTTTCTAATGCATAATATGGATAATTTTATGAAAATATTTTATAGCTTTCATAAAAGTTTAGAAACTTTAAAATAAGTGAAGGATAAAAAGAAAATCTTAGGATGCCAATAGCTACAAACAAACAAACACAAAAAAAAAAAAAAAAAAAAAAAAGATGATAATTTCATATAACGAAATGGTGAAACCTTAGCCCAGTGTAATTTCAAATCCTAACCCGCCCCTGAAAGTATTAAGTTCTCTTTGTTCTTCCTAGCCCCAAAAAGCAAATCTCCTTTATTCTTAGACCCACCAATGGTTTCTTCTTCATCTTTCTTTGAGTAATTCATCTTTTTCTTTAGCCAAGTAGAGGGAGGGGGAAGAGGCTAGGAGCTAGTGGCATAGGTTCAAATAGGGCTGCAACTTGGGCGGGTTGGGCAGGTTAAGAGGTCAACCCAAGCTCAACCCTAAGTGTAAATTTTTATGCCCAAGCCCAACCCAACCCATACTTCGGGTTGAACTTTCCTAGCCCAGGCTCAACCCGTGCTTGGGTTGGGCGGGCACGGATTACATGGGTTGAGCGCGTTGAAGTTGGGTTGAGCGGGTTGTGCGGGTTAGTTTATTAATTTCATTTTTTATTTTTCATCTTTAATAAACCTACTTTAATAAAATAAAAATGCATTATTGTATATGCCTACAAATCTTAATCATCTAAACTCAATTGATTAACCTGCTTCAATAAAATCTACAGCGTTACTTGTTAGTAGCCGATGAAGAGTGGGGAAAGAAGAAAGAAGTGGCGACAGAATGCTCTGATGCCAAAATAATAAGACCTAACTCATAAAAATAAGAAAAATATAATTGACATTTATGAACACTTATTTAAAGAGCCTTTTAGGTCAAACATGGATTATAATCCCATGATTCTAGTAGATTTTATAATTTTTTTTTTCTTGCTAAGAGATGAGATTTTATAGCTGCAAAACATTAGCTTAGGGCTAATAGTCTAAATAAAGATCCCCTTTTAAACACCCCCTCCACCCCCCAAAAAAAAGAGGAAAAAACAATAGAAGGTAATCTAGTTGCACATCTTTCTCTAACCAATTGTATATTTTCCTTTAGCAATTTCCCATACAAGCCCCCTATGTCCACACCAAATGACCACTAGTTAAAAACCATATGATGTCATATTTAATGCATATAAAAATATTTTAAAAAAATCATATATTATAAAGGTCGGGTTCGGGTTGGGTTCAGGTTAACCAACTTCTTTCCCAGTCCCAACCCAATTTAAATCGGGTTGATATTTTCCAACCCAAGCCCAACCCAATATATGAAAACTATTTGTCTAACCCGTCTATTGACCGGGTTGGGTTCGTGTTGGGCGGGCTCCACCCACCCAAGTTGCAACTTTAGGTTCAAGTTGGTTTGGATCTGGTCAGAAATATAAAACCCAAAGCCACATAACCCAATTTTAAACACAATTAATCTTTCTAATGAAATCCATCCCACGGTAGAACAATTTCCCAAAGAGTGCCACATTGCAGTACACGATTGCTTCATCCTTTTCTTGGTCACCACGCAAAAACAACGGGAATATATATAGGACCCCTTTTAAGGAAATTTCATATGGAAATCATCTAAAAGGAGATCATTACAGCTATCGTACACACCAGCATCTTTTCAATGGCCTGTTTGGCGCCTTATCTTTCAATATGTTTTTCCCACATCCAAAATATATGTCCAACATCCAACGGTTGAGATTATTCAATTGATATGTTTTATACACTTCATCTACTAGTTGGAATAGAAGATGTTCTTTCAAAGGCCTTTTAAGTTGATAGAAAATAAATCTTGCATTTTTTAATACAATTAATACATTTTAAAAACTTGCATACAATTTAAAACTTCAATGTAGTATTTACGTTCTATCTTAATCTACTTGAATTTGGTACATGTCTAAAACCAAATCTACAAAACCACATAAAACATGGTGATCTATAGTCCATACTATACTGTAGCAAAAAATCATTTAACTCTACACACAATATACAATAAATTAAACTATAGTCGTATACAATTTCTTATGTAAATTTGTCTACTAAAATGATTATCAAAATTAGTCAAGAAATTTCAATCATAGATCATCTTCTCAATAATTCACTTTGAAGGTTTTAATACGTGAGTAATTAGGAGCATAAGCCCCTCTAAAATAAATCAAAGCCTTTGCCTTGCATGATGGTATAAAAGGCTTGACGTGATATAGAACTCAAAATAGAGCAAAAGCATTAGTTGCCCCATTGTGGACGAATCCAACAAATAGCTTTTACAACATAGCTAGCTTTTATATTTGTTTTATTTTTGTTAAAAGCTATTGGTAAAATTAATTTCTTAAATTATAGGAGAAATTTTCTTGTAACTTTTAGCCAAAATTTAAGTCCTATTAAATTACAAACTCTACAAGAATAGTGAAAGTTTCCTATTTTAATATGATTCTTTATAAATAGCTAATATATCTTAACGTTAGTTTGAGATTTATCAATAAATAGGCCAATAGGGGATAATGTCATTATTGTCTTTGTAGATAGATCTCCATACATGGCTTAGCCAAAAACAGAGAAGAAGAAACCTAGGTGGGAGGGAGCATTCTTTGAGATCATTGTTGCTGTTCTTGTGAAACTTTATATATATAGAACAAAGCCATGGGAGAAGAAGCATGCATCAACCACCAGCAACCTCCACGTATTGGCATGGACAAACTTCCTCTCGACGTCGTCTTCAACATCTTCTCAAGACTGCCCATAAAGTCGCTTCTTCGATCGAGGTGTGTCTCAAAACATTGGCGCAACATCATTGAAGACCCTTTTCTGGCTAATTTGCACCTATCTCGAGCCGTCCAAGAACACACAATTCTAGCTCTTGATCATCCAACCCACAGGAGAAAAGTAACAAGTCTCTATTTAGTAAAGGAGGACGGCAACAAGAACTTGAAGGCAAGCAAGAATCCTATCGCCGAGTTATCAAATTCGAATAACTACTCCCTGGAGGGTTCTTGCAATGGCTTGCTTTACTTTGCAAAACCAAATGAGCGTGACGGTGTCATTCTATTAAACCCTCTTACTGGACAAAACATAATGCTGCCGCCGGCCACAATCCCGTCCCCTTGCCCCCACATGAAGAAATATGGGTTGGGTTTTGATCCTTCGACTAACACGTACAAAATTGTTCGTGTTTTCTTTCGAAACCAATTGGATTGGAAAAATTACAGCTTGGGTGTTGAGGTGCACACTCTGGGCACAAACTCATGGAGAGAGATTGGCGAAATCCCGCCTTCTCCTATGTGTGGAAGACCCGTATCTGCATATGGTGCTCTGCACTGGATGGTTGACCCACCTTTCGCTTGTGACAATTTGAAGAGCATGATAGTTTCTTTTGACATTGGCAAGGAGGTTTTCAGCTTAACCCCTCATCCTGACTTTGGCTCCAAAACATGTGATATGTTTCAACTGGTTGATTTTAGAGGTTTTCTAGCTATGGCGGATCTTTCATCGGATAGTTGCATTTTGATATGGGTGTTGAAGGATTACGACAAGAAGGAATGGGTCGAAGAATTTAGAATTCAAATAAGACCCCCAATGGGACGTGCGGATAATTGTAGCTATAATGTTGTTGGTCCATGGAAGAATGGTGAAATATTGCTGAGTTCCAGTGAAGGATATTTTTGCTACAATTCAAAGACTGATAATCTTCGGTACATCCACACTGGCGGTCCCTTTACTGATACAACCACATCAGAAGTCTCCATATATAGTCATAGGGGAAGCCTGGTTTCATGCTCTAGTTTTAAGCAGATTGATTCATAGTGAAACTTCTTGTTTATGAGCAGAATTTTGAATTAAACTTTGGAATCTTGATTTTTGTTCTTTGTTTGCAGGTGGTTTTTGATGTAGGACAGGAAAAATGATACTAGGTTTTATATATAATCTTGTCTTAGGCAGGGTTTGATTATTGTCCACTTGTTATCAAGTGATTAATCCATGTGGCAAATTTTGATTGGTCCACATTTTCATGCATAAACAAAGATTTATTGATATATACTTCGATTTTATATCCAACTTTTGAGGAAGCTACAGAAAGACAGGGTTTGTTGGAGATTCATAGTAGTATAATACAATTTTTAAATAATTGGCCCAAAGGGCCTCGGAGTGGGGTTAGGGTATGCCCCAGCAATGACAAACATTCAAAGGAGAGATTTCACCTTCAAATGTAATGCAAGACAAGATACGATGATTTCATTTTCAGAAGAATCCATATGACCTTAATCCACTAAATCCAGGGAGCACACATAAGGCTGCCACTAGAAGAATAAACTATAAGATCAGTATTTTACCCAGCAGTGTTTTGCTTAGCTTCATAAGTTCAGAATGCCTCCACAAGCATTGAACTCAATTGGATTAGCACAATGGCAAAGACAAGACTAAAGCAGCTGCTAACAATTTTGCTGATCTACTTTACAAATGGTATACCAGATGGAACCTGGTCGGCATATTCCTGATATTGAGACCCAAAAAACTCTCTTAAAAAATACTCTCCATCTGATATCAGTTCCGAGAAGAATTGCCAAAGAACAAAAGCAAATGCAATTGGGCAGAAGGGATTACATAGCATTATCTGAATGCCAATTGCCCATATAAGAAAACCACAGTAACCTGGGTGGCGGATAATTCTATAGATTCCATGAGTAACCAACTCATGATCCTCTTTGTGATAAATCCTAATACGATGAGTGAAAGCACGACCAGCTGTTAGAATGCCCATTTTCCGAATAATGTCCCCGATCATCACTAGTGCAAGGCCTGCATTGCTTACCCACCAGCATTCTTTCAATCCTGGGATGAAAAAACTTTCAAACGTGTACTCCAGCAAAGAACAGCCTATTGCCAGAAGGTAGTTATTGCTGATCAAAAGAGAAGAAAGTGTTACATTAGAAATTCCATGAATGGCACTTGCTAAAATGTACTCTGAACAGTGAAAGAAAACGGTTACTGAGAGCATCTGAGACAATTGTCTGCAGGTTGTGTAATTGAAGACCATTTTTCCTGAATAGAATCAATTTTTCTTCTTAAGATACATCAGTGCGAGACTCAAGTTTGACAACTTATAAATATGTTTTAAGACCCTAATCGAGGGCACACACTGTACACATTTGAAGCAAATATATCCCATGATGCACGAAGTTTAGCATCTTACTTTTGTTACATCCACAACGCCCATGACTATGGGCTCGGGTAAATTATGACCAATTCAATAAGTCAGTTACACCTGATCAATACAATAAGTTTATCAAAGCTATGGCCGCGACTGTGATTTGAAATTATTGTTGACATTCTAAAAAATGCGTCTAGTGAATTATGAGTTCAATGAGTCCTGTTTTGCAGAAAGATGGATATTCCTTGCTCATTATCGACAATAACTTAATCACAAACTCCGTGAGGCATGACCAATATAGGTACAAACATGAATGCCGTGTCAACGCAGCCTAGTAGGAAAACACAACACTAAAAATGGAAACTAGCGTAGGCTTGATGGCCCAGCTAAATTGTCCTTTCCAAGGGCAAATTCATCCAACTCTCCCATCTTTACTCACCTAGGTCCATGGGTTCTGGTGAGCCAGGGACTGTTTATTGACAGGCTAGGGGGCTCACGGAACTGTCAAAAAGCAGTTCATCTTCCTTCAACTTCAGTGAAATTTAATTAAAAACGTAATTACAAATGGGATATTGATTTTTCTCTGGAATTCCATATCTACAGCATACAATTCTGAAGTTAACAGTAAAATCAAAACTTTAGGCTCTATTTGGTTCGTGGATTTTATTAAGGAAAAAATAAATACAAGGAATTGTACTTTTCCTTATTTGGTTGCAATGAAAAATTGGAAGGAGAAGAAGAATTTGAATAATTTTGGCTTGATATGATTTTATCTTTTCCTTTCATTTTCTTTCCTCATTTTTTTCCCTTCCTTTTTTTTCTTTTTTTCCCCTTGGTAGAATCCACAAACCAAATAGAGGGTTAAGTTCGACTCACTCAGAGAAAATTTCTATGAACATAGACTCCAACCGCCATCTCCGACGACTTCACAGTGGTTCCCTCCCTCTCTCTCCTCTTCGCCCTCTTGTCGGCATCAAATAGGTGAGTACGTTTAGGGTTTAGAATTTTTTATTTTTTTGGTTGAAACGCAATAGATGATTTTTGCTTTTTTCTTTTTTGGTTTTTTCGTTGCTGTTATGCTGTTGTGGGATTTAGATCTAAAACCCCAATTTTTAAATTTTTTTTTTTTTTTTTATTCCCCGCGATTGTGGTTTTGTGTTCTGTTGTAAGCGACAATGATTTTTTTCTTTTTTTTTTTTTTAAGGCCACGATTGTGGTTTTGTGGTTTTGGGTATGCAATGTTTGCAAGCGACACTGAACGACCGGGACAGCCTGAGTGTGATTATTCCATGAAAACTGGAGATTGTAAATATAGATCTGCGTGTAGGTATCACCATCCCAAGACCCGATCCTCAAAATTATCTTTCTGTGTTGTCAGTGACAAAGGCCTGCCTTTGAGACCTGTAAGTTTTCGGCCTTTCTTGCTTATATACTGCATGAACTTCCATTTAGGACAAAACATTGTATCATACTATCATGGCTCCAAAGACTTGAACAGAATGTTTGAGATGTTAGAAGCTATAAATTATTCTCTGGACATGGGATGGACCTTTCTAGCAAGCATGAAAGGCCTATTTTATTTATGTACTTTTGCATTTTGTTGCTTAGATTATGAATCCAAGAGTATGGAATTATGTCTCTTTCCTTTCTCAATTTTGTGAAGGGAATGAGTTGAGATAGTATAATTGCTACATATGGTGATGCCTTTTGCCAACTAATATTTGGAGACATTTGAACCATTTTGTGTGAATCTCATCATTTTAATTTTTTATTTTTCCCCTCTAAAAGGTGTACCTTCTGTGTGGAATCCAGTTTGCTCCTCTTGCCTTCTATATGTTTGAAAACATAATATGTTTAACACAGCTTGGGAGTTCCAAATAGCAGGTCAGTGCGACTCAAGTATGCAGATGACCATAATGAAATAGACAGCAGCCCAAACAATAGTTAGGTAGCACCCTGTTTTTCATGTTGTTGAACTATCATCCAGACTCAGAAAGTTGCAGCACTTGACATAATAAAAGCTGATTGCTGATAATAAAGAAAAAAACGAAGTAACAAAATGCATGGAAAATATCATACTAGTCAATATAGGATTAATGGAAAGCAGTAATTAGAAGTTCACCAATACAACTAGTACCTGCTACATTAGATGCAATAGAAAAATGATGAGATTGGAAATGACCGTAAGATCTTTTTTATCTATTATTCCTCAAATAGAAATTCATCGCTCAAGCCTAAATATATTGAAATCTATTGCCACCGGATGGATAGTTTCACTTCTTAGAATTGACAAATAAGTAACTCAGTACCAAGGGGAGACTTCTATGTAAGTACACAAACATTAGGAAAGTGCGGCGATCTTGTTTTTCGCCTATTTCCTTTCTAGATTACATATAAATTATGGAAAGAATGGGGAACATAAAGGATTTCATCAAGAAATCGTGTGAAAGTGAAAAATGGGAAGAGGAACCACCATACATTCCCCACATTGTCAATCTAAGGGGCAAACATGAATGATCATTACACCATCCCATGGCAGCGAAGGAGGGGTTTCAGAAACAGCAAAACCACTTTTTCTCCATTGAAAAAGAATAATAAACTCAGAAAGATTTTCTCATGGATGATAACAACCAAATAATTAATTCCTTGAAACACTTGGTCATACTGCGGTGGGATTCTGATAATTTTCATCTTGTTTTGATGTATTATCCTTCCTTTGTGACGACATCCCACTCCCAGCAGTCCCACTGGTTTTCTTCTCATCTCTAGCATTGCTAAATATAATGGTAAATCCTTCAGCTGAAGCAGGATTGTTTACATCCCACTCGCCAAATTTGGGCAATGGCCGACCCTATCCTGCTGTAAATCAAAAGGTTAACTATTAGTTAGAAGCTCCAACACGATTACCTCCATAATTAATAACATTTTTCTCACGGGAACAAGCCCATTTCTCTGAGCAGTGCACTAAGCTCGATCTAGAGACAATCTGATTCGGTTTTCGAGTTGAGCCATTGTTTTACTGACTTAATTTCATGGTGACTCCAACTACGGAAAACTTTTTAAGCCAAGCAAAGGAATGTTTATACTCCTAAGATAAAGATTTGATACAACATGCGTGATGTGATGATGTAAAGACCAAAACAGGAAGAGTATACATAAAGCTGAATGAGGATAGTTTTACTTTGTTTAAGAGGGAAGACTAAAAATATTTTTAATCAAGCAAAAATTAAGGAAGCTTTTAATAAATAATAATCATAATTATGTATTGCATACATTGCATACCCAGCACTAGCAGCAAGAAGAAAAATCAATGTCGCTTACAACAGAACACAAAACCACAATTGCAGGGGAAAAAAAAAATTTGGGGTTTCAGATCTAAACTCACCTATTTGATGCCGACGGGAGGGAAAGAGGAGAAAGAGGGAGGGAACCACTGTGATGTCGTCGGAGATGGCGGTTGGAAGAGACCACCGTGCCATTGACGAAGGGGAAGGAGCACCACCGTACAGTTGGAGGAGTCCCACCGTACTGTCGTCGCCGAGGAAGGAGAGATGCCCACGGTACTGCCGTCGCCGGGGAAGGAGGAATGGCCACCGTACCGGTACTACCGTCGTCAGAGGCTGAGAGGAGAGAGAGTGCAAATCCAGAGGGGAGAGACGAGAGGAGAGAGAGTGGGCGAGAGGGAGAATGAAAATTGAAAATCACGATTCTGTTTTTTCTTCCCCTTTCCTCCTTCACAAAACGGCACCGTTTTCGCGTTTTAAAACCATCTATAGCAAACGGCATTAACACTTTGACGCCAAACTCATCCCAACCATCCCAGCAGTTGATGCTTCTTCCTTGCCATGCGTCGCCCATCCACTATCTACTACACCATGCAGTTAAATGTACAAACTACACTGGCCACATCCAAATCCCATGTAGTTCCTCTTTCTGTCATAATCGAATTTAGTGAAGTTTGCAGCTTTAACTGTATGGTGCAGTTACCGTTGGATCGTCACCACATGGTAAGAGAGAAGCATGAACGGCTAGAATTCGGAAGATGAATTTGGCATCAAAGTGTAAAATCTTTACAGCGAATCTTAGCCGTTCATGCTTCTCCCTTGCCACGTAGCGCTCATCCACCGATAATTACACCATGCAATTAAAGGTGTAAACTGCACCAAATCTGAGTCTCCTTCTGTCATGCACTAGACAATTATAGAATGAGAATAAAGTCCATCCATGAAGGTGATCTTGAAAAGGAATGGTGAGAATTGAACTCAATACCTCTTCCTTGGCAAGAGGCCAAAGTATTCAAAGGCCGACCTACCTTACATGCTAGCCTGGGAAGGGCAAGTTGCACCAAATCTTTTTTTATATATGTATTAGAAGTGAGTTTTACCCTCTAGCTCAGCGAAGATTTTGCCTTAATTCATGATCTCAACCCTCAAGGCAAGAACATCTAAGCCCAAGTCACTCTTTATTTACACAAAAAAAAAATAAAAGGAAAAAAAAAGGGGGGGGGGGGGAGGGTGGGGTGTTCCTATTAGCATCTCAAGACTTGCTTTTAATCCCCCACTTTTTTTTTAGTTTATCAAGGTTTTATGAAAAATGTGAAATGTTTTCATAAAAACTGACTACAATGTTTACTAAAAAAACATCATTTTGAATAACTTTGTTTAAAAAAAAAATTCCAAAATTTATTGTTTAAGTAAACAATTTGGCCATTTATCGTTTTTCATTCATTAAATTGCCAAAAAATCTATTTAAACCATATATTTTGATTAAAATATTTACTTAAACGATAGCTTTTGAAAAAAATTTCTTCAACAAAATTGTTCTAGGTGATGTTTTCTAGTGCATAATATGGCTAATTTCATGAAAATATTTTATAGCTTTTATAAAAGTTTAGGAACTTTAAAATAAGTGAAGGATAAAAACAAAGTCTTAAGATGCAATTAGCTACCAACAAAAAAAAAAAAATTCATATAACAAAACGGTGAATGTAATTTCAAATCCTAACCCGCCCCTGAAAGTATTAAGTTCACTTTGTTCTTCCTAGCCCCAAAATGCAAATCTCCTTTATTCTTAGACCCACGAATGGTTTCTTCATCTTTCTTTGGGTAATTCATCTTTTTCTTTAGCCAACTAGAGGGAGGGGGAAGAGGCTAGGAGCTAGTGGCATAGGTTCAAGTTGGTTTGGATCTGGTCAGAAATATAAAACCCAAAGCCACGTAACCCAATTTTTTTTTTTTTTTTTTGGATAAGTGAGTAAGTATATTCCAAAAAGGGGGGAAAAGATATACATGAGGCTCGAAACATGTCCTCAAAGGACCACAAAAACAATCCTCACAGCCCGAGGAAAAGCAAAAGACAAGATTATAAAATCCTCACAGGCCGAGGAAAAGCAAAAACAAGATAAATTAACCCTTATCTAACATAGGAAAATTAACATTAAAGCCTTTTTGATTTGGAGATTTGGTTGGAGAATTTGGCATAATTCGAAGAGGCAACCTGATGTTGGAGTCTTTAATACAAGATTTACTTGGCTTGAGTTTTAAATTTGCCAAGGCTTGGTCGATGAACTTAGCACCATCTGAAATTTTGGATTTGCTCGAATCATCAATAGAGGTAGCCTTAACACTTGACCTATCAAGCAAAGCAACCTTGTTGGTATCACTAGTCACACACCTGTCACTTGAGGAGTCGAGCATAGCAAAACTGTTCTTGAGAGAGGGAAAGACAGGAATAATAGAACTAACAATCTCCTTGCCCTTAGCTGATGAGGTTTTCTTAGTCACAGTATTCCATTCAGAATGGAGAGGGACCACTTTGCTATCAATGCAAGAGGAATTCACTATCTTCTCATTGTGAAAAATACCTTGGGATGGGGAGATCAATACCCCTTCCGGGGTACTTTTAGGGACCCAAATTTGCTTAATTGTTTTGCCACAAGATTTAACAGTGTGGCCAAAACACTTACACGCACTACACCTTTTTGGACTCCAGGGAACTTCCACATAGATCAATACACGTAACCCAATTTTAAACACAATGAAATCCATCCCACGGTTGAACAATTTCCCAAAGAGTGCCACATTGCAGTACACGACTGCTTCATCCTTTTCTTGGTCACCACGCAAAAAGAACGGGAATATAGGACCTTTTTAAGGAAATTTCATATAGAAATCTTCTAAAAGGAGATCATTGTACACACCCGCATCTTTTCAATGGCCTGTTTGGCACCTTATCTTTCAATATGCTTTTCCCACATCCAAAATATATGTCCAACATCCAACGGTTCAGATTATTCGATCGAAATATTTTATACACTTCATCTACTAGTTGGAATAGAAGATGTTCTTTCAAACGCCTTTTAAGTTGATAGAAAATGAATCTTGCATTTTTTTTAATACAATTAATACGTTTTAAGAACTTGCATACAATTTAAAACCTCAATGTAGTATTTACATTCTATCTTAATCTACTTGAATTTAGTACATGTCTAAAACCATATCTACAAAACCACATAAAACATAGTGATCTATAATCCGTACTATACTGTAGCAAAAAATCATTTAACTCTACACACAATAGACAATAAATTAAACTATATATAGTCGTATACAATTTCTTATGTAAATTTGTCTACTAAAATGATTATCAAAATTAGTCAAGAAATTTCAATCACAGATCATCTTTTCTATAATTCACTTTGAAGGTTTTAATATGTGAGTAATTAGGAGCATAAGCCCCTCTAAAATAAGTCAAAGCCTTTGCCTTGCATGATGGTATAAAAGGCTTGACGTGATATAGAACTCAAAATAGAGAAAAAGCATTAATTGCCCCATTGTGGACGAATCCAACAAATAGCTTTTACAACATAGCTAGATTTTATATTTGTTTTATTTTTGTTAAAAGCTATTGGTAAAGAGTCGTGCTATACAGACCGAGCACAGTATGCCGGCCGTAAGCCGACTTAATACAAAAAGTAAACCCCCCCCCCTAACTCCGTCAAACCCACTCTCCTCTCTTTCTCTCTCCAGAAAAGCATTGCTAAATCTTCTCACTGCCGACCACAAGCTCGATGGAAACATAGACCATCATGGAGCTACATAAACCCATGACTGCAGATCGACGACAAAGCTCAAGGCAGATTGACGGCAAAGCTTAGTCGCTTTGTAGTTGCAACATAGATATGATCCTCCTATACAAAGATCTGCTTCGTAACCATATATCCCTCCTCCTCATCACTGATTCTTCATCATTGTTATTTAAAATCAAGTAAAGTTAGCTAGAAATTTAGAAATATGAAGTAAACCATTACATGAAAATGGGGAAATTTTCTAGCTAATAAAGTTAAATTTCAAGCTAAATTTTCAAAAGTGGAGAAATTTTCTAGCTAATAAAATTAAATTTCTAGCTAAATTTTCAGAAATGGGGGAATTTTCTAGCTAATAAAATTAAATTTCAAGCTAAGTTACAGATATTGTGAATGATATCAAAGGTTAAGGTATACCTATACCTTTACAAGATTCAGGTGAAAAAAATAGAGCAACATCTAGATAGAGAGAGGGTTCCTTTATCTTACCGCGGACAAAGAAACGCAGAATGGCAGTGGATGGACTTCCGACCATGAAATCTACTCAGATCACTCAAAACTTGATCGGCATTGAAGAAATCAACGCTACATTTGAGAACCAGATCTATAGTGATCGACGGTGGAGATAATTAGAGGAGAAAGAGAGAACCAAGTATTCGTATCGATGGTCTGTAGGGTAGAGAAAGAGGGAGGGGAAGAGAGAGAGGATCTTTAATTGGACGTTGCAGAAATACAGAGAAAGGAGGAAGAGAGAGAAGGGAAAGAGAAGAATAAAGTAAATGGATCAGATCCTTATGCTTTGTCCCATTCCAATTTTACATTTTTACCCTCGTTTAACGTTTTCGTCTTACGCATTTGGTCTCGTGAATCATTTTCCATTGGTAAAATTAATTTCTTAAATTATAAGATAAATTTTCTCATAACTTCTAGCCAAAATTTAAGTCCTATTAAATTAAAAACTCTACAAGAATAGTGAAAGTTTCCTATTTTAATAAGATTCTTTATAATTAGCTAATCTTAACCCTAGTTTGAGATTTATCAATATATAGTCCAATAGATGCCATTATTGTCTTTATACCAAAAACAAAGAAGAAGAAACCTAGGTGGGGGTGAGCATTCTTTGAGATCATCGTTGTTGTTCTTGTAAAACTCTATATATATAGAACAAAGCCATGGAAGAAGAAGCATGCATCAACCACCAGCAAACTCCATGTATTGGCATGGACAAACTTCCTCTCGACGTCGTCTTCAACATATTCTCAAGACTACCCATAAAGTCGCTTCTTCGATCGAGGTGCGTCTCTAAACATTGGCGCAATATCATTGAAGACCATTTTCTGGCTAACTTGCACCTATCTCGAGCCGTCCAAGAACACACAATTCTAGCTCTTGATCATCCAACCTACAAGAGAAAAGTAACAAGTCTCTATTTAGTAAAAGAGGACGGCAACAAGAATTTGAAGACGAGCAAGAATCCCATCATGGAGTTATCGAATTCGAATAACTGCTCTCTAGGGGGTTCTTGCAATGGCTTGCTTTACTTTGCAAGACCAAATGAGCGTGACGGTGTCATTCTATTAAACCCTCTTACTGGACAAAGCATAATGCTGCCGCCGGCCACAATCCCATCCCCTTGCCCACACATGAAGAAATACGGGTTGGGTTTTGATCCTTCGACTAACACGTACAAGATTGTTCGTGTTTTCTTTCGAAACCATTTGGATTGGAAAAATTACAGCTTGGGTGTTGAGGTGCTCACTCTGGGCACAAACTCATGGAGAGAGATTGGTGAAATCCCGCCTTCTCCTATGTGTGGAAGACCCGTATCTGCATATGGAGCTCTGCACTGGATGGTTGACCCATCTTTCGCTTGTGACAATTTGAAGAGCATGATAGTTTCTTTTGACATTGGCAAGGAGGTTTTCAGCTTAACCCCTCATCCTGACTTTGGCTCCAAAACATGTGATATGTTTCAATTGGTTGATTTTAGAGGTTTTCTAGCTATGGCGGATCTTTCATCGGATAGTTGCATTTTGATATGGGTGTTGAAGGATTACGACAAGAAGGAATGGGTCGAAGAATTTAGAATTCAAATAAGACCCCCAATGGGACGTGCGGATAATTGTAGCTATAATGTTGTTGGTCCATGGAAGAATGGTGAAATATTGCTGAGTTCCAGTGAAGGATATTTTTGCTACAATTCAAAGACTGATAATCTTCGGTACATTCACACTGGCGGTCCCTTTACTGATACAACCACATCAGAAGTCTTCATATATAGTCATAGGGGGAGCTTGGTTTCATGCTCTAGTTTTAAGCAGATTGATTCATAGTGAAACTTCTTGTTTATGAGCAGTATTTTGAATTAAACTTTGGAATCTTGATTTCTGTTCTTTGTTTGCAGGTGGTTTTTGATGTAGGGCAGGAAAAAGGATACTAGGTTTTTATATATAATCTTGTCTTAGGCAGGGTTTGATTATTGTCCACGTGTTATCAAGTGATTAATCCATGTGGCAAAGTTTGATTGGTCCACATTTTCATGTATAAACAAAGATTTATTGATACTAGATATAGCACACGTGCGTTGCACGTGAATATTTTTAAATAATATTAGTTATACAAAATAATAAATACATAAAGATTTTATATTTTTTTATAAAAAATAAAATTTAAAATTCGAAAGTACAATGAAAGATTAAAAATTCTTTAGATATATATTCAAAAATTTTTTTTTTCACATAACAGAATATTTAAAGAGTTCATATTCATATATATATTATCATGCAACTTGATAGTTTGCTCTAAAAAAAGAATTTGAGTAAAAATCTAACTTTAATTTGTTAAGAGTTTGAATTAAAATCTAACTTTCATTTGTTATCAAATGATAAGAATATTTATTATGTGTTTCAATTAAAGGAATGGTAGATATGTATTTTTTTTTTTTAAAAAATAAGGGTATATTGGTCGTTCAAAAGTTTTTCTAACATTCAACCTTTTATTTTATTTTATTTTTTTTTATGAAAGACGATGTATGTTAAATTACGAAAGAAAATGAGTCAGATCAAACTCGACCTGATCTCTTACACAAGATGAAGTTTCCTCTATCCAGACAAAGACATCATTAACAAATTTGGCATACTTTGCTAGTCCATGGGCAACCTTATTGCCCTTCCTACCAACATGCATGAATTGACATGAGGCAAAGCATGATCTAGCCTCAACTAAAGCATCTTCAATCAACAAACCTATAGCCGTGTGAGGCACTATGCCGGAAGCAAGGGCAGTCATAACTTCTAGATTATCACCCTCCAAGTCGACATCGCGTAAACCCAGATCTTCGGCGAATTCAACTGCAAAGCGGATGGCCAGTGCTTCAGCTTGGCATGGTGTAAAAAGACAGTCTTGTTTCTTCGAAGCCGCTGCAATAACTTGTCCTTCATAGTTACGGACCACTACCCCAAACCGCACACTTGAAATCTTAGCAAATAAAGCCGCATCAATATTGATTTTAAATCGGCCCGTCATAGGAGGTACCCACCTAGCACCAACCACCCTTGACTCCGTCCTAGTCCTACTTTGCGCTGCTATATATTCTTCCAAATATCTTTGCGCCATATGGACCGTGCTCTGTGGTTCTTTCCTCACCCCTTCAAATGTAACCAAATTCCGATGATGCCAAATAGTCCACATGATTGTCATTACCATAGCCATACTTCCCTCCCCTGCCTTAGAGTGAATCATGCTAAGCCAATCACGGATGTCCCTTTGGGGGGTAATATGAGCTTCTTGGCCTAGCGGAGAGCAATTCCAAGCCTCAGTTGCCCACGAACAACTCACAAGAGCATGTAAGACTGACTCGTTGCCATTACCACACACCTCACATTGGGGTGACACCGACACTTTTCGTTTTAAGAGGTTACTCTTTGTAGGGAGAGTGCTAGAACATACCTTCCACATAAACTGTTTAATCTTAGAGGGAAGGTTTTGCTGCTAAACCAATTTCAACATTAGATCACCCCTTTGCACTGTAGAACTTTCGCCTCTTCTATTACTTAGCTCTCGCCTCCGCTGCTCCATGGCCAAATGGTAAGCACTGCGGACTGTAAACAAGCCTTTTGGATTATAGTGCCACATCCAACTATCAGGAGGGAGTCTTTTGCTTAGGGGAATTTGACAAATAACTGTTGCCTCATGGGGAAGAAAGACGCGCTCCACTAGCTCTTTGTTCCAATCCTTCAATGTCGAGTCAATGAGTTCACTAACTAGTGCTTTCTCATTAAGCTCTTTCAGCGGTGATATCACTCGAAAGGTGGTAGGCGTAGGTAGCCATCTATCCTCCCATATGTAAACAGAGCATCTATTCCCTATTCACCAGCGGGCTCCCATGTTTACCAAATTGTGCGATTCCCAAATACTCCGCCAAATGAAACTTGGGTGGCGCCCTAAACGAGCTTACAGAAAATCTCCTTCAGGAAAATATTTAGCCTTAAGAATTCTCGATGCCAAAGACCTAGGATTAGTAAGCAACCGCTACCCTTGTTTGGCCAGTAACGCCCCATTAAAAGATGCTAAGTCTCTGAAACCCAACCCACCTGCCTGCTTCGATTCACACAGCCGAGCCCAGGATAGCCAATGGATTTTTCTAGTTGTCTCATTTTGTCCCCACCAGAAATTACTTGTCATGGATTTCAGTTCATCACATAAGGAAGTGGGCAATTTAAAACAACTCATAACATATGATGGGATAGCTTGCACAACCGCCTTAATTAGAACTTCCTTCCCGGCCTTGGAGAGTAACTTACCTTTCCACCATTGCAGCCTCTTCCACCCCTTTTCTTTGATGTAGCTAAAAATCGCCTTCTTTGACTTACCGATTAATGTAGGTAAACCCAAGTACTTTCCATGGTGCTCTGTAGAAGATATACCAATTGCATTTCGAACGGCATCTTGTTGTGCAAGGCTTGTGTTTTTACTGAAAAAAATGGAGGACTATTCCATATTGATTTGTTGGCCTGAGGCAGCCCCATAAAGCTGCAAAATGTCACGGATTTTTGAACTCTCCTCTATGGTGGCCTTCCCAAACAACAGGCTATCATCAGCAAAAAATAAATGGGATACTTTTGGGCTACTTCTGCATACGGACACCCCTGATAACTGATTATCCCTCTCTACCACGCCCAATAGGGATGTCAACCCTTCTGCCACAATGAGAAAGAGATAAGGGGAGAGGGGGTCTCCCCCGAGAAGGCCTGAAATACCCACACTGATTGCCATTGAATATCACTGAATAGGAGACCGTCGTAACACAGGACATTATGAGCTTTACTTATCTGCTGTCAAACCCCATTTTAACTATGATGCTTTCAAGAAAAGACCACTCGACCCTGTCATACGCCTTACTCATGTCCAATTTCAAAGCAAATTGACCCTATTGCCCTGTTCGCTTATTATTCAGATAATGCATGATTTCAAATGCCACCAACACATTATCGATGATAAGTCGTCCCGGCACAAAGGCACTTTGGCTCTTAGATATAACATGTGGTAAAACTTCTTTTAGCCTATTAGCCAAAACCTTGGAGAAAATTTTGTAGAGCACATTACATAAACTGATGGGTTTATATTGAGTAATATACTCATGGCTATCAAGCTTGGGAATGAGTACAATATGCGTGTAATTGAGTTTCCTAAGCATTTGGCCTCCATTTAAGAACGAAAGGACAGCATTAGTAACATCCGGACCAACCACATGCCAATATTTCTGAAAAAATAATGCCGGCATCCCGTCTGGTCCAGGTGCTTTAGTGGGATGCATTTGGAATAAAGCTATCCTTACTTCTTCAGCACAAAACTCCCACATGAGATTGATATTCATCCCATCTGAAACCCGGTTTTCCATTGTCTCAAGGATCTGGTCAGTATTATGTGGAAAAGAGGATGTGAATAAATGCTGAAAATAATCTACAATAATTTCCTCTACCTGCGCGTCCTCAGTCTGCCACTGGCTGCTACTATCACGGATACCTTTGATTGAATTCTTCCTTCTCCTCTCTGAGGCTCTAGCATGAAAATAGCCTATATTGCAGTCACCTTCCTTGAGCCACGACACCCTTGAGCGTTGTTTCCATAAAATTTCCTCCATCGCTAACACCTCATCCATACGGCCCATAATATTCCTTTCCTCCTCAACTGCACCCGTGACTTGAGGCTTATCCCTAACTGCTTTCAGTTTGCCACGAAGATCCTTCAATTGAGTCCGCACATTGCCAAACTTGGACTTATTCCACTGCAAAAGACGCACTCTTGTTGCCTTAATTTTCTCACTGACTAAAACCATGTTCGAGCCATAACCGTTCCAATTCCAACCTTTTGAAATAATTCCCTCGCATTCATCCGACCGCACCCACATCGCTTCAAACCAAAAAGGCTTGCCGCGCCGCGTATAAGTCTGAGTTAACCCTTCTGTATTAACCAAGATTGGGAGGTGATCTGATACACTGCAATGAAGATGTTCTACTAGCACCGCTGGAAACAAATCGCACCAGTTTGATGTGGCTACGGCTCTGTCCAGTCGTTCCCTAACACAGTCCTCACCTTCCCTATTATTGCACCAAGTGAATTTAGACCCTTGAAAACCCAAGTCTCTAAGACTGCACATTAACAAAGTTTGACAAAAATCCCTCATTTGCCATTCTGCTCTAGGTACTCTGCCCCACTTCTCACCAGCTTCTATGATTTCATTAAAATCGCCAACACACAGCTATGGTAATGAGGTTTTTAATTTCAGAACCCCTAATAGTTCCCATGACTCTTTCCTGCGTTGTGTTTCTGGAAACCCGTAAAAACCTGTCAACCTCCATTTGGCTACCCCATTTTCCTTAATTATAGTATCAATATGACGATTGGAAAAACTTAATAAGACCACATCATAACATGAGTCCCAAAGAAGCACAACCCCACCAGCCCTGTTAGCGTCCTCACTAAAGATACCATTTGCATAACCCAATCTGAACTTCAACTTTTCCATTGCAGACTTTTTTATTTTTGTTTCCATTAGAAATAGTACATTGGGAGCTTTCCCTTTCACTAAATCGTGTAGGGCTCGGACTGTGCGAGGGTTCCCAAGCCCTCGACAGTTGAAACTTAAGGTTTTCATTGCTCCCGGCGGAACTGGAGACCAGTCGCCACCGATTGCTCTGTGAAATAACTGCTTCCACCTGCAGATAAAGTACCAATACATTGTTTCTTACCCCCACCCTGTAACATGTCCTCTGTGTAGTCATCACTGCCTATCCCACAATAACTATCCTTCCGTTTGCCCAGAGATGGCCCCTTCTGTATCCCATCATTCCTTTTAAGAACCTCACGAGCCCGCCTTTTCCAGCCTTTTTCTCCGTGTTTCCCACTGACTCCTATATCAACATTCAGATTCCCTTGAGGTGAAGACCAATCCATTGTCCCAATACTTTCCTCTACTAACTTGGCAGCACAATCTCCCTCCTTTGGATTATTACTGTCCATCCCATTCACTTGATTCTGGCCCCCAATCATAACGTGTGGGCCCACAGGAAGTAAATTTGAATTTCTGACTTCCCTTCCCGCCATCTCACTTTCAAAGCCAACATTGCCTCGTCCTTGATTCGCTCCCCCTGTGTCCATATATGGTTGCTCATCCGGATTCTTCGCATTCTCTAAATCCACCACAGATCCTTTCTGCCGATTCCTGAAAATACTCCCTACTCCATCTACTATGACAGTACCTTCCGCCTCAATATCTGGGGTGAAATCTACGCCATTGAGCTCGCTATTGGCCTCCACAGCAAGATTTCCTAGTTTCCTCAAATTACGGGCAATTCCTTCCACAGTATCCACGTCATCACCTCCAACCATGGGACCGTCAGAAGCCTTGCCGGATTCCGATCGTGAGTTATACCCCTGCCCTTTCACATTATTCCGAGAAGCTTTTGTGTTGGGTTCTTTCCAGTCCTTAGTTAGCTTAGGTTTATCGGGCACTCTTAACCATGGACCATACTGAATCGCCATATCACTATGATGCTTGCCTTCCGTATAGTGCATGTCACAATCCTTCTCTGGGTGCCCAATCTTGCCACAAGAATAACAGAATGTTGGCAATTTTTCATACTTGATGGGTATCCACATTGGTTTACCCTTTACCTTCAATGTAACTCCTCGATTGAGTGGCTGTAGAACATTCACGCGAACACGAATTCGCAAAAATTTTCCCCAGCATACCCCCTCTTCCCCTTGCTCCATATCCACATACTGGCCTATTCTATTACCAATTAACACGCCGACATCCGTGTTCATACAATCTAGGGGTACATTATAAGCCTGAATCCAAAATAGCGCTTCCTCCATGTGGATTTCTGACGGCTGTATCTCACCCTCATACTCTCTTAATAGAATCAGAGATTTGTCAAAATTCCATGGGCCATTATCGATCACCCGACGTCTATCCAATGGGTGATGAAACTGGAAGATAAAAAGGTTCAGGCCAATCTCTGTAATTACCATTCCATGGGCCGGTCTCCAAACCATCTTCAAGGTTGATTTCATCGCTTCCACATTAAGGTGTCGCTCCGTCATCACCTTTCCGATTAAGCAAAAATTGGATTTTTCCTTCCCTCCGTGTTGTAAAGTAGGCGATACTTCAATGTCCGCTTGTTCCGCCTCTGTTAGAACCAACTTTTCACGCAACCCATCCCACAGATCCTCCATTAGTTACAATCGTCCCCACCAGATAGACCCCTTTAGTCCACAGTACCACCGCTTCTACAAGGGGGGCCCTCAAGAAGAAAGACTTGTACAGGACAAGACAAAGCTCCCACGAGAGAAAACTCACGAGGAGACCCACTGCCGCTTTTAAATCAGCTCCATAACATTCAACCTTTTATAAGTAGTATAGATTTGCAGAGCAAAACTTACCAGAGAAAGGAGAAGTCACTGTTAATGGAAAAGGTGGAGAGAAGGTTGAAACTACTCTTAATATATGGAGAAAGTGGAATTTACAATCTAGCTGATATTTATTATATAGGAATTATAATTTCCGTTTCCTTTGAATTCCTATTTGTGTTTTATATATTAAGGTATGTGTTTTAGAATATATTAAGGTATGTGTTCCGACTGTTGTTTTAGAATTATAGTTTTCATATTCCTATATATTTCTATTTATTATATAGGAATTATAGTTTCTGTTTCTTTTGAATTCCTATTTGTGTTTTATATATTAAAGTATGTGTTTTAAAATATATTAAGGTATGTGTTTTAGAATTATAGTTTTCATATTGCTATATTTCCTATAGATGCAAAAGGTTGGGTAGTTGTGTATTTAAAAATTAAAATAAGGGTACATTAGTCAATCAAAAGTTTTTCTTGCATTCATCTTTTTATAGGTAGTATAGATATACTAGGATTTTATATCCAACTTTTAAGGACGCTACAGAAAGACAGGGTTTGTTGGAGAATCATAGAAGTATAATACAATTTTTAAATAATTGGCCCAAAGGGCATTGGACTGGGGTTAGGGTATGCCCCAGCAATGACAAACATTCGGAGAGATTTCACCTTCAAATGTAATGCAAGACAAGATAGGATAATTTCATTTTGAGAAGAATCCATATGACCTTAATCCACTAAATCCAGGGAGCACACATAAGGCTGCCACTATAAGAATAAACTATAAGATCGGTATTTTACCCAGCAGTGATTTGCCTAGCTTCATAAGTTCAGAATGCCTCCACAAGCATTGAACTCAATTGGATTAGCAGAATGGCAAAGGCAAGACTAATGCAGCTGCTCACAACTTTGCTGATCTACTTTACAAATGGTATACCGGATTGAACCCGTTTGGCATATTCCTCGTATTGAGACCCAAAAAACTCTCTTAAAAAATACTCTTCATCTGATATCCGTTCTGAGAAGAATTGCCAAAGAACAAGCGCAAATGCAATTGTGCAGAAGGGATTACAAAGCATTATCTGAATGCCAATTGCCCATATAAGAAAACCACAGTAACCTGGGTGCCGGATAATTCTATAGATTCCATGAGTAACCAACTTATGATCCTCTTTGTGATAAATCCTAATACGATGTGTGAAAGCACGACCAGCTGTTAGAATGCCCATTTTCCGAATAATTTCCCCGATCATCACTAGTGCAAGGCCTGCATTGCTTACCCACCAGCATTCTTTCAACCCTGGGAAGAAAAAACTTTCAAACATGTACTCCAGCAAAGAACAGCCTATTGCCAGAAGGTACTTATTGCTGATCAAAAGAGAAGAAAGTGTTACATTAGAAATTCCATGAATGGCACTTGCTAAAATGTACTCCGAACTGTGAAAGAAAACGGTTGCTGAGAGCATCTGAGACAATTGTCTGCAAGTTGTGTAATTGAAGACCATTTTTCCTGAAAAGAATCAACTTTTCTTCTTAAGACACATCAGTGCGAGACTCCTAGATGCTTCTTACTTTCTTAGGGCTTACTTCAGGCCTAAAAAATATGCAAGGTCTACAACGTGTTGAAACATATAGAACCTGAACCTCTACTCTCTCCCAAAGATACTCTAGAAATAATTATCCCTGCCAAAAAGAGAGCAATCAGAATTAGAACTAGAATTAGAATTCATTCCTGACGTAACTCTATGACATATGGTGCATTGCAAATACCAGCATATAAATAAATAAAAATGGACTTCAGTTTACAGCCTTCTAGCTGAGCATTTCCAAAACGGAAATATAGCGGAAGTCTCTATCATCATACAAGGGATTCAACTAATTTTTGGTCCAAAAGAAATAGCCCACTAGGATGATCTCAATTGTCTAGCTGTACAACTGAAATCGTCTTAGCAAAGTGGATTTACATTATGGAACATGCTGTAATAGGGTCTTCAACAATTCTCAAGTTTGACAACTTATAAATATGCTTTAAGACCCTAATCGAGTGCACACACTTTACACATTTGAAGCAAATATATCCCATGATGCACAAAGTTTAGCATCTTACTTTTGTTACATCCACAATGCCCATGACTATGGGCTCCGGTAAATTATGACCAATACAATAAGTCAGTTACACCTGATCAATACAATAAGTTTGTCAAAGCTACGGCCGCGACTGTGATTTGAAATTATTGTTGACATTCTAAAAAATGCGTCTAGTGAATTATGACTTCAATGAGTCCTGTTTTGCAGAAAGATGGATATTCCTTGCTCATTATCGACAATAACTTAATCACAAACCTCATGAGGCATGACCAATATAGGTACAAAAATGAATGCCGTGTCAACCCAGCCTAGTATGAAAACACAACACTAAAAATGGAAACTAGCGTAGACTTGATGGCCCAGCTAAATTGTCCTTTCCAAGAACAAATTCATCCAACTCTCCCATCTTTATTCACCTAGCTCAATGTGTTCTGGTGAGCCAGGGAATGTTTATTGACAGGCTAGGGGGCTCACGGAACTGTCAAAAAGCAGTTCACCTTCCTTCAACTTCAGTGAAATTTAATTAAATACGTAATTACAAATGGGATATTGATTTTTCTCTGGAATTCCATATCTACACCATAAAATTCCGAAGTTAACAACAAGATCAAAACTTTAGGCTCTATTTGGTTCGTGGATTTTATCAAGGAAAAAAAAAATACAAAGAATTGTACTTTTCCTTATATGGTTGCAATGGAAAATTGGAAGGAGAAGAAGAATTAGAATAATTTTGGCTTGATATGATTTTACCTTTTCCTTTCATTTTCTTTCCTCATTCCCCCCTCCCCCCCCCCCGCCCTTTTTTTTTTCCTCCTTGGTAGAATCCACAAACCAAATAGAGGGTTAAGTTCAACTCATTCAGAGAAAATTTCTATGAACATACAGGATCTTCAACAATTAACCATGAACTAAATCAAAAGTTGATAAAGAGTGTACCACACTGTAGAGCATTGCCCAACATCAACCATGATAAGAAAACAAAAAAAAATCCTCATTCAAGAATATATTATGAATATAAAGGTCAAAACCCAAAAACAACATTGAACTGAATATCAAGTCTGGCCCTAGTTTTGTTGTAGGGATGAAATCCTATAGAGATTAAAGAACTTAGGTACCCCATACAACATTGTCTACCTCAAGCTTCTATCATCCATGGTAAAAATAATTTCTAAAAATCCAAATATGCCTGGGCAGTTTGAAAGAGAGAGAGAGAGAGGATCGAAAGAATTAATTTTATTAAAATTTATACGATTACCTTTCACATAAACAAATGGTTTTTTTTTTTTCGTGATCACAAATCTCTTTTAGGCTCAACATAGTTTTGTAATTGGTGCAAGTAAATGTGACAAGTGACTAGAAGTATATACATCAAATTCTATATTTAAATTAACTGTCACATGAAAGTGTGAAATTCATGGCATTGATATTTCTTAGAGAAGAACAACTGTATAGGAGTTAACAAACAACTTTCTGCATCCAAGTGAACAATGGTTACAAAGAAGAATATTTCTGAGCAAACAACATGTTAAATGTTTAAAGCATGGTTCAAAATTTTGGAGCCTAGGAAGTCAACTAAATTTAGATATAGCTCGGCTTCCTAAATCTAATTGATGGTGTTTAAATCAAACATACACACACACCCAAAGGCCCAAAGTGGAAGACCGAGATGCAAAAAACAAAAAAAGTTGGCCACGTTGATTTTTTTTCTTAATATTGATGCAACTTCCAAATTTTAAAAGATTCAACAAAATTCGAGGAAGTGAAAGCAAACAATAAAAAAACTTTCGTGCTCCCAAATTTACTCATCACTTAATGCAATTTGGACAAGTTTAGGTTTAGTAAAAAACCTTAACACCCTAAAGAAAATAATAGGTTCAGCAAAAACTCACCCAAAAATATGAGAATAGGAAAGCATGATCTGAGGGAACAACCACCATTTCGCAAATCGATTCTTTTCAACTTTATGCTTGAACACTCTTCTTCTGACCATCTCCAAGGTCCAATTCAAACCTTAGCACTACAATAAACTTCATAGTGCTAAGTCCTAATTTAAATTTTATATATATATGAGTACTTCATCTATCATTTTAAATTAGTGTAATTACCATAAATTCTTCGCAAATTGAATACTAAAATCTATCTAAACTCTACCTCACCTCAGCTAGCCTGACTCTTAACTTGAAGTCACATGAGATGCCTTCCAGATACCAACCGATCATTGGGCAATTCTTGATTAGCAAGAAATTCATCATGGTCAGCTATTCTAACAAAATAGAAAACCACTGTCGAGTGATTCATGGCCAAATTCGCTTATCTTTAGAACCCATCTCGAAGAACATATCAATCATCGAAATAATTGAGAAAAAAGAAACAGTGAACAGAGGCCCAGTTAAGGGAAAGCTTGTTTTCTCAATCTGTTGAATCATCTCGATCATATTAATTCTCTCTCTTTCTCACCCGAAATCTCCTTCTAACTGGAGTTTTGAATATCTGGAAACCAAAACAACAAGATCTATAGATCCCAAAACTCCAATTTGTCTTTTTCGTTTCCTTCATTTTCTTACCAACCAAACAGATATCAGGGTTAAAAATCAAAGGGCTTCGACAGCACAATAAAGCTTCGAACTACCTCACAAAGAAAAAATATCAGCTTCTGTAGAGTGCAAATTTATTTCAGTTTCCAAAGATGTGTGGAGAATTTCATGGATTGATCTGAGTAGAAATTAGAGATGAAGCTGAAATGAAGATCATACCTGATAAATATATTTGACTTCGTTAAGATCGCTCTGTCCATTTAAGGTTGCGCTTGGGACAGATTATCCAGATCGTCTTTTAATTATTGAGATAAATAATATTTTAAAAATTAAATAAATAAAGGCCTCGGACACGGACCAACAAGGGATCGGCGATTGGAGGCCTACCGTTAATAACTGTCTATTGACCAGACGGTAAAGAGGCATGTGAGGTGCACATGACTTTGTTTATCCTCAATACGCCTAGTTTTCCCTCTACATAATTTTAAGCATTCAAAACGGCATAGTTTTAACCTGTTGTAAATATGAAAAAATAATAAAAATAAAAATGAAAGCTGAAAAAAAAGAGGGGACCAGCGACGTTGTTGGTTCGTCTTTTACAGCGAAGCTGGCAAACAATGCAAAAAAGGGTGGGCTTTTTAGCTTGAATCTGTGATGAATCACCAGAAGCTCGATCCGTCGGCGGTTAGACATCGTCGTCGTGCGTCATGTACGGACCCAAGATGTAGTAGCCACCGTGGAGATTCAAACCAGAGAAATGGGTTCTTTTTTCCCCTGGTGAACGAAGGGAATGGGAACAATGGTCGAGCTTTAGAATAGAAAAAAATGGAGTTTTATCCGTCGGTAGGAGAGCCTCAAATCAGAAAAAATGGGTTTTTTTTTTTTTTTTTTTTTTTTTTCGTGTGAATGAAGGGAAAAATGGTTGAGCTTCAGATTAGAAAAATTGAAGTTTTTTCATTGATGGTCAGGTCAAGCTTCGGATCTGAAAAAGTGGGTTTTTTTTTTTTTTTGGGTGAACGAATGGAATCATCGTGGAGCTTCAGATTGGAGAAAATGAAGTTATTTTCATCGCTGGTCAACCTTCAGATCCAAAAAAAAAAAAAAAAAAAAAAAAAAAATGGAGTTTTTCCCGCTAGCAACATCTCCTTAATTCGTTTTCGTGGATTTTTTATTTTTCTGCCACCATAGAGTTTCAGATCGGAAGAAATGGAGTATTCCTGCTGGCAATGTCCTCCTTCTCCATCTTCATCTGGGGTAGATGACTGATGCTATGTTTCCTCCCTTTGGCACACCCAATCCCTCATCCCAGCGATGATGTCATAAGTTCAAATCTGATGAATAGTTGCGGCTTTGTAAGGTTGATGATGGAGGTTTGGTGGTGGTCGAAGCAATGATGGTGGTCAAAGCAATGGAGGTGGTGAGAGTGATTTGATGATGTTTTTTTTAATAAAGCAATGGAGGTGGTAAGAGTGATTTGATGATGTTTTTAATAAAATGGTGCCGGCGGTTTGTCTTGAATGTCGGTGAGATAGGTGAAATGGACGACACTAGTTGTCAGCGCCGAACTTCGCTGGAAAAAGCCTCTGTTGGATAGCACCGTATTTTCCTTATTTTAAAAACACTTCTTAGATTTTGGTATTATTTTATTCAAAAAATAATAAGGGCAAAATAGTATTTTCACAAAAATTGTTAACACAGTTACCAATTTAGAGTCAATGCACAAATTGGGTATTAAATTGACAACATTTAAACTTGAGGGTACCAAACTGAAACCCGGCCCAAACTTTAGGGTAGTTTTCCTCAATTTATCCTAAAAATTTTATGAAAGAAATAAAATGTTTTCATTAAAACTAACTGTATAATTCACTAAAAAACATCATTCTAAACAACTTTGTAGAAGAAAGTTTTTCTAAAATCTATCGTTAAAGTAGAGTTTTTAGCCATTTTTATGGAAAATTTTGTAAAAATGAAATAGAGACTTTAAATGAGCAAAATATCCACTTAAATGATAGATATTTGAAAATTTTCTTTTTACAAAGTTGCTCAGAATGATGTTTTCTAGGAGACATCGCAACTAGTTTTTGTAAAATCTTTTTATATTTTTCATGAAACCTAAAAAAGTGTAAATTAAGTAGAGGTACAAAGGAATTTTCGTGATGGCAATAACCTACCTCATTAACTATTGAGACATTTGTCATTATAGCATATATGTGTTTTTGTAGGATAAAAACTAAAAATGATAGACAAATGGACAACCAATGTCATCAGAAGAAAAAAAAAAAGGTGATAAAACAGAAATTTATTTATTTATTTTATAACTTTTGTTGGATGTAAATACTTTATCCTGATTCAAAAAATTGAAGATGTTTTTGTTCAAAATTTTGCTTTTATCTTATTATTTTGAGATAGAAATTGATATTTAGTAAACTATATTTAAAAAAGAAAGAAAAATTCGAGAAGATTGAAGCTTTTATAGGGAGGAAAAAATATATTTTTTACAAAAAAAAAAAAAAAGGATGAGAGGAGTGGGAAAGAACTAAAGAGGGTTAAAAAAAATATTTTGACGAAGAAAATCTTGAATTTCAAAAAAGAAAAAAAGAAAAATGGATACAAAAATAATTTTTAAAAATTTAAGTAAGGCATCTGCCCTACCTCAAGCATGTGTGGCTTCATCCATGTCCCTCTTTGGCTACTTGCTATGAGAAAATTTTATACAAACAAACCATTTTAGCATTACATGACCTCTATCCGTGGTCCGTCCACATAGGGGTGGTGGACCGTACCTTATGAGTGTTTCCTATTGAGTGAGTTTCTTATTGTATGTGGAACTTTGGTCCTTTAGTTTTAGAACTCATAGGAAACTATATAAGGTGATTTTCTCTACAGATTAAAGTTGGTTTCTCTATATATCCTTTATCATTCTGTACAGCCACTCTTCCCCCCCTTTTTTTCTAATATTCTCTCTAAGGCATTACTATGGCCTTATATATTTGGAAGTGTGGAATAAAGGGAGGACTCTAGTAACGATCTCTACGACTTACACAGAAATGGTAGAGTATACACGAAGGCTTAGTTCATGTTCACAACATTCAGATGACATACGGCAACCTCATAGCTAATAACAACAAGCGACGGTCCTTCTCATGTCTCTTCCGCAAGAGGTAACTCTTAGACCCGTGATTTATTTGCTATGTGCAATATGTGTAACATATTTACAAATTTAATATCTAAAATTGATCTTTTATAATTGGTTTAGAATATTAAAAATTATCCTGAGTAAAAGCAAGATTATTTATGGCTAAAAGACCATGTATTCTAGCCCCTACGGTTTTTGTTGAGCAATTAGATCTTGGATGTGCTTTCTAGGTCATCATTTTAACTCCTCATAGCTATCATTGGTTGGATCAGTATGGGTTGTCTCACAATGACCATGAGAGGTTTAGTTGAAACCTTAGCGAGAGTAAGGTTAGTAAAAAAAAGATTAAAAAAAAAAGGTTTGTGAGATGATTCATTTAGACTGAAATCTCAATGGGAGTAAGATCTAAAATACCCCTAATCATTATTATTATTAATTATAATACTCCGTATAAAAGGTCGTGAGGAGATTCGTTTGGATTAAAAGACATGAAATATCCCTAATCATTAATAACAATATAAAAAATAATAATAAAAACCATGTGCTTTGGACCCTCTGGTTGACCCATGCTAGTCTGCCATCCCATGAAATTACAGAAAAGCAAAGGCCTACCCTTTCCGCCTACCCAGTCGAAGGATACCTTGGGTTTCAGACTTTGAATTTAAGTTGATTTTAATTCTAGCTTAAATTATGAGTTAATAAATAATTTTAGAACTTCACAAAACTTTAAACATTTATCTTATATAATTTTTAGTATTTGTTAATAAATAAGACGGGATTAATTTACGAAGTGTAAGATTTTGTACGTCTTACACCGTTAAAATCTTCAATTCTGTAGAAAACACATTTCGTAAAAACCATTTTTGGATTTGCTATTACCCTCAACTTCAAAACTTATTTATAGCATATAAACTTGTAACAGTTACATAATCTTAAGGTTAAAAATTTAAAGGTATACGTAACTTAAAACATAATCTTAACTTTCCCTCTTTGCAAAGTTCAGACCTAGTTTGGGCTGGGCCTAAAAGCATGTCTTCGGCTTAATTTCAGTTAAAAGGGGTTATTGCGACCCCTCTGTTAGACGTCTCCTAAAGGAAACCTTGTGGCCCACATGCCACTATCCCATATCTAGTAACTCGTTTGAATTTTAAATTCTAATTAGTGGGTAGTTATTGATAAGTTACTACTCTTAAACCCATAATTGTTTTTAGTGGATAACTTCCCATCATCTAATAACATCCTTGATGGGAGGAAGTTATATTATTTAACGTTGGGAACAAAATGGTCCCTAGTCTACTAGATAATAAAGTTTGTGATTTCCATCAAATCTCATGCATAGAGAGAGATTTGGATAGACTAGAAGATTTCTTTTGGTTGGTGAATAATACATATGTTCGTGGTTCTCAATTTCTGCGACAAAGTATCTGCAACTTTACTTGGACAACAATAGCCAGAGGTAATTCTAAACTTCCGCTTAATTTAATATGATATTCATGATTTAATTTCTAACACCCTTAACTTTATTTGTAAATCTAACTTTTTTTATTTTATTTTTTATTTTTTAAGGTTTTTATGAAAATTATAAGAGGTTTTTATGAAAACTAGCCACACAATTACTAGAGGAGATCATTTTGAATAACTTTGTAAAAGAAATATTTTCCAAAATCCATTGTTTAAGTGGACTTTTTGGTCATTTATAGTTTTCGTTTATTTAAAAATGTAAGACAGACTGTAAATAGTCAAAACGTCTTCTTAAGCGATAAATTTTGGAAAAAAAAAATTCTACAAAGTTGTTCAAAATGATGTTTTTTAATATACAATGTAATTAGTTTTCATGAAAACATTTTATATTTTTCTTAAGACCTTGAAAATTGAAAAACAATGGGGTTTACAATTAAAGCTGAGAGGTTGCAATAGCTGCTATGTGGATATATTCCCGAAGAAAAGCACGAGAACTGGGACACAATCCCGACATGAAGCACTAGAGTTGGAGTGGCGAGCTAAGTCCTCAATTCCAGGACAGGGTGACTTGAGTTCAGTCCTGATAGTCTGATCCAAGGATTAGTTCAGTTCCATCTTTAAACCAATCCGTGAGAACATCATCATCATAGCATCTCAGTCTCCTACTTAGCTCGGGACACATGGCAATTCAATCAAACTATGGATCAACCCTATAACCATAGTCAACTAGCCATAGTTTAATGGTTACATCCAACCTGGGGTTAACCACTTAACCACAGTTAGCAAACTATGGTCTGACGCTTATTGGGCTAACCCCAGTTAGGCTTAACTCAACCTAAGTGGTTATCATAGCTAGCCAAGGTCAGTCCGTACAGGTAGGTATAAAAAGGAACATTCCACAGCCAAATGAGATATGATGAACAATACCCTAATTTGACACACACTTCATCTTCTACCTTTTCTTCTCTCCCTCAAAGAATATACAATCATTGACTTAAGCTTTGTAGAGGTTTTGGCCGAACCCACCTCGACCTCCCTCTAATCTTGTTTTCCAGTTTTTGATTGCAGATCAAATTGTGAAACCAGCTCCAGCCCCTCACTATAGTATTCGTGGTCTAGATTCAAACCCACACAGCTGCCCTTTTCGGTCAATCTTGGATCGGACTAGCTTGGCAAGTGCTAAAGAGGGTTAGGATCATGGGAATGGCTATTGCAACCCCCCATTCTTATCACCCCACCCCACATCCTTTAGGTTTTTAAGGTTTTATGCAAAATATAAAAGGTTTTTATAAAAACCGACCGTGATATCCACTAGAAAACATCATTTTGAACAACTTTGTAGAAGAAAGTTTTTCCTAAATCTATCGTTTAAATATACTTTTTAGCCATTTATAGCATTTATTTCATTTTTTGCCAAAAAGTCTACCTAAACGATAGATTTTGGAAAAAATTTCTTTTGCAAAGTTGTTCAAAATGATGTTTTGCTAGTGGACCCAGTGATTGGTTTTTGCAAAAACCTTTTATATTTTTCATAAAATCTTAAAAACTAAAAAGAAAGGGGTGGGGTTATAAGAATGGGGGGTTGCAATAGCGGTTCCCTAGGATCATACCTCAGTGGGCCTTAGCCTTTAGGCCTGGTTGGGGCAAAGTTTGGGCTCTAGCTCTGGCTCTGGCTCTGGGCTCTGGCTAAAGGTGTGACTTAGGCAAGTTTAAATGCCTAACCTAAAATTTGGACAAACTTGGACAACCTTATTTTAATTAGTATGCTAGACTTGGGTTGTAAAATGGTACCCTAAATTTGATTCGGATTGGACTTGAGCTTACATCTTGGACAACCCACTCAACCCAAAAACTCTAATTTATGTATTTAGTGAAATCAGTAAATATTATTTAACATTAAACAATATTAAAATAATTTAACTTAAACTTATCTACTTATGATTAGAGTTTGCTTTGAATTATTTAACATTTGAAATGTGAAGGAAGTAAGGCATGAAACATTGAAACATACATTTAGAAATGTGATTCAGCCACCAAGGTGGTATCCACATAAGCATCTATGTGGCATATCTAAACCTAAGCAAAAAGAAAAAAAGAAAAAAAGAGGCATTAATTTTATGTGTTTTTCCTAAACGATATTTATCATTTAAAAAATATATATATATTTCTAGAGAACATATTTTCCATTAAAGTTTTTTTTATTAGGAGTATTATAAGTTGATTATTTTATCACAAGAGGATATAATTGGCATTAATCTTTCATTAGGATTTTTTTTTAGAGAATCAAAAGTTTTTCTTAGAGAATCAAAAGTATAGATGTAGATATCCTTGGATACCAAGACATGCACTATACTATTGGATATAGTAGCCTTCAAGTGGCAACTACGACAAAATTTAATCATATTATAACATGATTTAATCATATGCACCATGTGAAGTTTGATAATATTCTCTTTCATCCAAGAGTATTTCAAGTTAAATTCTCTATTAGCTTTGGTGGGCTCACATGCAATCCATACTAACATATTTTGGCTAAAATTAATAGTAATTGAACAGGTTAGTCTTGGTCAGGTAAGCATATCCTAACATAACTTATTTCAACACCATAAGATATACCATAACCCACTAATGCACGAGATACAAACCTTAGTGTAGGACTGATATCAGCACGTTCTCACGTGACCATCATCTTCGGACAAACTTAACGTGATAAATTTAATGACATGGCTTGTGGCTTCTGCCTTGGATTTTGTGTGCTCAAAATAAAAAATGGAAGAGCTCATCGCAAGAGAGAAGAGAGTGCATTAGCCATGTTAATGAAGCAATAAAGCTATTTCGATTCTTGGTTAGGTTAACACAATGTTCAAAATGTGGATCATTCTCTTGTATTTAAGAGTTTTTCTGTTCACCGAGGAATTGCATGAATTGGATGGGCGGGGCACACAGCCCTCCCAAGCTTGGTGGCACATTCTTAATCAGCATGCTCATAAAAAATATAGTGCAGAGTAAAAGAAGCTCCAGAGAGCAATGTATACAATTCTCCATCAAAAACCAATTACAAAATAAGCACACCAAAAAGGAATAAGAAACAAAGCCATTAGTACAACTGTACAAGTACAAATTCTTTGTTTTCTATATCTTGAGTTCCATCTTCTCATTCCTTAATTTCATGCTTGATTAGCACTTCCTCATCCAGCCATTATTGCCAAGACCTCAAGTAGAATCACTCACACCATTGGTCTTAGTTTCTAAGAGCTGCACACTGCTCTGGCCTCCAATGACATCATCTTTCACATACTTTCCTCAGAACCAATGTGCTTTCCACACTATATTAATTTCTTCAATCGGGATGCCCTTCGTCTTAGGCAAGAAGAAGTATATGAAGATAGTCATCAAGACCACAAAGCTGGCGAAAAAGAATAAGAGACCAAACTTTAAGTGGCAAAGCATGGAGAGGAATACTTAAGCAATGACAAATGTGAAGAACATGTTGACGGAGACGTTAGTGGCTTGCCTTGCAAATCGGATCTCTAATGGGGAGATCTCACAGGGTACCAACCACCCCAAAGGACCCCAAGACCATGAGAATGCTGCCACGTATGCACAAATCAAGAACAAAATGAAATTGGCATTCCCTTTTGACAAAGATCCTTCACTGGTAACCCCAAAATTCAAGCCTAGGATGGTTCCTACAGCAATCTACAGTAAAGCAAACATAAATATATAATGTTAATAAAACACATATGTAATCTAATTCTCTAAGAAATCTTACAAAGAAAATTAATTTTTTGTTTACCTGACAAACAATCATTTGAATGCCACCTTCAAGGAACAAAATCCTTCTCCCAAACTTGTCCATTGAGAAGATACACACCAATGTGGCAATGACATTGACAAGGCCAGTTAAAACTGCAGATATAAGCGATGTATCATCACCAAAGCCCAATGTCTTGAAGAGAATAGGGGTGTAAAACATGATGACATTGAAGAATTAATAAAAACAAAACACAACCAAATTTACTTGCTTCGGCATAGATGCCTATGTGCACAGCGAGAAGAAAGGAGGGATTGATCTATTCGTTGTGTCTCAATAGAGATCACAGCAGCAAAATAAGTAGCCATTACATCAAGAAGGAAGGCAATAAATTAGCAGCCCATATTACTCAGCTACCAAAAATAAAAGATCCTATAAGAAGGAAATTCTTTTGTGGTCAACACTATTCACCCACTATAGAAACAAATCACCTCAAGATTCTCTCTTCCATCAACACTCCCCTTCAAGTTGGTGCGAAAATATCAATGGAGCCCAACTTGGACAAAATCTCTCAAAACTTGATTGTTGATAAACCTTTGGTGAAGATGTTTGCCAATTGTTGATTACTTCAAACATAAAGAGTACAAATAATGTTGGCTTGTACATTCTCTCGAACAAAGTGACAGTCTACCTCAATGTGTTTTGTCCGTTCATGAAACGCTAGGTTTGAAGCAATATGTATTGCGGCTTGATTATCAAAAAACATTTTTGTTGGTTGAGACAAACCAAATCCCAACTCTTGCAATAATGCCCGAAGCCAAAGAATTTCACTAGTAGTGGATGCCATTGCCCTATATTCTGCTTCAGCACTTGAACGTGCAACAACATTTTGTTTCTTACTTTTCCAAGTTACTAAATTACCTCCCACAAAAGTACAATACCCTGTAGTAGATCTTCTATCAATAGAACATCCAGCCCAATCTGCATTAGTAAAGGCAGTAATACGATTATGCCTATTCTTCTGCATCTATATACCTCTTCCAAATGAAGCTTTCAAATATTGCAAAATTTTATTAACAGCCTTCATGTGGTTAATTCTTGGGCTATGCATAAATCGACTAACCACACTTACTACATAAGAGATATCAGGGTGAGTAATTGTGAGGTAGATTAGCTTACCAACCAATCTCTGAAACTGACTAATATCAGATAATAAATCACCATCCAGATCGAGCTTACTTCCATTCTCAATCGGAGTGTCAGTCGGTTTTACACCTAGTTTACCTGTTTCTTGTAATAAATCCAACACATATTTTCACTGGTTTAGAAAGATGCCCTTCTTTGAATGAGTAACTTCTAATCCAAGAAAATATTTTAAAATTCCCAAATCTTTAATAGCAAATCTTTTGTGAAGAATAGCCTTAAGTTTGGAAATTTCACCTTGATCATCACCAGTAATTACAATGTTATCAACATATACTAAAACAATAGTGACACCAGAAATACCTTTTTTAACAAATAGGGAAGAATCAGCACTGCTTCTTTTAAGCCCATTGTTCATCAATACATGACTAAGCTTAGCATACCAAGCTCGTGGTGATTGCTTGAGCCCATAGATAGCTTTGTTCAACTTGTATGCTAAATCACAATGCGATTCTTTCGGATGTCCTAGGGGAATGCTCATATAAACCTCTTCTTCTAGTTCACTGTGCAAGAATGCATTTTTAATATCCATTTGAAATAATTTCCAGTCTTGATTTACAGTAAGAGATAGTAGAACTCGGAATGTGTTCATCTTTGCAACAGGCGCAAAGGTTTCTTTGTGATCTACCCCATATGTCTGAGTAAATCCCCTAACAACCAGCCTTGCCTTGTGCTATTCAATAGTGCCATCGCTGTTATACTTAATTTTGTATACCCAGCGACATCCCACGGTTTTCTTTTTTGGTGGTAGCTTGACAATTGTCCATGTCTTGTTCTCATTTAGTGCTTGGAGTTCTTTTTTCATAGCTTGTTTCCAAACTGGTTTAGAATTAGCTTCTTAAAAATTCCTTGGCTCTCTTTCATTGGATATGGTGCTTGAGAAGGCAGTATAAGATTGAGTCACATTACTATACGAAACATGGACTTGTATAGGGTAGGATGTTGCATGATAAGTAAAGAAATCTTTCATCTTTGTTGGAGGATGTGACTCCCTATTTGATCGTCGTTGAGCAATATTAGATGGAGTAGATTCAACAGGTGCCATATTGATTGGTTCGACATTTGAGTTGTTTTTAGGTGCTAGATTTACTTGAGGCTCAACTATTGTTTGTTCAATTTCTAGTTCGGATTCCTCGGTCACCATCAGATTAACCCTGATTGTAGGTAGTGGCACTAAATCTGATAAAGACTCCCCTTGAGGTTGGTTCCCAGAATTTTGAAAGAAGGGCTTAGACTTATCAAATCGAACATCACAAGAGATAACAAATTTTCATGACACGAGATCATAGCATTTGTACCCTTTTTTAGTAGATAAATAACAAAAAAATACACACCGAGTGGCACAAGTATCCAATTTATCACGAGGAATCACTTGTCAATGCACATAACATACACACCCAAAAACTCATAGATGGGAAATGTTAGGCTTGCGGTTGAGTAGAAGCTCCAAGGGAGATTTGAAATTAAGAACATGACTAGGAAGTCTATTGATTAGATACACTGCAGCCAAAGCTCCATGTGACCAATACTTTTTTGAAACATTCATTTGAAACATTATAGCTCTCGTAGTTTCCAAGACATGTCGATTTTTCCTCTCTGAGACACCATTTTGTTGTGATGTACCCACACAACTATTTTGATGAATAATTCCTTGGCTGCAAAAATAATTAGATAAAGAGCCTTTGACATATACAGTACCATTATCAGATCGAAAGATTTTGATTTTAGCACCAAATTGGTTAATCACCATATTATGAAAATCCTTAAAAACATAGCACACCTCAGTTTTAGATTTTAACAAATATATCCAAGTAGCACGAGATTGATCATCAATAAATAAAACAAAATACTTGTAGCCATCATAAGAATGAATAGGTGCAGGACCCCATAAATCAGAATGAATTAACTCAAAAGATACATCAGTTATAGACTCTGAACTAGCAAAAGGTAAACGAGTTTGCTTGGAAAATTGGCAAGTATCACAAGCACTTGATTCAATAGAAAGTGAAGGAAAAAGACGGGATAAAATACGGCTGGATGGATGTCTAAGCCATTGATGCAAAATATGACTTTCGAATAAACCACTAGTGTGACAAGCAGTACTCAATGGTTTAAGCAAATAAAGGCCATGAGAGTAGACTCCCTCACCAATCTTCTTCCCCGTCATTCAATCCTGAAAAATAATATCATTAGGAGAGAAAATAACATTACAATTCAATGAACTTGTAATTTTTCCAACTGAAAGAAGTTGCACTGGAAATGAAGGAACAAAAAGTGCATCTGAACTAGGAGAACCAAGAAAGAGATTAACTTTTCCATATCCTAAGATTGGAATTGAGGTTCCATTAGCAACTAAAATAGCTTGTTTGTCGGAATTGTTGGAAATATTAAACAAAAACATGGATGTCGAAAATCAAAATATGCAAAAATATAATTTATAATAAAAGAAATAGACTTATCGATTGAGGCGTGTGAGAACACTGTCCTTAAGAGTTGATTTGCGCCCCTCGGAGTGAATCACTCGGTGCATATAGGTCCTCTAGCGCCCTAACCCTCCAGGATACAACAATTGTGTTCCTTGTACACGTGCACTCGCAAGTACAAGGAACCGAACAACTCTAGATCGTTCCATGAAAATATTCAACAAAAAATTGAAGAAGGATAGAAAAATTTTTAATGAAAAGAAGTTTATACATAGAGAGAAAAGAAGGATTGAAAAACTTTCTAAAACTCTTGTAGTTTTTTCATTCCAAAGAAGAAGAAGAAGAAGATGATCATTAAAAACTATATCTCGATGGTGGAAAAAACCATTTTCTTTTTATCTTACAAAGGAATATGTAACCCCCCAATAATTATATGCCCACTAACTCATAATAATGGACAAAATTAGTAAATGACATGATGGTCATAATATCACAAAATAATTAATAATAATTTGAATCACACATTTTTTTATTTTATTTATAAAAAATACAACAATCCCCCACATGATTCAAATTATATAACAAAAAGTATAAGGAACATGAGAATGCAATGCATCGGTAGTGGTGTCTTTTGGACTATGAACCATACCTAGGATATGTGAGTGTGACCTACAGAAATAAGGTGAAACTATAAGTTTCTATGAACCAAAATTTCTTCTTATAGATCAGTCAACTCACAACCCACATATTATCCTCGAAATCTGAGCTGTTCTAATCGGGGTGGCACGAATAGGCCATGCGCCGTACCTGGATATTCATGAGTGCTCTAGAGAACCTGCCTAAGCTCTCATAGAAAGCGGCCCCACTTCCACACCCATATAGGTGGATCCATCAAGTGTGCACTACAACTAAACACACCACCCAAATAGGACTATGGAATCCATTAAGAGTTAAAACTCAACCTTAAACGTTGCAGTTTGCACTATCTACACCATAGGAAGGGACACTCAAAATATATTATATAAATGATAGTGCACTCCAAATCAACCAGTAACTTGTTATTACCCATATGAACCTACTTCCTGGGATCTCCATTCACATAGGTTGGGTTACCATCACTGTTGACCCTTGTTATAGGCATAAGTCCCATTCCTCTCGATGTATTATTCACTAAAAAGTGAATTAGTCAGAAGTTTAATAATTCTCATCTCTGACTCTCTAAACAACTACTATTTAATATTGTGCTTCTAAGCACTACCCCATAAAATTATTTGCTTAAGCCAACAAATAATGAATAAGCACAAATCTCATTCATAAATATATAATTGTTGAGATTTTTTCTCTCAACACTCTCATAGCTTTTTATAAGCCAAGTCATCAATTCCAACCTCCAAAGTGGACAATGAGACATATCATCTTGGATAATTCCAAGGCATCATACCATATAGGCAATATAGTGGACACACATGGATTTCTTCTCATTTGAATCAAAGATTCAATCATCATCATCATCATCATAATCTGCAAATAATATAAGAAATCCATAAAATTGATGACTGCTAAGAAAGTCGGGTACACATATTACCTTTAATAATTTTTAAGTAAATATACCTCTCAGAAAGGGATATTCAAATTATGAATCATTGATTCATCTCACATCATTATATCATCAAATATTTAAATAAAAATATGCTATACAATTCCCATAAATTTTCAAAAATCATCATCATGATTTCTTTGAATCTCAATATTTAGTAATAACTTTGGTCAGTGCAACAATATAAATAAGTATATATATGACCAATAATTTTAAAACATTTCCTTAGCCTCTGAATAACATAGTAATTCTCAAAATCATTAATAATTCACATATGGCATTCTCTCAATATATCACGTATAATTTCAATAGGTCTGAACTAACCCCATTTTCATCAATAAAAATCATAATACTCATTTTATCTCTTTTTATTAATAAGAGACCAACATATAATATATTGAGAGAATTCAATAATTTGTAAATTTAAAAATAAATACACATTCTCACGTAAAATGTGTCTTCGCAAGATGTGCCCCCACAATTCAAGATATAATGTTTTGTTTACTAATTTCAATGCAATTGTAGCATTCGCATGAACAGCACATCTTATAATTTCCATGTAAATTATATTCATATAAAACAAATTTAAAAGTATATTAATTTTTCTATTGTCACACAATATATTTGTAATTGGACTCTTCAATTAGAAATTGAAATTTTGGATCGCGAGAAAAAAATTATAATCATGTCAACATATGATATTGCTATTCTAATCTCAGAAAATTAAATAGCATGAAAAATATTTATTTTGCGTATGACATGTCTCTAGAAAATCCATACTTAAATTTATCAATAATATAATAATCTCGCCTCACATAATATTTTTCACATTGTTAAGAAATCCAAAAATATATGAGATGTGTATTTTTCTAATAATAACAAACTGATAGAGTAATACACCTTAAATCATACAAATATATCCAAATTACTCGAAATCAAATTTCTCAAAATTTTAAAAATGAGAAATTACGTTCATAATAAAAATTCATATGTGACTTAACAACCAAATAACAAATGGTTAAAAACCATTCATAAAACACGTTATTTTTAATCTCATTTAACTTCAGTTGGCTTACCAATTTTTTTTTTTTTTCATTTTTGTTTAAATAAATAAATTTATCAAATTCGATATTGTCAACCCCCACAGTTGACCATACACGTATTTTTTTTTTTTCAATTTAAAATAATTCTCATTATTTAAAAGACTATACATGTAAGCATCTAAATTCAAAATAAAATTTTGACAAAAAATCTCATTTATCATCTCATCGTCAAATTTTATTTTCACTATGTACATGAGAAAAAAAAAAAACCATACTCACATACAACATCCAAATTATATAAATATTTAAATATGACAATAGTATAATCTTTCAACCCATATTTAAAATGATAAGATTTATAAATATCATGCTCTCACAATTAAATTCAATCAACTTTGTATTGACTAAGAAGATATATGAATTTAAAATCTCTTTAAGCATGATAAATGAAATGTTAATTGGTAACATATATTCACTTTAATTACCCTTTTGTTTGAGATATTAATCAAATAAATAATTAAAGAAAATTATTATTGCAATTAAAGACATAGATTTATAACCGAACTCTAACGGTCAAAAGAATTTAATAGTATAATCATCATCAATATTTAATAATCCAACGGTCACAAAAATTTAATCCCAAGAGTCAAACATTAAATTTCTAACGGCTATAAAAATTTTAATAGTCAATTAGTTACAAAAATAAATAATCAATTGATTAGCAATAATCAAACGTTATTGCTGAAAATTAAATCAAATTTAATTAATATCATAAATTCTGTAACCGAATATAACAATTAACTCCACTAAATCCAAGACTTAGAAATTAATAAAATTATGTCACTCTTTGAATTTTGAAAAATTCATTAAGAATATAATAATTTCATGGAGGTAGCATTTATACAATTAAATTTGAAAGCAACCCCCCACAAATTCAAGCACTATGAAAATGATATAATTTTGATATCAAAAATAAAATAATATGCGTGATCAAAATTTTCAAATTCACAAGTGAATAGGATACATCCATTTGTGTAATTAAACTATAATGGATATTGAAAAACTCTTATAAATTTATAATTCCCAATACAAGAATTATCACAACATGAATATATAATCGTGGCATATAATTTAAACAAAATTTGTATTTGCTTCTAAAATCATAATTATACTTCAATTTAAAAATAAGGATTAACAAATAATAATCTATAACTAGAACAATAATTTATTTTGTTATTCTCTTCTCATATGCAAGAAAATTAAAACATCATATAACTACAAAGAGAAGAGTAATCATCATATATATACTCCACATGAGTTATACAAACAAAATCATCACTTTTTCTAAATATTTGAGATTGTATACGAATCCTTTTTTCATATAAATTCAAACAATTATATAATCAAGAAATCTCAAATATCGGGAATTACATCTTTCTAAACACAATTCTATATATCAATTCATTATGATATGATTCAATCTCACACACCTCAAAAAACAATATTGTGTAAAACAATAGAATATCAATTAATTGAATAGAGACAAAGATAAAAGAGTCATCCATTTTTTGTAATGAACCATGAAAATCCAATAACTCAAAACAACATAGGATTCATGTAAATCATATACCAGAAAATCATATCAATTGATTAACGACACCCAACAAATTCAACTCTTAAGATTGTTGGAAATATTAAACAAAAACATGGATGTCGAAAATCAAAATATGCAAAAATATAATTTATAATAAAAGAAATAGACTTATCGATTGAGGCGTGTGCGAACACTGTCCTTAAGAGTTGATTTGCGCCCCTCGGAGTGAATCACTCGGTGCATATAGGTCCTCTAGCGCCCCAACCCTCCAGGATACAACAATCGTGTTCCTTGTACACGTGCACTCGCAAGTACAAGGAACCGAACAACTCCAGATCGTTCCATGAAAATATTCAACAAAAAATTGAAGAAGGATAGAAAAATTTTTAACGAAAAGAAGTTTATACATAGAGAGAAAAGAAGGATTGAAAAACTTTCTAAAACTCTTGTAGTTTTTTCATTCCAAAGAAGAAGAAGAAGAAGATGATCATTAAAAACTATATCTCAATGGTGGAAAAAACCATTTTCTTTTTATCTTACAAAGGAATATGTAACCCCCCAATAATTATATGCCCACTAACTCATAATAATGGACAAAATTAGTAAATGACATGATGGTCATAATATCACAAAATAATTAATAATAATTTGAATCACACATTTTTTATTTTATTTATAAAAAATACAACAGGAATTATGAGTGAAATTATGCAAATATTTAGAATCATTGGCCATATAATCAGTGGCTCCAGAATCGATAATCTAAGTATTAAAATTAGAAGAAGGTAAGCTTTAAGATTACCTGACACATAAGTAGAGGAAGAAGGTTATGATTCTAGTGTAACAAACTTACTAAGTTGTTCAAAGAGACAAGTGAGATGATTTATTGAGATTGACGTGTCGGCTATAACTGGATGCTCCTTTTTATCTCCTTTATCAAAGGTAGGCTTGAAGTGAGGATGGAGAACCCAACAACAATCCTTGGTATGCCTAATAGTTTTGTAGTGATCACATCGATAGGTCTCACGTTGGCCTTTGTTCCAGGTATATTTTTCTTTCCAATTACCAGAAGAAAACTTTCTCTTTTCATCTTTCTCAGCCAAAAGAGCACTAGATTCAGTTTTCTCATATGAAGTCTTTGAAACATTGTTCATAGCCTTTCTCCAAGTTTATTCTCGTTGAAGCCTCGATCGCATCTATGAGATCTTGAAACTCTTCATCTACATTTTTAGTGCCGCGAATTTTCTGCAACATTGCTTTTGCCTTTTCATTGTGGCCTTTCTCGATGAGGGAATTGGGAGTGTCTGGTAGGAAGAAAGAACCGATAGTCATCATTGCCGCGGGGACAACTGCAAGACCCAAGCAAATTCTCCACCCATACCCATCCTTGATCTTATTTATGCCAAAGTTCACAAAATTTGCAATAAGGATTTCAATTGTAATGGCCATTTAGAAACCGATGTTGAGTGCTCCTCTCAAGTTCATAGGTGCCATCTCCGATAGATACACAGGTATAGACTGCATTCTATGGATTGAAAACCTAATGGATCAGTTGAGATCAAAAGAGAAACATAGAGAGGTGGATGAATATATTATCACTTTTATACATACCTGATTTGCGAAGCCAACACCTACTCTGAGCAATAAACAACCAATGATAATCATTTCGATGTTGATGGCAGCAATATTAAGGATAGCGCCAATGAGAAAAACAATCCCACTAATGCATATGGAGGTTTTATGCCCAAAAGCCCTGGTTGTTGCAAAAGTAAAGAAGGAAGCTATCAAAGCTGCAACATAGAGGGATGAGGTCAATAATGTGAGTAGCTGGCTATCAAATTTGTAGTACTGATTTGTTCGACCTGTGTCATCGTTCATCGTCTTGTACACCGATGGAAAGAACTCCTTTAAAAACGCTTCAATTGAAGTGACGTCGCTTGCAAAAAAATTTCATGGATTAATTCCATATATCGATTGTTAGTTTTTTAACAAAGGAATGATGATCGTGAATGCATTGAGAAGGAAGAACGTGATCGATGAAAATTAACTTGAAATTCCAAGGCATAACCGATGATACGACCACCGGTGGCCACAACTATGCAAGCCACCAGTACAAAGTGTTGGAAAAAATAGTGTAGATGCTACAATGTAAATTAAAAATTAGAACAAGAACTGCAGAAATGTAAAACACTTATCGGTTGAAGCATGTACGAAACACTATCCTTAAGAGTAGTTCCACCCCTTTGAGTATGAAACTTGACGCAGTAGGTCATAATGCTCTACCCTCCAAGATTCAACAACTGGGCTCCCACAAGCATGCACTTGCAAGTGTAGGAGCGAAGCAAAGAACTCAGAATGCTCCTAACTCCTAGAAAAATAAAATTGTAGAAAGAAAACAGAGAAAAGAAGAGAAGAGGTGATTGCTTTTTTGTGTGTTTTCTACTGAATGAGAAGGCTGGTTTATATAGGTTCTAGAAATCAGTAACAGCCCTCAAAAATAAATTCCCAACAGTAAAAAAATATAAATACGAAATTCAATAGGTTTAAATCAGCTCAACAGTCATAAAATAATTAAATTACGCTCGCGACGCGCCTGACTAAGTCAATTTTCGGACCCCCATCCCGCAAATCACTCAATTGGACTCTGTCTCATGTGTACATGGGGACTTCCTACATCCTACCACATGATACCACAAACAATAAGTGAAATACTATATAAGCCCATTAAAAACCTTTCACTTTTCCATTGTAGGACAATGCGACTTCACAATATAAAGAGACAAGAAGAAAGCTCTTTAAAAAAAAAAGCTTTTGGATTTTTAAAATACTTATTTTATATACTTAAAATACAACACAAAGGCCACCCATGGCCGTCATAGTGTTTTAGCCCTTCATGAGAAATTATAGCACTTCTAGCCATTTTTGAACAAAAATTGTGGAGATAAATCCTTTCGCAGATCTACGATATCTTCTAGCTTCTCTATTTTCTTGATCACTTTCTGGATTTTCTTTCTAATCCAAATGAATAAAGTTCTGGCTTTAAAAGGGGGGATTTCAAATAATGGCTGTTAGGTTGGCAAAATAGAATAAGGGGATGTTTTTAACAACTTTTTGTCAAAAATAAAGTTCCAGGTAGCTATGCAATGGTTCCATTATGGATATCATTAAACAACAAATCAACTCACCTATGTGCAAATGAAGAACAAAACGAAATTGGCATTGCCTTTTTACAAAGATCCTTCACCGGTAACCCCAAAATTCAAGCCCAGGATGGTTCCTACAGCAATGTGCAATAAAGTGCACAAACATAAATATATAATGTTAATAGAACAGGTAATCTAATCCTCTTAAGAAATCTTACTAAGAAAATTAATTATTATTTTTTTTTACCTGGCAAACAATCATTTGAATGCCATCTTCAAGGAACAAATTCCTTCTCCCAAACCTGTCCACTGAGAAGATGGACACCAATGTGGCAACGACATCAACAAGGCCAGTTGTAACTGCAGACACAAGCGATGCATCGTCACCAAAGCCCAAAGTCTTGAAGAGAATGGGGACGTAAAACATGATGATGTTAATGCCAGTGAGCTTCTGGAAGAAGGGAATGAGCATTGATAATGGTGAATTGAGGCCTATATCTTGGTTGGCTAATGTTCCTCCACGGGTGCTGCACTTTCTTTGAAGCCTCGCTCGTGTCCATAAGATCTTGAAACTCTTCATCAACATTCTTCGTGCCACGAATCTTCTTCAACATTGCCTTTGCCTTGTCCTTGTGGCCCCTCTCAATGAGGGAGTTGGGAGTACTGTCTGGTAGGAAAAAAGAGCCGACAGTCATCATTGCTGCGGGGACAGCTGCAAGACCCAAGGAAATTCTCCACCCATATCCACCCTTGATCTTAGTTGTGCCAAAGTTCACAAGATTTGCAACAAGAATTCCAATTGTAATGGCCATTTGGAAACCAATGGTGAGTGCTCCTCTCAAGTTTGCTGGTGCCATCTCCAATAGCTAGGTACACAAGTACAGATTGCATTCCATGGATGGAACACCAAAACGATCATCTTAGATCGAGAGAGAAACACAGAGAGAGATGATAAAGAGTTTGATTGGAGAAATTATTGATTTTGTATTTACCTGATTAGTGAAGCCAACACCCACTCCGAGCAATAAACGACCAATGATAAGCATTTTATGTTAATGGCAGCACCAATAAAGGCAAAGCCAATGAGAAAGACAATGCTACCAAAACACATGGAGGTTTTACGGTCAAAAGCCCTAGTTGCATGCAGCAGAAGCAAAGAAGGAAGCTACCAGAGCCGTTACATAGAGGGATGAGGTGAACAATGTAAGTAGCTGGCCTTCAAATTTGCTATACTGATTTGTACCACCAGTGTCATTGTTCATCGTCTTGTACATATACCGATGGAAAGAACTTCATCAAGAACTCTTCCATTGAAGTAACCCCACCTGCAAAAATATTTTAGAATTAATTCCATATATTGTTCTCTAATTTTAACAATGGAATGATGATGACGAATACAGTGAGAAGGAAGAACATGGTCGATGAAAATTAACCGTACTTGAGATTCCAAGGTCATAACTGAAGATAAGACCACCGGTAGCTGCTACCATGCAAGCCACCAACAAAAGGCGGTGACACGACCATCGTAGTGCTTTGGCCAGTCTTAAGAAATTATAAGACCTCCTCCACTCCTCCAGCCATCTTTTTTAACAAAAATAGTGGAGATAAAATAAATCCTTTTACAATTCTACTATCTTCTTCTCTATTTCCTTGATTACTTTCTGGCTTTTCTTTCTTTCTTTTTCTTATCCTAAATGAATGAAGTTCAGCTTTATAAGGGGGGATTTCAAATGGCTATAAGCTAGGTTAACAAATTAACTAGAATTAGGGGATGTTTTTTTTACCACTTCTTGTCAAAAGTAAAGGTCTAGCTAGATACCCAATAATAACCATTGTGGATATGATGAAACAACAAATCAACTCTAAAAGTAATTAAGTTGGCAATATGTTTGAATGTATTAATTGATAAAATAAAAAAACACTCTCAACTTGCATGGTGTTTTATTTACCCAAATATACTTTACAACAATAATTTACTATTATGGATAAACACTGGTATTACTGACTACCTAGACCTAAGGGCAGAGGACCAGAGGTACATGGCAGGCTACATTGGGTGGTAGACAGGATGCCCAATCCAATTTATTTATTTATTTTGTACTTTTATGAATATTGTGGGCTTTAGCCTTAACCTAAGTGAAGCAAAAAGGGAACGGCTATTGTAACCCCCCAAATTGATAAGTTGCCCCCCTCATATTTTTTAATTAAAAAAATTATTATACAAAATTACCAAAAAGGGCTTAAGTACCCCCCACCCATCCCCTCTCCCAGAAGTCCGGCAACTCTCTCCAGCACCCCACCCCACTGGCGATGGCGAGGCAACAGCGACGGAAGCCCTCCCTCCCGTTAGTAGCCCTCTTCTTCCTTCCTCCTCTCCCCTCTTCTTCTCTTCTTCCCTTTTTTTTTTCTTTTCCTTTTTATCTCCTCTTCCCTCCCATCGGCAACCCTCTTTTTTTTCTTTCCTTTTCTTTCTCTTCCCTCCCATCGTCGGAAAAAATGGAGGTTTTGAAAAAAAAAAAACCTCCCTTGCCAGAAAACACACAAATTTGACCAGCAGAGGAAGAAAACAAAAAAATTAAAAAAAGAAGAAGAAGAAAGAAAGAAAGAAAGATAGAAAAAAAGAAAGAAGAGGAAAAGAAAAGAGAAGAAGAAGAACCTCCCTTGTTGGAAAAAATGGAGGCTTTGAAAAAAAAAACCTCCCTTGCCAGAAGACACATAGATCTGACCAACAGAGGGGGGGGGGGGGAAAAACCAGAAAGAAAGAAAGAAAGAATGAGGAGAAGAAGAGAGAAGTGGAAAAAGGAGTGCTCGTGCTCACCGTCATCGTCGTCGTTGCTGTCGCCCTTCCTCGCCGTCGCCCTTCCAGATCGGGGCTGTTGTGTGGGGGAGTGGGGTGGGTGAGAAGGGTTAAGGGTTACTTAGAAGGAAGGATATTTTAGTCTTTTAGAGGGATGGGTATGTAAATTTGGGGGGTGGGGATATCAAGGTGGGGTAACTGATAGCTTTGAGGGGTTGCAATAGCCGCTCCCAAGCAAAAATTGAAAGAGGCCTTAGCCTAGAAAAGCCTTTCCAAGTTGAGAGCAGTTATTGAAACCCCTCAATGTTACTTGCATACCCCACTTATTTTAATTTTTAAGATTTTATAAAAAAAATATAAAAGTTTTTTATGAAAGAAAACTGGTCGCGTAGTGCATTTAGTAAACATAATTTTGAACAACTTTACAAAAGAGAGTTTTTTCAAAATCTGTTAGATTGCTTAGTCATTTATAGTTTTTATTTCATTTTTAACAAAAAAGTGTACTTAAACGATAGATGGGGGGGTGGGGGAAGGGGTAACCATGAAAGCTTCTCGATCCAATGCACCAAACAACCAACACATACTACAGAGTAAAAAAAAGAGGAGGATTATAAACAATCTCTCAATTCAACTGGTGTCTGGCGATAAGATTTTCACTCTTTTTTTTTCTTTGTTTTTTGTTTTTGGGTTACTTATCTTTTTATATTTCATAAAATCACAGAACTCCACACCCTTTCATCTTTCACGCTACAAGCCTACAATGCTACTTCTATTATATATATATAGATATATTGTATTTATTAATTTTTTTACCTAACCCAAGGTAATTTCAAATTTTGGCTCCACCCTTGTGTGTATTCATAGGAATTAGTCAAGCTAAAGACTGAATAACCCTGTTGGCAAATAATAATAATGATAATAATAAAATAAATGGATATATACCAGCAACCACTGTAGTTTAAATTTGGCAATAAAAATTAATAAAATCAATCAAATGAAAAGGGTGACGAGGTTGGGATGATTGAGCACTACTTTAGTGCCCAAATATTTTGCCCAAATGATCACATGGTGCTTAGGTTAACCAATAAAAAATTTCGTTTAAAAAACAAAAAACACTATTTATAAAGGGCTAATGTGGTTGCAATAATATTTACCATGTGATTTCCATACCTACAATTCTGTAGTTCTCTTCTTCTTTTTTTACCCTTTGTGCCAACATGGTATCCACATCTTTAGCTTTGATTAATCCAAACACAAGTAAGGTCACCATCGTTCACTTTGATGCCAGAAAAATGGAGGGCCAAAATAAAAAATGATAAATATATATCAAACAAGATCAGGAATTAGACAAGAGAAAATTGGATTACATTAAGACTCATCATCCTAAAAAACTTATCCAAGGGATAAGAGTATCGGTAATGCTCACCACTTAATGAAATCCACTAAAGAGATATAGAGCAAAGATAACATGCAAGAAGAAAATCCTTCTCACAATCCAAAGGCTAAACTATCATTCAAATTCTCAATTGCACATATAATCTCTACACCTTTATATATATAGCACTTCTACCATTTAAGACATACCTAACACTTTTTACACTTCCAACAATACTTCAAATCACAATATCGTCAAAATACATTGTTATTTTCCAAAGGCAAAATATAATTTATACTACAAGATTCTACACTAACTTCTAGCTTTTTTCCAAAGACAAATATCAAATCTTTGTTATTTTCCAATGTTAAAATACATATATAAAGAAATAATGTGGCACCACATAGAATTCTCACATCACAAGATTCTGCATGTGATAACGCGCTTAGGATAAATGTATAATACTTTTGTTCATTATGATTCGAGGTTATGAAATTAGATATATTTTATAGTAGAACAAAAATTATAATATGTTGAGATTCATGTGTAGATTTGTGCCACATCAGAATAATAGAAAATAAAGTGTTTTAATATACAAATAATGAGCTCACCACCAATAGGCTTAGGTCTTTTGTGGGGGTGTGAGTTCTAGACTTGTATGTTATACATTTTGGACTCCTCTATCTCCTTAACAAGTGATATTAGAGCTGAGTATTGCAGTGGGGGCTTTACAAATTGTGAAGGGTGTGGGTGTGAGTTCCAGATCGACTTGTATATTGGGCCGGCCTGTTGTGTTAGATTTTGAACTTGCCTAGCTATCTCCCCAACAAAATAAATATTTTAAAATAATGTGGTTAAAATAATATTTACCATGTGATGTCCAAAATCGTACCGTAATTTCAATTGTTTTATCACCAATTTTCTGTGTTTGATTACATCTTCGGTGGTTGATCCTATAAAAACTTAGATATGCTAGAATAAGAAGAGTCAGAATACGAGGTGCACCTTGTTGATCCGTGCCCTTAGCAATTTTACAATTGGTATTCATTATTGTACTTTAAGGCCATGTTTGGTATGATGGATTAAAATGTTAGATAAGATAAAGCTAAGTTGCTGTGCGAAGAAGAAGCTTCTAGTTACATTGTTTAAAATGGGAAGATGGTCCTTCAGAGATTTTTTATTTCTGTGTTTCTTTTAAATGAGATAGAATCCCAAGATAAAAATATACCACCTTCAGTTTATTGTCTCCCATATGGGGGATTACACTAGCATATATTCAAAACCTAATCCGTTGGAGTTTTTAACGGATATATGTTCATCCTATTTGGCCTACCAAACATGGCGTAAGTTGTTTATTACTCCCTCCATTCTTATGTTATTGTCCTTTTTTCTTTTTGGGATGTTTCAAAACTATCACCCCATTGAAGAAGTCAATGACTATTAAATAGCTAGATTTCCTAAAATATCATTTTTCATGAGTACGTATTTTATCTTTTCGTAATGTTTTGAGCACTTGAGGGCAAAATTAGAACTTTAAAACATATATATTGATGTGGGGGAAAAATTCGGCCTAATATAATAGCGCCACGTGGACTTAAGAGAGTCAACTAAGCTCCCTCATACAGAAATATTATTAAATTAATATTTAATTAATCAATAATCCAATCCTAGAGTAAAGGGATTGATATTATCATTATTTAATCAAGTCCTACAAGGACTTTAGCCTCCTAATCCGATTAGGAGAGGGACATCCACTACAAATTGGGACTCTCTCCACTTATGCAAGGTACATACAATTTATCTCCTTCCTACATTCCATGCTCATGGAATATTATCTGACTTAAGCATCAGAGGGGCTTCCGCCGGCAACCCACAGGTCGCCTGAACCTTATTTTGCAGGTACACATGAGGAGCACATAGATGAATTGATACGTATATCTTGATTGTTGGTGATTTTTTGTCATCAACAGTTGGCGCCGTTTGTGGGAAATGAGACTAGAGGCCTAGCTCTTTCTCCCTGATTTTCCAACGGGGTTCTATACCTTTCTTCTGCTTCCACACATTCCATTACTACACCACCTGTGAACGTGGAACACCATCATCTAATCCCACAAAATTTTATATCACAGTGGTGGCTTTAACACTATAGTATCAGCCACGGCATGAAGGCGTTGGACCATCTGTGCTACTATCGAAGCAACAGGCTTGACTAGCTATTTTGTTACCTGCCGACTTATCAAAGCTTACACTCTATGGCGATGCCCATTAGATGTTTAACCACGCGACTCAATGCTTTGCCTTCACATAAATCTGAGGGAAGTGTTCTCACCATTTGTAATTCTCTTTTGGCTATTTTTGTCTCATCCGATAGTGATTAATTTATTTCCAACCTCTAGGCAGCACCACCTACTCGGTGGAAAGCTCAACCCATTTTCCATGTGAGAGTCATAGGCTCACAACTATGCAAAAGATAAATAAGTACTCCTAAATAAATAACAGAGAGACAGAGAGGGGGCTGTTACCAGTCACTTTCCATTTATTTTTCCCCCAAAAAATAAAAAATGAACTCTTTTAGTTGAATTGGCTTTTAATTCTAGAAAGTAGAGACTTTGAGCCCCCTGATTGTCAAAAGTTTTTGTTAGGATAATTTCTTTAGGCCCTCTTGAACATTGATAATGAAACCTATGAGATAATTTATTTGATTTTGGCATCTTATAACAAGTGTTGTCATGAATCTTGCATCATGGCTGTCATCATAAGTGTAGAATTGTGGGACCATTCCAATTGGGCACTATTGCGCCTGGACGTTTTCCTAGCTACTATATGGTGAAGTGATTGTAGTTACAAGCTCTAAGCATGAAACATGCTACAAATTTTTGGACATATTACTACAATAACTGCTTCTTTGACTGCACAAGAACTACTAAATCATTTGCATGGGCGATGCCCTCATCAATGGCCATATTTGAAGTCCTTTGGATTGTCTGACTCATTATCGCAATGAATATGGACTGATAGACCATGATCCTCTTTTATTTCTTTATTCCTTAACATATTTAGGAATATGGACTGATAGTTCATGGGATTGATGAGGGCATCGACCAATTTGGGTAGTGCCCATACTTATATTTTGATTTTAAAAGTGATCAAGAATACAACAGCATGATATGAGAGACCGTTTCATTTGTCTTGATAGCCACGAACAACTCTTGGCTTCTAACTTGTTCTAGAGTTCATGATTATGCTCCCCTACTTGGAATTAAGAGTAATATGGAAAGAATTATATAAAACTGATTTTGAGTACGCTAATTTAGCATTTTTGTGGTCAACTTATTTACTCCAGCCATATCATCATAATTTTGGCCTTTTAATTCATACTTGCTGCTAAACTCAAGGGTTTAAACACTATATAGAACCTATTCTATAGTGACAAGTGGCTTTGTTGATGTATCCATTGATAAATGTCATTTGTTGTGCTTCCAAAGGCTTCAAGAAAGTGAGCCTGCTACATGTATGAGAATTTAGTTGGATTCGCTTTACTACCTAATCTCACCACTATATGATTCATTTGATCTTTTTGTTCCAGCATCTAGCTTATCATTAACAAAAGTTTTGTAACACCCGTAATTTTTAAATAGGGTATTAAGGGCTTAATCTATGGTTAACGTAGTTAATCCCTTGATTTAGGGAATGATTGCATGCATAAGTAATGCATGTGTATGATATTATGATATTGGATGTGTTTTAATGTTTGTTTTTGTGCATCGAGTATCTTTCAGGTGCGTTTAGCCTTATTTGCAACTTAAGGGTTTAAGCTGTTGAAATTTAGCCAAGTGTTGGGGAAAAGTTAATTTTCGTAAAACTTCGTTTTTAAAGATAATTTTTGGCGGAAATGGACGTTTATAATATTATAAGACAATGGTGATTTTATGAGAATTTATTAGCATGTTTGGATTGGGTTCCACACATGTTTGTTTTAGGAAAATCGGTTAGGAGACTAATTTTGTACAAAAACTTGGAAATGAGATTTTGATATATTGGGAATTTGATTTTTTTGATATTTTATTTGGATTTAAATGGGGGGTTATTTGCTTATTTTCATTAAATAACTTAAAATATTCTCCCTTTTACTTAAATGTTTTGAATGAAAATAAGGTTAATAGGTTGTAGCTATGATAACCTGAGAATTATGGGTCAGTATGAGTTTCAGCCTGCTGAAACTTTCATTTTAGCCACTGAAAGTTCCATTTCAGATGGCTGAAAGTTCATCTCAGCCAACTGAAAATTCTAGAGAGGATTGTTTTGTGTTGGGCATTTTTACCTAGTTGAAAATATTTTTTAGCCGTTTGAAAATGTCGGCGAACAGTTTTTATAAAAGGTTAAAATGACCCTTTTGCCCTCCTTTTCTATATAAACCCCGACCCATACACTCATTTTTGGGGTCTTTAGAGTGTTTGGGAGAAAGAAAAAGAAAGAGGGGAGAATAGGAGAGATAGAGAGGGGACGGTGGTGAGAGATGGAGGGTGTTCCACCCATTTCGACCCTTGCCTGCATCTTTGTGGAGTAGATTGGCTCCTCGATCACTCATGGCTGCACTTTGGAAGCATGGGTAGTCTTTATCTTGCATTTGATAAGTAATTTCTCATGTTGAAGGCTAGGGTTTGCATTTCTTTTGGGTTTTGGTCATCATATCCTCTTATCTTGTGTTTATTCATGCAATTTGTGAGGATTGGTTGCATCTTGGAGTTGGAATCTTTATTCTCTTCATTAACCAAGGCATTTGGGAGCTAGGGCTTGGATTGAGAGCTTACATGTGCATCCTAGGCTTGGATCTACACATCCATAATATCAAGATCGCATTTTCTACATGTTTCATGGAGGTAGGTGCAATTTACATAGGTTTAAACTATTGATATGATAATATGGTAGATATAATCATAGTATTTGGTATTCTTGGGCTTAAAATATGTATATAAATGATTTATGGAATAAATCTTGAAATGAAAATTTGGGTATTTGATAACATAAATTGGAAATTATGTTTATTAATGAGCTTGGTTTATTTTATACATTCTATGGAATATAGATATGTGGATTTTATGGTTAATTTCCATATTTAATTGATGATTTCAATTATGATTTTAAGGTTATAATCATAATGGGAATTTATGATGTTTATCATAATTTTGGTATAATTATGAGGTTATTTGATTATGAGTTATATAGCATATTTTGGGAGATGATTTTGGTTAAAAATCATTTTATGGTTTATCACACTGCATGTTGGGCATAATCATACATTAAATGGACTTAATGAATACTGGGTAAAGTATTGCATAAAAGGGGTCATTAGAATTGGACTACTTGCAGTCAATGGGACTTTGCGGTGTTTTCCTTTCCTTTGGTCCTGGGTACTTTCTGGTTCCAGGTAGGAATCCTTGTGTTCCTGAATCAGAGGCTACTTTCCAATTCCAGGTAGGAACCCTTGTGTTGCCCTCTTAGAGGCTGGGTTTAAATCCTCCGTTTCCGCGCGAAGATTCCTGCAGGAATAGTCGGTAATTAATGGAATTGTTGTAAATTGGACATGAGTCATATGCATTGGGTATTATGCATCATTCGTTTTAAGTTATGGATTATAACTTATTTTGGATTGTAATATACTTGGTTAGTATATTTTGTTTTAAATGATATAATTGATTTTATTTATATCATTGCTTTAGTTTACTATGTTAAATTGTATCTACTGAGTCGTCGAACTCACGCCTATCTATTTCAATGTTTTTCAGAGATTATTTTCAGGTGGAGTTATGATTTTACGCGGGGATGCTCTTAACTAGAATTTACCTATGTTAATTATTGATGTATTTTCATGGGAAGAATATGTATAATTTATTTTTATTTGGGCCAATGACCAATGTAAATGTAAATTAAATCAGGGTTGTAATTTTAATTATTTAATATTGTATATACGTGGAATGCGATCTATGGAATGATACCATTTTCATGGATGACAGGAAAATTTTTATGAATGGATTTTTATAACAGGTTTTATAATAGTATGTCCGATCTATAGATGGGTCATATTCGAAAAAAGAGAAAATTTTCAAAATAGTTGAGATTTTGACACATGTCATCCATGTTTTATCAAAAGATTTATTAAAATAAAGCTTATTTTATTACTATTGATCATGGATTAATTAATTTGGGTTGTGACAAGTTTTATGTGAGAATACATATTTGCACTAGCCGATTGCAATAAAGCTAGTAATTTTATTGCTTACTCACCATGATCTGCAAACTTAAAATTTCTTGCATAGGTCTTAGAGAGTACCAACACCTTCTCTTGGCACATGCAAATAGCCAATCATGAGAATTCAATTGTCTTTATGTTGGCAAGCCCTATGGCCGATATAGCTGAACATTGCAATAATTCAATCAGACTTCAATTGCACTCGGAACACCTCACGTTTTAGCACTTTGGAGCAAAATTGGAGTATATGCCATCATAAACCGTGAAGCGAAACATGGAGGCCCCTCAATTTGGCAATCACGACACGAGTAACCCTAGCTGTCCATGCTGGCAATTTTAAAGCTCGCTACCAACTCATATATCCTCACCAGGCGAACTCCTCGCATTTTCACAGGTCACAGTCCTTTCGACCTCAATACCAAAATTCTGCTATCGCCAAATGCGGTACTTAATCAAAAACAACATTAATGCGGACTGCATCTCCTTCAAATGTTAGCTTCATACACAACTATATATTGCCTCAATCCGGGTACACTCGTTCCTTCCCTATTTACTCATAATATAAATATATCATTGCATGATTTACATGAAAATCTATGTTTAAACTCCATAATTGTGCACCCCCACTATGGTGTCCTCATATTGAAGTTCATATATCAATCTCATTTGACCTTACACCTAAACATAGATTAATAGAGCACTCGCTGCCTATTACTGGGCAAGAAATACCAAAGCCGTCCGAGTCGCACCTCAATTGGTTTCTTCCATTGCTAGTAGCACAGGTATAACCTCGGGTCCCACATATGAACTTAACTAAACTATGTGGCATTACACTCAAGAGGCCTATGTTGATCCATTCACCACCATCCAAATCAAGGGTGATGGACCATGTACCATGCCACACCACCACGTTGGATACGACTATTGTTATTAGGACTGCTATTTCATCCATCTTTATATGCTATCTATTACACCTTGAAAGAAAAAAAAAATAATGTCAGGGACCACCAAAAGTGTTAGCTGATTGGTTACCAAGTGTACCCATGGCAGTCCATGTACAACTCCAATTATGCACATTGTCTTGACCCATTTTTACATGCTATTGGTACTAAAATTATGTGAATACACAATCACAGTGATTACATTGCATTTAAGGGACTGCACTAACGAGTCTCATTTACTATGTCTTTATAAATAAAACGTTGCTTGAACGCAAGAAATTGACTAATGAGCTAAGATATTTTCTATCTTAAAGCATTCTGCTTGCAATTAAATTATAATTAAAAATTTGCTCAATGCTTTTTATAAACTAATGTGAGTACATACATTTCATTCTGGAGTCAATGTCCTAATTTCACCACACAAACTTCGCATATCGGTGCTTTTAATACCCATTTTTCACGGGCTATATCATTCTTCTTTATTAACATGAAATATTATCATGAATTGCCGTGTTGCTATTTTGGCATCTTTTAACTCTAGACATAAAGCTCTATTGCTATAGTTGAATTACATACTCTACACCCTATATTTGGGTTATGCAATTTAATTGACTTATAAGCATGCATATTTTAGCTCAACTATTACTCAACATAAACTTTTCAACTCAAGTATCAATCAACTACAAATCTCCAACTCAAGGCCGGCTTCACCCATTTAGCTTAGTCGTCAATGGTTCAATCCATTAGTATGGATATCCAAGCCCTCACTAGTTAATTAGGCACCTTCACGCCCTCACAAGTTGAGGCATCTCTAAGCCCTCACTTGCTAAAGTATCTTTGAGCTCAGAAAATAGGCAAATTCCTAAGGTTTCTATTATCTCCAAAAAGCCGTAGCCCACAACTAGGCACTCACTTGGGTAAACAGAAGCTCCCCAGGTGAGAAAAAAGCCCTGGCCCGCTTTAGGCACCCACTTGGGTGAATAGAAACTCCCCAGGTAAGGAAAAAGCCCTAGTCCACAACTAGGCACTCACTTAGGTGAATAGAAACTCCCCAGGTGAGGAAAAAGCCTGGCCCGCTTCAAGCACCCACTTGGGTGAATAGAAACTCCCCAGGTGAGGAAAAAGCCCTGGCCCGCTTTAGGCACCCACTTGGGTGAATAGAAACTCCTAGGTGAGAAAAAAGCCCTGGCCAACTCTAGGCACTCACTTAGGTGAATAGAAACTCCCTAAGTGAGGAAAAAGCCTTGGCCCGCTTCAGGTGCTCACTTGGGTGAATAGAAACTCCCTAAGTGATGAAAAAGTCCTAGTCCACAACTAGGCACTCATTTGGGTGAATAGAAACTCTCCAGGTGAGGAAAAAGCCCTGGCTCACTCCAGGCACCCACCTGGGTGAATAGAAACTCCCTAGGTGAGGAAAAAGCCCTAGCTAGCTTTAGTCACTCACTTGGGTGAATAGAAACTCTCTAGGTGAGGAAAAAGCCCTGGCTCGCTCTAGGCACCCACCTGGGTGAATAGAAACTCCCCAGGTGAGGAAAAAGCTCTAGCCAGCTCTAGGCACTCATTTGGGTGAATAAAAACTCCCCAGGTGAGGAAAAAGTCCTGACTCACTCTAAGCACCCACCTGGGTGAATAGAAACTCCTCATGTGAGGAAAAAGCTCTGGCCAGCTCGAGGCACTCACTTGGGTGAATAAAAACTCCCTAGGTGAGGAAAAAGCCCTAGCCCCCAACTAGACACTCATCCGGCAGAATAAAACCTCGACTAAGGAAAAAAGCCCTAGCCTGTAACTAGGCACTCATCTGGCAAGCAAAGAGTTAAGCAAATGAGGAAAGTGACATCTCTAAAAGCCCTAGTCAACAACTAGGCACTCATTAGGCCAGCGAATAGCTAAGGCTATGAGAAAACTCCACGATATCTCCAAAAACTTCATGGCCTCTCCAAAGGCAAGTCTCACCCTCATCTAATTGCACATTAACAAAAAGACCAACTCAGTTAGACTACTTCCTTCACCCAAGCCAATTAACTTGGCCTTGAAAGTGGGGGGTTATTGATGTGGGGGAAAAATTCGGCCCAATATAATAGCGCCACGTGGACTCAAGAGAGTCAACTAAGCTCCCTCACAAAGGGATATTATTAAATTAATATTTAATTAATCAATAAGCCAATCCTAGAGTAAAGGGATTGATATTATCATTTATTAATCAAGTCCTACAAGGACTCTAGCCTCCTAATCCGATTAGGAGAGGGACACCCACTACAAATTGGGACTCTCTCCACTTATGCAAGGTACGTACAATTTATCTCCTTCCTACATTCCATGCTCATGGAATATTATCTAACTTAAGCATCGGAGGGGCTCCCACCGGCAACCCACCAGTCGCCTAAGCCTTATTTTGTAGGTACACACAAGGAGCACATAGATGAATTGATACATCTTGATTGTTGGTGATTTTTTGTCATCAACATATATTGATATGAAAGCATTTGAAAGGTTTTCTGAAAAAACTGTGTTTTTCCAAAGGGGATGACGACAATCAATTAGGAATGGACGAAGTATATTTTTTGTTCTACTATAAAATATACTTAATTTTAGAGCCTAGAATCAAGATACGTGGCAGAATTTGCATGGTCTTGGGGTCCATTGGGTTGGTTTTTACCTAGGGCAAGCAACTAACGTCTCTGTCAACATGTTCTTTACCTTTGTCATTGCTCATGGTCAAGTATTCCTCTCCATGCTTTGCCACTTGAAGTTTGGTCTCTATTTCTTCTTTGCTGGCTTTGTGGTCGTGATGACTATCTTCATATACTTCTTGTTGCCTAAGACGAAGGGCATCCCGATTGAACAGATGAACATAGTGTGGAAGGCACATTGGTTCTGGGGAAAGTACGTGAAAGATGATGATGTCATTGGAGACCAGAGGAGCGTGCAGCTCTCAGAAACCAAGGACAATGCTGTCTGTGGCTCAACTTCATGAGGTCTTGGTTATGATTGCTAGATGAGGATCCAAGTGCTAATCAAGCAAGAAAGGAATGAGAAGATGGAGCTAAATAGATAAGGAAGAAGAATTTCTACTTGTACAGTTGTACCAATGGCTCATTCCCTTTTGGTGTGTGCATATTTTGCAATTTTTTATTTGATGGAGAGCTTAATATATTGCTCATTTGCTCTCTACTCATGCACTTTGTACGCCGAGGATCTTTTTATTTCCATGCAAAACAAAATCAAGAAAACAATTAGGATCAACTTGAAGAAGAATCATATGCTAGGTGCATTAATGGATGGGCTGGGACATTCATTTTTAGTTAGTGCAATGGGCCTGGGTTGCAAAATGGCATCCTAAGTTTATTTCGTATTGGACTAGCTTGAGCATATATTTTGGTTAACCTGCTCAACTCAATATTCATATAATTAGTACATATTAATGAACATTGTTTGACATTAATTAAACACTATTAACATAGTTTAGCTTAACTTATATATACTATCAATCAATTGACACCATGGCGCCCCAACAGATAAGGTGTTAGTTCTATGGAACTAGAGTTTTTGGGTTCAATCCCTAGCTAGTGGAGTTGTTTATTCAATAATTTTCTTTTATGATGATTTGGGGCATCTAGGGTGCCAACCTAATTGAGATGCTAGATTGTCTTATGATGCTTGAAGCTCCTTATTTGGAGGGGAAAAAAAAAACATAATTTAACTCAACCGAAATGTATATAGGAAGAGTAAAAGCATGAAACACATCTAAAATTATCCTTATGATCGAGTTCGGGACTTTGAATCGTGTTGCCAATGCCTGCCTTGTTTGTGACAGCACATGAGGTGGTTGGGTTTGAATACCTCAAGGAGTTGTACGAGGAAGATGAAGACTTTAAAGAAAACTAGTTGTCTCCTATTTTGAGTTTTCCCAAGTTTAGTAGAACTTAGTTTATTTTTCCAATTTCTAATTTGAGTAGATTCTTAGGGCTGGTTCTCTATTAATATTGATGTAGCCCATGACATAATGACTTTTGATCAATAATAAATATACCTTCGAGATTTCTTTTCTGCATGCGAAGAATGTTTTCTTTAGTGGATTCTAGAATCATAGGTTATTGACGTCGATCATTGTTTATTTATTTATTTATTTTTATCAATTTTCCACTACGTCATGATGAGTAAGCAAAATAATGAAAAAATTTGTGGGGATTAGGTGTACGAAGTAAGATTAAGCACTTCATGTGCAGACGTTCACGCTTGGTTTTGGCAGTGGTGGGTTACCCATTCGGCCGGCCGTAACCAAAATCCCAAAAGTGGGATGGGAATTGAAATGTCCACTCTGTGAAGATATGATGGATAAGCTGAGTCCTTTCCGCGGTCCCATTTTTGTACGCGAATGTCATGACTTTTCGAAGATGGTTTTGGTACTGTGGATTACGATAATAATGCAAGTTTAGGATGGGGCATGAGCCATCGTTTGATGATGGCCACAATGTGAATGTAGAGAGATGAAATGGCAGGCACCTTTACAAGATTTAAATGTTGATGGGGAGTGGGAAAAACATGGTGGGACTGATTCTTGAAGGCGATGCCCAATGCAAAAGCAGGAATTTGTTAGGATATCCTTGATCACCTTCTCATAACAATGATAATGCCACCTTTATATATATATATATATATATATATATATATATATAGATCTAGGATGACAATAAGTTGAGTACGTATTGATATAAGTTATATCAGCGTCACACTGAGAGTTGTACCTCATGCATTTGTGGGTTATGGGGTACATTGGGCCAATGCAAAAGGCACAACCCCTAATGCATGTTGCTAATATAAATTATATCAACACATGCTAACCTGATCAAGACTATATATCTATATATATATATATATATATATATATATATATAAGATGACAATAAGGTGAGCATGCAGGGGTGAAACCAGGAGCCATAGGTTGGGGTGGCCGGCCTGAAAAATTTATGGTATAATAGTTTTTTTTATGTTAAATTCTTACTATATAAATATTATTAATATAAATTCATGGATGATTTTCCACTGTATAAATTATTCCGAAAAAGTGTTCGTAATTTCTTGGGCAAAATCATTCATAATAATCCTTTCAAAAAATTAGAAAGCAAAAGAATAATTTATTTTGGAATATTTTTGAGTGCCAAGACACAGAGTGGCGGAAGAGGCTCAGGCGATAGTGAGGATCGGGAAACTAAGTTGCATTTGGGGACTGAGGAAGAAATAAAGAAAAAAATAAATGGTATTGTATGTAAATTGACTAACCTTTCCATCTTTAAAGTAGTCTTTTTCTTTCAAATTGGAGTTATTTTGGTAAAACTAAAATTGAATTTTGATTTGGTGAGGTGTGTTGCACCCACTTGCAATAGCCAACCTCTACACTTTTGACAATTGTTGTAAATCTATTAGGTTGAGGGACATTTTTTTCAAAAAATTTGCAGCGGCCATGCCCCCCTGATCGATCCTCACTATGTTTCGCCCCTGTGAGCATGTATTGATATAAGTTATATCAACACCAAATTGGGAGTTGTACCTCGTGCATTAGTGGGTAATGGGATACATTGAGTCAATGCATAAGACGCAGCCCATAATATATGGTGATGATATAAGTTAGATTTTATTATTAAGTGTACTTGATGTAACTTCGCATCAAGCCAGTGCACTCTAAAACTCTTACCAACGACTCAGTTTTTGAAACCAACCGTTTGATTATATAGTCTTTCATGTAGGCAATCCATGTCAAAAATCAAATTGATCCTAGACTAATTGTTATTCAATGCAAAACTTACATTTTTCAATCAATAATAATTGCTTATTTATAGACATTTATGCAGAAGTGTAATAATAAAATCAGGATTGTTGTACAAAGGGACAATCTAGTCTGTTGGTTTCGAGGGCAATGCTTTAACCAAGCATATCTTTTGATATGTACCCAATTGAGTTTGGATCCTCTGCTTGAGAGTTTGGGTAATCCAACAGCTCGAATAGTAAAGCATACTTATATGTACAAATGAGGTGGGGGCTAATTCTTTTAGCCATTAATGAATTCTCTAAAAACAAAACTCGAGCAAACCTAAGCACCCAAGTAGAGGATCAGGACTCATACCAAATTATATATTGAGAATACAGCAATGTGAGGATTGTGCTCCATAATAACAAGTTTCTATTATCTATTTAGGTAATTACCTAAGTACACATTAGATTAGATTTATTAAAATATTTGAGTTAGGTAAGTTATATATAAGTTTGGCTTGACTTTATTTAGAATCAGAATTTGATTTTGATTTTGATTTTATGAGCTTTTACGTCACAAACACATAGATGCCGTAAGGCCAAAAAAAGAAGGATGAATTTTGATTGAGCGTCAGCTCATAGGAGGTTCTAGCTTCCCTCTTAAGTGGGTTCTTCTTTTCCAAATATACTTTTTTTTTTTTTTTTAATTTCATTTTGCTTAAATTTGGGCCAGGAACGCATCATCATTATCTCTGCCAAGAAAAATCATATTGCAATTTCCAACAGGTGGATTTTCCTGGAAAAATCATATTGCAATTTCAACTGTTTTCCTGTCTTTTTTTTTTGTGGTGTCTGATACTCTGATTCCATTGGTTGTCCATCATCTTTGGTGGTGATCCTATAAAAAGACGTTCTATAATACAAATAACTTTGTTGATCCAGGTCAGATATCCATATTTTCATGTCCCCGGCCCCATATAAATTAAGCTGATCGAATTTCATTTGGGAGTGGAGAGAAAAGGGAAGGAAAAGCCAGAAATGTGGTCAAGGAATTGAACAGAGAAGAAGATATTATCTGTAAAAGGATTTATTTTTTTCTCTGTTCAAAGATGGCTGTCGGAGTTGTTATTTCTCAGGACGGGCAGAAGAACTACGATGGCCGTGTCACCATCTTTGTGTTGGTGGCCTGCGTGGTTGCAGCCACCGGTGGCCTTATCTTCGGTTATGACATTGGAATCTCAGGTTGAATTGTGATCACACACTCTCACATGATCTTATATATATATTGTGTTCGCTTGTAAAATGGCTTGAATTGTTAACAGAGGATGGAATTGTTGAACCTTTTTTGCAGGTGGGGTTACTTCGATGGAAGACTTCTTGGTGAAGTTCTTTCCATCTGTGTACAAGAAGATGAAGGATGAGACGAGTGGTACAAATCAGTACTGCAAATTTGATAGCCAGCTGCTGACATTGTTCACCTCATCCCTCTATGTCGCAGCATTGGTGGCTTCCTTCTTTGCTTCTGTGGTAACCAGGGCTTTTGGCCGTAAAATCTCCATGACTCTTGGTGGGATCGTTTTTCTCATGGGCGCTATCCTTAATGGCGCTGCCATCAACATCGAAATGCTTATCGTTGGCCGTTTATTGCTTGGAGTGGGCGTTGGGTTCGCCAATCAGGTTGGTACAAATTAATAATTCCTCCAATTAAACTCTCTCAGAGTTGATTGATTTTGTGTTCGATCCATGGCAGTCTGTACCTGTGTATCTGTCAGAGATGGCACCAGCAAAGCTAAGAGGAGCACTCAACATTGGTTTCTCAATGGCAGTTACAATTGGAATTCTTGTTGCAAATCTTGTGAACTACGGCACAAACAAGATCAAGGGTGGATATGGGTGGAGAGTTTCCCTGGGTCTTGCAGCTGTCCCCGCGGTGATCATGACCCTTGGCTCTTTCTTCCTACCAGACACTCCCAATTCCATCATAGAGAGAGGCCACAGGGAGAAGGCAAAGGCAATGTTGCAGAAAATTCGTGGCACAGAGAATGTTGACGAAGAGTTTCAAGATCTTATAGATGCGAGCGAGGCTTCCAAGAAGGTGCAGCATCCGTGGAAGAACATTAGTCAGCCAAGATATAGGCCTCAACTCATTTTATCAATCCTCATTCCGTTCTTCCAGCAACTCACTGGCATTAACGTCATCATGTTTTATGCCCCCGTTCTCTTCAAGACAATTGGCTTTGGTTCTGATGCATCACTTATGTCTGCAGTTATACTTGGCCTTGTCAATGTCGTTGCCACATTGTTGTCCATCTTATCAGTCGACAGATTTGGGAGAAGGATGTTGTTCCTTGAAGGTGGCATTCAAATGATTGTTTGCCAGGTAATTAAACCCAAAATCTGCTCAGTAAGAATTTTTAGAGAATAAGATTACTAATGAATGCCCATCTCAAGATCCCTCTAAAAAAACACCACCACAGAACTCTACCTGGACTCAATTAATAAAGGGTCAATGTCCACCCACCCCCCCCCCCAAAACCCAAGCTACTTGCGATACCTATTTCTATGCACATTAATTATGTCTTTGTTTGCTTCATTGTAGATTGGTGTAGGAATCACCCTGGGCATGAAATTTGGAGTTACCGGTGAAGGATCCTTGTCAAAAGGCAATGCCAATTTCGTCTTGTTCTTGGTTAGCACATACGTAGCAGCATTTGCGTGGTCATGGGGTGCTTTGGGGTGGTTGGTACCCAGCGAGATCTCCCCATTAGAGATCCGATCTTCAGGGCAAGCCATTAACGTCTCCGTCAACATGTTCTTCACCTTTGTCATTGGTCAACTCTTCCTCACAATGCTTTGCCACATGAAATTTGGTCTCTTTTTCTTCTTCGCCGGCTTTGTGATCCTGATGACTTTCTTCGTATACTTCTTCGTTCCCGAGACAAAGGGCGTTCCAATTGAAGAGATGAATAGAGTGTGGAAGGCACATTGGTTCTGGGGAAAGTACATCCCAGATGATGCTCTTGTTGGAGGCCAGAGCAGCTTCCATCTCTCAGCAATCAAGGCCAATGCCGACTAAACTCAAGTTGAGGTCTTGGTTATAATAGTTGAACAAGTGATAATCAAAGAAGAAAAGAATGAGAAGATGGAGTTAAATGGGGAAGGAAGAATTTGTAATTGTACCAATGGTTTTCCCATATATTCCTTTTTGGGTGTGCTGATTTTGTAGTTGGTTGTCAATGGCCAGCTGAATATATTGCTGCCTGTTCATGTCCTTTGTACCCGCAGGTCTTTCTATTTCTATGCAAAACAAAATCAAGAAACAAAGAACTCCCTCTTCTTGCCGTGGCCGATCCAGTGGTGATTCTGTATTGTTTGAAGGCCAGGCACACCTCTGTGTGCATGTTTTTGTTTCTTCTTTTTACATTTTTTGTGCCCTCATTGTTTTGTAATGGGCTTTATAGGAACCCGCTTTTATGAAGTATCAATGGAGGAAATCACCATTTTTTTTTTTTCGTCTGGAGTTTCTTTTTCTTATTGCTCTGTATTTTCCTTGTAAAAATCATGCTTGGGCATAGTTAAGTCCGAAAGCCCTTTTGTCCGAGTTGTTGGTATACTCCAATCTTGTCCAAATGCCTCTGTCTATTTTACCTAATTAAATGGTGATTGGTTGAGTTGAGTTTGTAAAGTCCATGTTTTCAATGTTGTCATATTCCGTGACAAAGTATGGTTGAGTCTTGGGTTGATTGAAGATGTATGAAGTTTCAAAGATGCGTTAAAGAATAAAGGCTCAGAGTTATGCGGTTCTCACTCATTTTCTAGGACGGTAAGTGACCATAGTTGCCTATTTCATAAGTGTTTAATTCATTGAAAATCATTTTTAATGTTTTCATCAAAGGAAGAGTGGTTTTTGAGGTTTTGGTGACACTCCCAATCGATTGGGGTTGATAGCCAATCGATTGGAGATGTTTTGTTTAAAAAGTTTTTGCTACTGTTTTCTAGGATTGATCCTAGGGTCTGGAGGATAGATCTTAGGGTGCCCAGAAATGCCATTTTTCCACTGCTTTTTAGGTTCGATCCTAGGGTCCTAGAGGATCGATCCTAGCTCGTAAAAATAAGTTTTTAAAGTATTTAAAACTTTCCTATTTGATCTTAAAACGAATCCCAGTCACTTGGGGTGTCTTATTCTTTATAAATATGGTTTGTTTTCATAGAGAGGGCTAGGCAAGCCTCTCCCAATTAGGTTTTACAAAGTTCATCTTCTTAAACCTCTCTAGAGCACTTTTACCTAGGTTTTCACATACATGCTCTAGAGACCTTCAAACCACACATTATTTCACATCCTTGGATGATTGTGAGACGTTGCAACGATGATCAAGCTTGCGTGTTCGTGATTGAAGCATTGCTGTGAAAGAGGTTGGTTGCAACCAAAGCCGTGACGACGGAGATCGATCGTGTGCGATCATAGGAGTGAAGACAACTGCATGAGTCCTTGTGTGGTCTGTAAGTGTGTCTTATACTCGTTTATTTCATAGTGGATTTGCTTCAACTGGATGAGATCCCGTGGTTTTTCCATCTAGGGTTTTCCACGTAAAAATTCTCTTGTGATATTTTTAACGCTTTATGGTTTGATTATTGTTTGATTGATTGATAGATTTTAGGGTTTGAATTTATTGGAAAAATTGGGTAAAATAAATTTAAATACCTATTCAACCCCCCTCCCCCCCTTCTAGGTATTGTAGGCTTGGTAAAACCGGAATTTCAATTGGTATAAGAGCGTAGATTCACTCTTAAGGTTTAACAGCCTGAGTGTTGATCTTTTCTTTCGATTCTGGTAGTATGGAGCCTGTCAAACTTTCAATACCATATTTTAATGGTAAGGATTATGGGTACTGGAAGGCTCTTATGCTAGCCTATCTCAAATCAATTGATGAGAGAGTGTAGCTTACTGTGATTAATGGATATACTCCACCCAAGGTGGTTGTAGAAGGTGTATCTATTGACAAGCCTAAAGTTCAATGGACTAAAGAAGATTATGAAGAACTTAAATCGAATTCTAAAGGAATCAATGCTATTTTCAGTGGAATATCCCGAGATGAATTTCGAAGGATAGCCCATTGTGAATATGCAAAAGAGGCTTGGAATATCCTTGAGAAAACTCATGAAGGTACCATAGCTATTAAAAACACTAAAATTCAAATGCTTATTGCCTTGTATGAACAAGAGACTATGAAAAAGAATGAAATGTTTGATGAGTTTAATGCAAGATTGAGTGATATTGTCAATTCTAGGTTTTCCTTAGGTGATATTATGTCTGATGCTACAATCAATAGAAAAATCCTTAGATCTTTGCCTATTAGGTTCCTTCCTAAGATCACTTCCATTGAAGATAATAAAGATTTAGATTCCATGAAAAAGGAAGACTTGGTTGGTGAAATTCAGAATTATGAGATGAAGTTTTGCAAACCTAAGAAAGAACCTAAAAACACTAGAATTGTCTTGAGTACTGTGAGTGAGAAGTCTAGCAGACATGACTCTAGGACTAATTCTAAATTTGATATTTCTGAGGAGGAAATTGCATACTTTGTTAAAAAATTTAAGAAATTCTTTAGAAATACTAGAGTTAGTGTTTCCAATTCTAGAAATAGTAATGGTGCTAGCTCTAGTAAGAACAATGGATCTAACTCTAGCAAGGGTAATAGTTCTAGTTCCAATAAGGATAGAAGGGAGAGAAATAGGTCTAGATCTCAGTCTAGAACTCAGGGGGAGAGACCAAATGATATGAATGATGAGAGAGATAAAATTCAATGTTATGAATGTCATGGTTTCAGTCATATTACTCCCGAATGTGCTAATACTAAGAAGAAACAAAGTAGTGGTCAGAATAATGGAAAGGGATATAATGTTACTTTGAGTAACAGTGAGACTGAGTCGGATTCTGAGGATTCTTCTCAAGGAGAAGAGGATAACTCCAATTTCATGGCCTTTACTTCTATTCATCAGGTTAATGATAAAATCTCATCAAGTGTTATTGATTCTGAGAGTCAGGGGGAGTCTGAAAAAGATGAGATTAATTCTGAAAATTCTAAAATATGATTGAATCTGATGAAGAAGAAGAAGACCTTCAATTAGTTTATGATAAGTTGTTTGAAGAGTGTCTAAAAACCAAAAAGTCTAATAAATCTCTATACATTGAGGTTAAAACTTTTGAAAAAGAGATAGAGACTTTAAAGTTGGAATTGTCTGAATCTAAGGGTCATGAGAGTCAGTTGACCACTCAGAAAGCACTTCTTGCTAATGAGGTTGTTCGACTTGAAAAGGAGAAGTTTGAATTGTCTGAGTCTAAGAAAAGTCTTGAACTGAAAGTAGTAAATATTGAGAAAGATTTGAAGACTAAGATAGAAGATCTTGAGAAAATGTCAAAAGGTAAAGAGACCTTAGACAAATTGTTAGGTGTAGGACAAAGTTCTAGTGATAGGCGTGGTTTAGGTTTTGTTAGTGATAAGGTTACTCCTAATTCATCTAAAACCATGTTTGTCAAGGCTCAACAGTCTCAAGCTATTCAGTCTGTTATTCCTTCACCTATTGTGCCTTCAAAGCAAGTCCCTACTTGTATCCGTTGTGGCTTGAAAGGACATATTAGACCTAGATGCCCAGTCCTAAGGAAAAATCAAGAGTTACCTAGAAAGAGTCCACCTAGAAAGGTAGATCGTGACTTCCATAGGCAAGTGAAGAGGTCTAATGGATATGATATTCCTTATATTTGGAATAGATCTCTATTACGAGTCCTCCTATGTGTCACCATTATGGTAAGGTTGGTCACATTCGACCTAATTGTTTTCATCTTAGGGATGATTCTTCTAGGGCTTCTAGAAATTCTATCTTGAGTTGGGACAATGTAGGTGAATGTCTTAGGAAGTTGTGTCATGAGGTTTCTAATTTGAGACAAATTGCTCATAGAGGATTAGACACTTCTTCTTCTGATCCTATGAGTGATTCTATACAAGCTGTGAGTTTTCTTAGAGAGAGATTCATTGCTAGGAAAGAATGGGTAAAGAAAAAGGATTCTGATTGTCTTACCCCACTTGTTAGTGTTGTGTAAAAGGATAAGAGTAAAGGCATTGTGCTAGATTCTAGTTGAGTTGGCTTTTTGTCCGAAATGACATTAAACTACCTATGGTCCGCAAAGACCTTAAACTATCCATAGTGCTCTAGGTGTGATCTTTTCTCTATGTCATTCATGTTGTTCTTAGAGTTATGGAATATTTAGGATTTATTACTTTTGTGTGTGTTTTTGTTTTTCTTTGGAGTTTATTTGTTTTTTTATTTTTTGCATTGGTATAAAAAAAAATGAAAAATTCAAAAAAACCAAAAAGATTTTCTTGTGTGCTTTGCAATTCTTGGCTAATTGTGTATTTTACTTATATATAATTTGCACTAAGATGTTGAGACTATATCCTTTGTGATTGTCATATTGAGTTGAAATTTATAAATTAATAAATTTGATATTTAGTCTCACTCTCTTAAGTACACTTAGTGGAGTAGTTCTGAATTTACATGTTATACACTTTACATTGCACCACTGACGTATGACTTTAGGGTTTTTAGGCTAATTCTATGAATTGTTAAATCTATGTTTGAAAATTTCTTGGGATGCTAGAATTTGAATGACCTATATGTTATGCATATCCCTATGTCTCATGAAAAGGGCTACCTTCGCGTTGTCTGAAGCTAACGTGAGGTAATTCATGGAGATAACTGGTTGCGTGAAAGTGTGAAAGCCATCATGTTGATAATAAAAAAATATTGATGGTAAGCTTCAATAAAATAAAAAAAATAAAAAATAAATAAAAAAAAGGGAAATGAGTGTATGTTTAAAAAAATTGAAAAATATGGGAAAGGTACAAAAACTTGATACCTACAAAATTATTCCCGAAGCTCATAGAAAAAGAAAAAGAAACAATTAAAAAAGGTGAAAAGCAATCTTTTCGATTCTAATATGGTTTGATTTCTTTTTCTTTATTTCTTTGAAATTATTAGACTTTAGTTAGCATGAGTAGTTTTGCCAACTGACCCCGTTGGCGTTGTCAATGCATTATACACTTAACATGTGAACTTTCTTGAATAACTTTTCTAATCGTGCATAAGTGTGTTGGACTTTATTAAAAATTTACAATTATGTCCTTGATGACTCATGTGCTTCTATATTGTAGAATGGTGTCTCAATTTTAGTTCTTTTTCTATATTTGTGGAACACCCTAACATATCCTTGTATTGTCAAGTGCACATGTTTTGTTTATTTTTTTTATTATTTCTTTTTGTGCCTTATTTGAGGGGGAGTTAAGAGTGTTTGTCAAAGTGAATATGAGTTGTTATCTCTTGTGCCCTCATCTTGAGTACATTTTTTTATATATATATCTTTTTTCTCTTGATGTGAGGATGTTGATGCTGGTGGTGTTGAGATTGGATCCTAGTTTAGGACTCTTTGATGTTTTCATCTCTCTGATATGCTGTTCTTAAAGCTTTGTTAATGAAATCACTTGGTTCTTCTTGATATTCTTTGATTTCCCTCTGATATGGTTTCATTCTTTTATATGTGTGATTTCCTTTGTCAATTCATAACAAAAAGGGGGAGAATAGTTTTAAGTTTGAGTTTGTATACTTGGGAGAGAATTTCTGTATGTTTGGGGGAGAATATCTTTGAGTTTGTATGCTTGGAAGAGAATAGAATTTCATTGAGTTTTTAATCTATTTCTGTGATATTATGCTTTGGTATTGTTTGTTCTTGTTTGCAGATAACAGATTACGGGTTGATAGGTTGAGTGTGAAATTTAGTATACTTGTTGGTTCTTTCCATGTAATATTTCTTTATCGAGTTGTAATTCTCACAGTGAGTTTAGGACTTGTTTAGTTTTGTGGTTTGGGAATAGGTCTTATATCTCATGTCGAGATTTAGGTTAGTTTTGTCACGAAATTGCCAAAGGGTGACATTGTGAAGTCCATGTTTTCAATGTTATCATATTCCGTGACAAAGTATAGTTGAGTCTTGGGTTGATTGAAGATTTATGAAGCTTCAAAGATGCAACAAAGGCTCAAAGTTATGTAGCTCTCACTCATTCTCTAGGAAGGTAAGTGACCATAGTTTCCTATTTCATAAGTGTTTAATTCATTGAAAATCATTTTTAATGTTTTCATCAAAAGAAGAGTGGTTTTTGAGGTTTTGGTGACACTCCCAATCGATAAGGGATGATAGCCAATCGATTGGAGATGTTTTGTTTAAAAAGTTTTTGCTACTGTTTTCTAGGATCGATCCTAGGGTCTGGAGGATTGATCCTAGGGTGCCTAGAAATGCCATTTTTCCACTGTTTTTTAGGTTCGATCCTAGGGTCCTAGAGGATCGATCCTAGCTCGTAAAAATAAGTTTTAAAAGTATTTAAAACTTTCCTATTTGATCTTAAAATGAATCCCAATCACTTGCGCTGTCTTATTCTTTATAAATAGGGTTTGTTTTCATAGAGAGGGCTAGGCAAGCCTCTCCCAATTAGGTTTTACAAAGTTCATCTTCTTAAACCCTCTTAGAGCACTTTTACCTAGGTTTTCACATACATGTTCTAAAGACTTTCAAACCACACATTATTTCACATCCTTGGATGATTGTGAGATCGTAGCGACTGTGATCGAGCTTGCGAGTTTGTGATTGAAGGCATCGCTATGAAAGAGGTTGGTTGCGACCAAAGTCGTGACGACGGAGATCGATCGTGTGTGATCGTGGGAGTGAAGACAACTGCATGAGTCCTTGTGTGGTCTGTAAATGTGTCTTGTACTCGTTTATTTTATAGTGGATTTGCTTCAACTGGACAAGGTCCCGTGGTTTTTCCCATCTAGGGTTTTCCATGTAAAAATTCTCTTGTGATATTTTTAATGCTTTATGGTTTGATTATTGTGTGATTGATTGATAGATTTTAGGGTTTGAATTGATTGGATAAAAATTGGGTAAAATAAATTTAAATACCTATTCAGCTCCCGTTTCTAGATATTGTAGGCTTGGTAAAACCGGAATTTCAGAGTTAGTTCAGGTGTTCCTCTTGGTGCCTCTACCAGTTTCGATATGAGTATCCACACTGTTGGCAGCCTCACATCATGGTTGGAGCACTTGATTGGCCACCAAGGCCAGTTGGGAGCAGTTGGCTATTTATAGAGAAGCTTATAAGGGGTGATCTTGCCCAAATTGCTTAGTCCTATGGACGCGTGTTTGCTTAATTCCAGTACCAAAAACCTTGTGTTATAATTGTAAACTAGGGTTGTCAATGTGATCATGTGCTACATTGGTGATCAAGATGAAGACTTAAAGCGGTGAAGACTTTGTGTATGGTTTGGTCTAATCAAGTCTCATCCTTTTGAGACATGGTAACTGACTTAGAAGCCATTGTACTATCATAGATCGTTAGTTTCATTTCATTATTGACCTTGTGTGTGTAGAAGATGTTTTGAGCTTAAATTTGATATGGTTTGGAAATCTTCTTAGGAATTTTTCAAGGTATGTTTGAACGCACAACTTTGCCATTCAAACCCAATATAACCCGAGGTATAACTTTGTCCTCAAGAGACATTGTATTGAAACATGCAGTATGTATCATTTGAACGCTGTAGTGGCTGCAAAAGGAGTCCTTTCACAAGCACCACACCATTTGAACGCACCATACCACTGTTCAAATGACATGGGACATGGAGCAATTACAAGAATGACTCCTTACCCTAGCTTTTTGGAAACTCTACACACACCTAACCCAATGTATAAATAATCCTTATGATGTCTTCTTGCATAAGGAATGCTAAGGAAGCTTGTGTGTGCCTCCATAGTGAGGTTTGCCTCTATTGATGAGTGCTTTGTGATTCCTTCTCTAGAGTGAATCTCTCTTGATAAATCTTACCTCTAAATGATTCTCATATACCTTCCTCTCTTAGGCTAAGGTTGAGTTGGCTTTTCCATTCATCCATCCACACACTTATCAAGATTGTTGTCCAAGTGGGGTATTAATTGGAAGCCATGGGTGCATCGGGCTAAGCTTGGAGATAAGCTCAGTTTACAAGACAAAAAAAGAAGATACAGAGGTGCAAGGATGGAGCCAAGAATTTAATTCAAGGGTGGCAAGTTTTGGTCGATTGTTAGTAATTTATCTTAATTCAAAAAATCGAATAAACTTTAGCTTAAAATTTTTCTTTTATTTCGTGGCTTTGATTTTTTGTGTGCATGACCTATGTGGAAAAACTATCTAATCCAACGGGGGTTTCCTAAAATATGAATTTGAGGTAGGTTATCTAAAACTTGTGTAAGAATTTATATGCAAAAATTTGTGTATATTGATCTTGACCCTAATTGAATAGCTAAAGGGTTTTTCGTTTGCTTTTGAATTTAGGGGTTTTGTGAAATTGAGTTTGGAAAGATATCGTATAATTTATGCAAAAGTATAATAATAAAAATAGAAATGTCCATACAAAGGGACAATCTAGCATGTGGAAATGCCTTAAGCGAGCAAATTTTTTATATGTACCCAATTATATATTGGGAAAATGGTAATACGATGGACTGTGTTTCATAATAACACGTTTCTATTATCTAATATCTATTTAGGTAATTACCTAAATAATGATTAGATTAAATTTATTACTCCGTAGAATATTTAAATTAAGTAATTAATAATTTTTGCTTGATTTTATTTAGAATTTGGATTTGAATTTGATTTTGATTTTGATTTTGATTTTATGAGCTTTATGTTATAAACACATAGATGTCGTATGGCCAAAAAAGAAGAAAGAATGAATTTTGATTGACAATTGGGTCACAGGAGGTTCTACTCCTCGAAGTGGGTTCGTCTTCCCCAATTCTATGTTTTTATTTTATTTTGCTTAAATTTGGGCTAGGATCATATCATCCTTTTTTTTTTTCTTTTTTCTTTTCTTTTTTTTTTTAGTACAAATGGAGAGGATCAAACCCTTACCTATCATCATCTTACTTTTTTCCCCACCCTCTCTCACCTCTAGGTTAGAGGAACGGTATCATCTTTTGTGAGAAGCAATGATTTCCCTGGAAAAAAATCTTATTGCAATTTCTAACTGTTGGATTTCCCTGAGAAAAATCATATTGCAATTTCAACTGTTTCAGTCTTTCGGTTCTTTTTTTTTTTTTTTTTTTTGGGTGCGTGTGTCTTATTCCATTGATTGTCCATCATCTTCGGTGGTAATCCTATTAAAACAAAGATATCCTCTGATTTCAAATTCATTTGCAGGCCTAACAGCCATTTTGAAATCCCCCCTTACAAATTAAGGTGAATTTCATTTGGGATTGGAGAGAGAGAGAGAGGAAAGAAAAGCCAGAAATGTGAAGAAGGAAACAGAGAAGAAGATGAGTAAAAGGATTTATTTTATCTTTGTTCAAAGATGGTTGTGGAAGTCGTTATTTTTCAGGATGGGCAGAAGACGTACAATAGAGGCCGTGTCACCATGTTTGTGTTGGTGACCTGCGTGGTTGCAGCCTCGGGTGGCCTTATCTTCGGTTATGACATTGAAATCTCAGGTGGGGTTACTTCAATGGAAGAGTTCTTGGTGTTGTTCTTTCCATCGGTGTACAAGACGACGAAGGATGAAACGGGTGGTACGAATCAATACTGCAAATTTGATAGCCAGCTGCTGACATTGTTCACCTCATCCCTTTATGTCGCGGCATTGGTGGCTTCCTTCTTTGCTTCTTTGGTGACCAGGGCTTTTGGCCGTAAAGTCTTCCATGTCTCTTGGCGCGATCATATTTCTCATTGGCGATATCCTTAATGGTGCTGCCATCAACATCAAAATGCTTATCATTGGTCGTCTATTGCTTAGAGTGGGCATTGGGTTCGCTAATCAGGTACAAATCAATAATTTATCGAATATGACTCCTCTCTCTCTCTCTCAGCTGATCAGTTTGGTTTTCCATCCATGGCAGTCTATGCCTGTGTATCTATCGGACATGGCACCAGCAAAGCTAAGAGGAGCACTCAACATATATTGGTTTCTCAATGGCAGTCACATTTGGAATTCTTGTTGCGAATCTTGTGAACTACGGCACAAACAAGATCCAGGGTGGATATGGGTGGAGAGTTTCCCTGGCTCACAGCTGTCCCCGCGGTGATCATGACCCTTGGCTCTTTCTTCCTACCGGACACTCCCTATTCCATCATAGAAAGAGGCCACAAGGACAAGGCAAAGGCAATGTTGCAGAAAATTCGTGGCACGGAGAATGTTGATGAAGAGTTTCAAGATCTTATAGATGCGAGCGAGGCTTCTAAGAATGTGCAGCATCCGTGGAAGAACATTATGCAGCCCAGATATAGGCCTCAACTCATTATTTCAATGCTCATTCCATTCTTCCAGCAGCTCACTGGCATTAACGTCATCATGTTTTACGTCCCCGTTCTCTTCAAGACAATGGGCTTAGGCGATGCATTGTCACACTGGCCTTGTCAATCTCATTGCCACAATTGTGTCCATCTTAATAGTGGACAGGTTTGGAAGAAGGATTTTGTTCCTTGAAGGTGGCATTCAAATGATTGTTTGCCAGGTAATTAAACGCAATATCTGCACAGTGAGATTTCTTGGAGAATAACATTACTAACGAATGCCTATCTCAAGATCCCTCTAAAAAACACCGCCATAGAAGTTTACCTAGACTCAATTGAGAAAGGGTCATCTACATGAACCCTTATCCAACTTTTCGTTCTAAGGTCAAAATTGTTTAATTTTCATTTGGACGTCCAAATGGGGCCCTGGTAAATTCTCCTCGTAAGGTAAATTAAGTAAATCTGCTAATTTTTTATATTTATTTTTTTCTCTTTTCCTACCTACTCGCGATACTTGGTCTATGAACAGTAATTATATGTATTTGTTTGCTTCATTGTAGATTGGTATAGGAATCATCCTGGGCATGAATTTTGGTGTTACCGGTGAAGGATCCTTTTCAAAAGGCAATGCCAATTTCGTCTTGTTCTTGGTTAGCACATACGTTGCAGGATTCTCATGGTCATGGGGTGCATTGGGTTGGTTGGTACCCAGCGAGATCTCCCCATTAGAATCCGATCTTCCCCTTTGTCATTGGTCAGATCTTCCTCTCCATGCTTTGCCACATGAAGTATGGTCCTTTTTTCTTTTTCGCCGGCTTTGTGATACTGATGACGCTTTTTGTATACTTCTTCTTGCCCGAGACAAAGGGCGTTCCAATTGAAGAGATGAATACGGTGTGGAAGGCACATTGGTTCTGGGGAAAGTACATCCCAGATGATGCTCTTGTTGGCAAGTCCCACGGCAGTTCTGAGGCCATGCAGGAGGCGCCGCATAAGGCTTAACATTTTAGATAAAACGTAAGGGTCTCATTTTTTAACTAAAGCTTGTAGTAGGCTTTTAAAATTATAAAAAATTTAAACACCTTGTAATTTGGCAGCTAAAACTGCTAGAAAAGTAATTTTTAAGTGACACTTTCTTGTAATTAAATCTTTTTTTTTTTTTTTTGGTTATTATAGCTTTAGATTTTGTTTGGTATCTGTTTTTTTCTTTTTTGTTTGGTATCTTTTTTTCTTTTTTAGTTGTAAAAGTGGATTTTGCTCAAAGCAAGAAGTATGCAGTATATCTTCTTAAGTTTTTGTAATGATCTCTTGTCATCTTAATCTATAAAAGCAAAGTTTTTTTGTACTGTTATACGCAAACAAACTTGATGTTAATACTAGGGAAAAAAATTTTGGGTACTTAAGACCCCCCCCCCCCCCCCTTTTTTTTTTTTGGAATATGTATAGAGGGTGCACTTTCAAGAGTTCACTTAGGGACCCCAAAAAAACTCAGAACCGGCCCTATGGCAACCAGAGCACCGTCCAGCTCTCAGCAACCAAGGCCAATGCTGTCTAAATTGAGGTCTTGGTAATAATAGTTGAATGAGGAAATAATAATCAAGCAAGAAAGGAATGAGAAGATGGAGCTAAATGGGGAAGGAAGAATTTGTAATTGTACCAATGGCTTTTCCATTCCTTGTTGGGTGTGCTTATTTTATAGTTGGTTCACTTGGTTGTTGATGGAGAGCTGAATAATTGCTCTCTGTTCTTGTACTTTAGCTGAATGATTGCTCTCTGTTCATGTACTTTGTACCCGCAGGTTCTTTCTATTTCTATGCAAAACAAAATCAAGAAACAAATTCGGATCAGCTTGAAGAAGTATCAAATATACAATTATTTTGAGCAAGTAGCCCAATGTGTTGAGTTCACTGAAAATTACCAGTTTTGATGAAGATCATCAGCAGTGCCTCCCTGTTGCCACTTATTGCACTGTATTTTCGTTGTAAGAATCATGCTTGGGCTTTGCTGAGTCCGAAAGCCTCTTTGTCTGATTTGCCTAATTGGTGATTGGTTGAGTCTGAGTTTGTTCGGGTGTTCCTCTTGGTGCCTTAACCAGTTTCAATCTGATAACCATCATTAAGGGACGTAATTTGATTGACCCCAGTTGTGGTTTGCACAGGAAGTACTCCATCTTCTTGTTAAACAAATCACAGCCTGCCTGCCGTGGCTTCCCATTCTTGCTTTGACCAGTATCAACACCGCAGCGGGCGTATATACAGAGGAGGTATGAGTACCAACACCGTTGTGTGCATATCTACAAGTTGGCAGCCTCACATCATGGTTGGAGCATTTGACCACCAAGGCCAGTTGGGAGCAGGTGGTTATCCGTGGAGAAGCTTAGGGGTGATCTTGTCCAGATAGTCCAAGGAGATTGGGAGCTGGGAGCAAAAGTTGGTTGACTAGTAAGGAGGAAAAGAGGCCTGCCCGAGACCGTTGCTTAATCTCTTAGTGGATAAAATCCTTGGCAGAAGTGTGCCAAGCTGGTGGCAAATCTCAAAGATGAGAAGGAGAAGCACACTAATCTTGCCCAAGAATGCTGAGCATATGCCACAAAGCTTGTGTCAGGTGCCCAGAGTTGCTTCCACTTCTTCCCTCAGCGAAGAGTGTCACTGAGGCTAAGCCTCCAACGATGTGATGGGAGCCAAGTTCTCAGTATAAACACATGGATGCAAGACATTAATTTTGACTACTGCCACGGCCAGCTGAAATCCCTCGCTATCCAGTGACCACAGTGCTAAAGAAGTCGGCTGAAGATCAGATAAATCCGTGTTCCAAGAATTCTCAGAGGTATATAATTGAATTTATCATGCTCTACGACATCTATCCAGAGAATCCACAGTAAGAATACAGAGCTGCTGATGTGAATTAAATACAAGGGAATAAAGCCCTGGAAAGACTTACATTGAAGTAGATTCTGAGTCTTTTCTCATGATAACTTCCGTACTTTACAGCTCAAATTATACAAATGGAATATAATTATAGAACTTTTCCACAATATATTGCAAGAATAGAGAAAAGAGGAAATCTACCCTACTCGCACATATTTTCAACCATGTTACAATTTGAAGGAGTGAGATCTTTGCTAAGCAATCTTTGAAGAGGCCTCAGCAACTGATATCGACTCCAACAGAGCATCAAGATACTCTTTTAGCTTCGCCTTTGTAATCGCACCTTCTCTCCGGCTTTCTGGAACTTCCTGCCCATTCTTGAAGAGAATCAGAGTCGGCAATCCATATACTTTGTACGCTTCAATAAGTCGAGGGTTAGCGTCATGATCAATCTTTACCACTGTCAATCTGTCTCCATATTCCTAAAACATTTACGCAAAAAAAAAAAAAAAAAAAAAAAAAAAAAAAAAAAAAAACCCATTTAGAAAAGATGAATATCTAAAAGAACATCAGAATAACAAGACAATACCATGTTTTCTTGAAAATTACCAATCATATATCAGTATCCTCACAGTGAGAAGTTAATTTCTCAGGCCAAATTCCATTTTGAGCTAGATTACTGAAAATTCATATACCACTAAACATAATGTCCACCGTATGAGTAATTGTAACCATTTAGACTGACTAGACAATCGGGGGCCTGGTCTAACAATACAAGAATTTAACTTATTCTAGCTATTGCCAGGTAAAGTTGTTCAGATATTAAGAATATAAGAGCTAAGGAAAACCCGAATAAGAAAAGGATCTAAAAAACTTAAAATGAGATGGCCCATCAATTTGGTTGCAGATAGAAGATGTTGGGATTATCCTGTTACAGAAAACAAGAAACCCCCCCCCCCCCCCCCCCCCGCCCCAAAAATAAATAAATGAATAAATAAGGCCTCACGGCGCCTGCCTTTTGGGGGGGGGGGGGGGGGGGGGGTGGAGGTTTTGGCAGTGAACTTATTAATCTTTACATAATTCAGAGAATACACATACCAAAAACTTGGCTCCTGAGTAGTGGCTGTATGCATGCTAAAATTATTCTCATAAAACCAGTTGGCAAAGACTATTTTCTCCAAATATTGTGTAGTTGATGACACAAAATTTTGATATATGCATAGTTTGCTGCTTGTCAATGGTGCCTGAGTGCTGTTGAAAACGGAACTCACATTTTCCACATTTTTTTTTGGAGAAAACAGAGTTCCATTTTGCAGAAACTTTTCACATTAAGCATAAAGTGCATGCATATAAACTTCCAATCTGGATCATAGAGTATTCAATTCATAATCCATATCATCCATTACGATCCAACATCCACCGAAAACTTCCAACGACGCAGAACAACACTAGATTAATATTTTATATGATTGGTTATGGTGGACTCAGGCTTGTGATTTTAGGTTTTGTAGGGTGGAAGAAGGGTGCGAAGCTTTATACATGAATAAGAATTGGAGCAAGCCAAGGTTGGAAGGTAACAAGTGGCTAGAATTTTAAAAACTTCGTTGTTTGAATTCTTGCATAACAACTACTTTTGGGATTAAGAGGCTTACGGGATAGCAATGGGATTAGGGTTATGGAAGTAGGGTTTTAGATATGAAAATAATAATAATAAGGGCTGGTTGTGAATTAAATAGAGAACACTGCAATGCAAAAAACCGTCAAAATATCAATAAATCAATATCTGTTCTGAAGTCACTACTACTCAACATGATCAATCTTAAAATGTCTTTCTATAAGCTTCTATAGTCATCATTAGCTTTTTATCTTTCCATATCTTTTAAATGTACTTCAATTTACTAAGATAATATGCTCTATTTTTTTAAAAAAAAAATATTTTTATTTTCATTTTTTTCCAATTTATTATATTCTTTTGCTTGAATTTGAATGTGCTTCTACCTACTTATTATGTTTTCTCAAATTTTTCTTAATACTTTACTTTTACATTATATTAATAATTTTTCCATGAGTGTGTATTTCTTTTTGTCATTCTATCCCAATTCAAAAGCTTACAATTCTTAATTTGATTTGACAGTTGAATAGTAAGGCTCCAGATTCCCAGTTCTAATAACCTTACATGGCACTAAAACACTACCTAGTGTTTCCAGGTTCTCACTAGGTTAATGCATTTAGCTTCTTTATCCTAATATACTTTTCAAAGAATAACCTCCAAAAGGCAGAATTCAAGAACTTTGATTTTGACCACAAAGTGTCATAACCTCTTTACAACTAATATGGATCCACTCATCCACTAGAAAGCGAGCTATGTTACATTGACTAGGTGTTGGGTGCGGGTATGTGTCCAAGTGTCAACTTTGTCTATTTACTGAATATTTTTCACTATTTTGAAGTGTTTGTTAAGAGTACGCACACCCATGTCACATGTGTCCGACAAGGATACTTTGCACATTTTGAAGTGTCCATGTAACGTAGGAAGCAAGTATAAAAGAATCCAATTTTGCAACCTGGCCTTACTTTTCAATATCAACTTAGAAGGAAAAACATATGGTAAACTATGCATTAAAGAACAATCATGGCCACGGTAGCAAATGCAATCGTAGTCTATATTACATGGACATGGGTACGGGTGTTGGGTGCAGTGTGTGTCCAGGCCTCAAATTCGTATGCTTTCTAAAAATTTTCCACTATTTTGAGGTGTCCAGTAGGAGTATCCCACACAGATGCCATGTCCTGTCGGCATGGGTACTTTGGGATGAAGCAAATGATTCATGTAATATAGTGGGACAAGTATCAAGTGTATAGACGTTATACAACATGAATGCCAGAGGCGTTTTTTTTTTTTTTCTTCTTCTTTTTTTATGCACAACCTATATCAAAACATGTGTCAACCGTAAAATAATGCATACTGATGTTTTTAATAATTTTTATTGAAAAATTTAAACAACTTTTAAGCCATTCTCAACAAGATAATCTTGGATCTCCTCAATTCTCATGCTTTGGAAGCTTTGATTCAAGATTTCATCTCAAATCTCTATTTTTATTATTAACTTTATTTTTTATTTTTTCCCTTTCTTTTGTGTTGTATTTTCATGTCAAATGGTGTAGATATAAGTTAGGAATAGATTTTGAGACAGTTTGGAGAAGAAAAATGGAAAAAGAAGGGAGAAAACGGATACAAAACCCCTTCTTGCAATTCACATGCCACCAAGCACTGTAATATATAGGCCATTACAGTGATGCTATAATTCTCACAGTCGAAATTTGCAACTGGCTGAGATAGTGGCCTTGGCCTGCAACAGTCGCATCAGCTGCTACTAAACACTTTAATGGCCCCTATAAATAACTTGATGACAAAAGAAATGTACAAATAAAAGCAAGATAGGGATTCCAAAACTTCTAGTCTGACTGCCAACAATCTTTGGTGGATTCAGCCAGAAAATTTAACAGCTTGCTAGAAGCATGCGTCTCAAAAATTTTCCAGCTAATACTCCCTCCGTCCCATTAAGATAGACCATATTTGCAACTTTTTTGTTCCAAAATATTTGTCCACTTTGAAAAGTCAAATCATTATTTTTTTAAGTTTCCTACAATACCCTTTGTTATTTCAATAATAACTTTTAACACAAAACCCAATACAAAAAAGTTGAGGGTATTTTTGGAAAGATGAAGTTTAATTAATACAAGTCAATGCAATGATGACCCTTTCTTAAACTCCACGATTTGTCAAACCTAGCCTATCTTTGTGGGACGGAGGGAGTATATGTTTTCTGCCTTAAAAGACTCATGGAATGTATAAAAATTCTACATTTCACACTAAGCTAATAACTGTTTTTCCCATTTATCAACTCATGGCCAGCAAACCTATGTGGCATATCCTGCAATGGAATTTATCATGCCCTGAGAATTTTCCCTTTGTTTTTAGTTTAGATAATGGTTAAGGATGACATTTTCTCCTGGTATTCAAAGGGTTGAAGTTGAAATGTCAATTCCCTAGAATTGTTCTTTTGATACTATCCAGGAGGGTAAGAATTTGATAACCTTTTACATCTAGGAGTCTTCACTAATTCTGATTGCAAAAAGGGTGTCTTTTCTTAAATTCCTTGGTCGTTTGTGATTAAGGTAGACATTCCAGTTCATGATTGGCTCCTGGATTTTTACTTCTCTGATACATGGTGTTTATTTCTTTTATGTACCTCTTGCACATATTCCGCTGCTGCAATGAGATTCAATTATCCTACACTGAAGACAAAATAGAATTAGTTGTGGTGAACTTTTCAAAGTGTTAAATATCTTTGTTGGCCAAAACCACTCCCAAACTCAGTTGTGACCCTAATCAATTCAATGGAAATTGGTGCTTGCACAATAACAATTTAAAAGTTTTTAAAAATGAATAGTTCAACTTCTTATTTATTGTTGTCTGTGCTTTTACTTTTCTCTTGGTGTAGAGAATTTGTACAAACCCTTGGATAATTTATTTTTCATTTATTTTTTGTTATTTTGGTGTCTGCGTTTGTGTTTTTCTTTTCTTTTGTTTTTTGTGATTTTTTTGGGGAGAGGGGTGTTTTTGTGTTTTTTTTTTTTGGGGGGGGGGGGTGGTTGTTGTGTTCCAGACTTCCAGTAGTCTTCTTGATTAAGTCATTGCACAATCAATTGAGAAAGGTGGAGATTGGGTTTGAGGAAGACAATTTCCCAGCTAAGAGGATTTGGGACTGGATTGTCTTCACATAAAGATGAAACTAGTCCTTATAAGTGTGGGCCTATACTTAGGAGTACTTAGCACTCTAAAGTATTCAGCTTCTACCAAAAACAAGGACACATCTTGAAAAATATTAATGATTCCCTAACTAATGATTCAGTAATCCTCAACATTATTACTTAAAGAAGAAGGGGGGGACTCCACTTCAACTGCATGAGCCCAACAATATTTACAAAGCATTAATAGCTACTGTAATTTTATAGCATTTGCACTACAAGAGGCTCCAATCAAATCAAGTGTACCCATAAAATCGATGACAGGAAGATCAACATTTGCTATAAATAGTCTTCGATTTTGTACCTTGTTTAAACTATAACTAAATAAGTGGTATATACTACTCATTTGAACATAGGAATCGGACTTGTACAATTGTGTGACTCCTTAAAGCATTGACTCACTCCTGCTCCTCATGTCTTAAGCCGATCAAGAATAACCATATCTGAAATCCCATAACATGAACTCTAAGATTCTAACTAATTATCACATCAGGTGGTAGTGGTAATCTACAGGATGCTTTAAAACTTGGAACTTTAACCTGAAAAGGTCTTTTCTTTACTGGGAATGGTCATACAAGAGTGGCAATATAAGAATGCAAATTGGGCAGGAATTTTAATAGGTCCACCTCAAAAAACGTAAATTTATTGAGGGAGATCTTGTGACATCGAGAAGCAAAAATCAGCCAGCTTTTGCTAGGTACAGAGCTGAAGTGCCAACAGCCAACAGGCCTTGGGCCTAGTGGCATGTCATCCCCCATAAGGGTGGAAGGGTTTCAGGGATTGTGGATTCAACTCCCCTTGGGTGCGTGTGTCATTTATATAGTAAAAGAAAAAGGGTACAGAGCTGAAGCAAAATTTGAGTAATAGAACAGTAAGGTATGTTAGCTTCTTCAGCTGAAAATGTTGTTGAAGGAGATGGAGTAATGGAACATATGAACAATAGGGTAGGTTAAAAGAAACTTTTAGGGATATGAAAGCCTGGATAAGCTTCTCAAACAGATTTTTTTGAGATGATTGGTATGCTTGTTTTAATCTCATTGAATGTCTACCTTGACCATGTATGCATTTCTTCCCAATAATTTTATTATTTAAGAAAAATAAGAAGGAACAATTTTTTCTCCTCCTACTTCCTCTTCTTAGATGAACTGTAACAATAAAACACTTGAGATCAACTTTACAAACCATTTATAATTTTCTAATGTTTTTTTGTAATGAAATGGAAGTAGGACAATACATAAATCCTATTTGGAGTGTTGAATGCAATATAAATGGCTAATAGATCTTTACAACCTATAAGGTTTTTTATGATTTTTTTGTGATATTTTAATTTCATTATGAGCACACATGCTTGTTGTAACATTTTCCTTATGTTATCCTAAGGAAACGCTCTCTAAAATTGACCCATTTGTCTGGAAAATCAATGGATAGGGATTCTTGGGAGGGAACAAAAACGAGACAGAGACTTGCAAAGAGTAGAAATGGTGGACAAAATAAGATCACAATCCCCACCATGTGTGATCTGAGGAAAGATAAAAGGGTCACCTAGAAATAGGAGATCAGCCGCACAACGTGCAGACATGACTGCTCGAAAAATGGGGACAAGGGAGAAATGGCAACCACTGGGCAGTTATGCCTGAACTGGAGAAGCTTCCCCTTCCCCTCCCATTTGGTGAACACCAACGATGGAGGCAAAGGGGGGACACATGTGCAGGCTAAATATTGTCACCCAATCAGAATCTGCCACATGAAAAGCATTAAAGGATAAAAAAGTCTTTCAGGCAGACAAGGTATTTAATGACCACGACTTCACAATAAATGCAGTGATTGATAGCGCGTCAGCTCACGCCACGCGGTTAATGCCAGTAATCAAACATAAGACAACAACAGCATTAATTACCCAGATTTGATCAAATGAGGATGGCAAAGCAAATCTACCTGAGAAATCCAAATCTTCTAGTCGGGGTACCAACCAGGCCACACTCAGACAATTATGAAGCCTGACCAGGTGAGTGGAGCAACCTTCCTGACCTGATTCCTCAGGCATGATAAATAACTCTACCTACAACCTGTTCCTAAATACACACAAGACTTTTAGAAGTTTGGAGCAGCCAATCATGCATTGCAGGAATGTCTCTGTGACATCCCATCACTCCCGAGAAACAAGGTGGCATAATTGGGGAACCGTCAATCCAGCAAACTAGGGGAGTTCCCCTTCAGCCAAGTGTTAGAAGGAAGTATCCCTCTAGCAGAAGAAATCCTATAAAAGGGGACATGCTTCTCAGAAAGAAGGTATGTTCTGAACCCAAGATTGAGCACAAGCCCTTCATAGTGCAAGTAGAATCTTTCTGATCAATTCTTTTCACTTAGTCATCGGAGAATCTCAAGTGAGCAACATACCAGTGCTGAGTGCATAAGTTTGGCCATGATCCCAAGTGTATTAAATCAAATTTATCAGTGCACAAAGCAGGCCGTACAAGCCACACTACTACATATATATATTATTAGATAAATTATAATTTTTTTAAAATTAAAATTTATATCTATATTTTTTATTAATTAAACAGTTGCCCTTCTCAATTTTATTTTCTCTTCTTTTTTTGTTGGCCTAGAGGGGCTTCTTTTATACATGGGGTGGGTTTTTCTTTTGGTTTCTTGGAGGACTTTTGCTTCTTCCCCCATTGCGATTATTCATTTTGTTTATATATATATATATTCGTTGTTAGGTCAAAAAATTTATTTTGTATTGTGTTGTGAAGTAGGAAAAAGAAAAAAAAAATTGCAAAAGGTTGTAGTCAATTGATTTCTTTGATATTTTAAATTAGGCTAAAACTCTAAGATCAAATAAAGTTTGGCCACCCTCAACCAAATTCCTAACTCCGCCACGGTGCCACTGTACATTTGGTAAGTCGGAGATATAGATATATACACACATGTGTGTATGATTATTCAAAAGTTTTTAATTGAATACTCCAATGCCCAATAACACTCAAATCCCAAATTTTTCGCTACAGTCTTCAGTAATTCTAATTGTAATACACCATTCTAACTAATCTAAAGCCTCACTTCTTCAAACATACATCTCTACATATACACATGTATGTATGTATGTGTGTATGATTAATTCAACAGTTCAGAATTGAATATTCCAATTCCAATGCCCAATATTTCACAAATCCCAAATTTTTCACTACGGTTCTAAAAGTATACAGTATGCTACCTAATCAAAATCCTCACTTCAATTCACACACACACATTTCAGAAACTTAAGTTCAAATTAAATTAAAGAAGTTAGAGAGAGAGAAAAGAGAGCGAGAGTTCGAACCTGAGCAACCCATTCGATAGCCGGAGAGATTAACCGGCACGGACCGCACCAGTTGGCAACGAACTCGACAAGAACCGGACCGTTAGACTTCAATACAGCCTCCGAGAACCGGGTCTCGTCAATCTCCGTGACGCCACCACCGCAAGTTATCAAAGACTTGCGAATCGTAGGGTGACGAAACCCTAGCTGTCTTCTTTGATTTCGAGAACCGAACAACAGCAGCTTCTTCGGTGAAGGCGTGAAGAAGCAGCTCGACTGCAATTTAGAAGTGGAGGTGATTGCACGGACCGGAGGGAGGGGCAGTCCGTACAAAGGTGTAGAATTTGAGACGATTGTGTCCATGATCGAGCTGAGCTAGAGAGAAAGTTTGAGAGAGAGAGAGAGAGAGTGTTGCAGAAGCTCAAACTGAAAGCATTATCGTGTGAAAGAGGAGAAATCTGTGTATTCGAATTGAATGATGGGAAGAGCATGCATTTGGTGTGGACGACACCACCAGTCCACCACTAGTTTAAGGCCACATCATAAGGTTCACGTGACATGCACTTGACCTGTGTAATGTGGCCACAAATGAAACTTTACATAAAACGCATCCGGACTGGATTTGGTGCTGTGCAATGCACATCTTAGCCATTCGATGTGCAGGGCATCACATATTGTGCACAAGGGGTGGATCCATCGGTCCTACGTACTCTTGTTGAGTAAAAGATTTTGAGTTCAACTTTCACAACTCTCTGTTAAGGTCATCCACATGAATTTTATCCTATAATTATCTAGCTCATATGGAATGGGAGGATTGCGTGTATACAAGGGATTAGTCGAATACAAAGCATCTGGATTCTTGATAAAAAAAATAAAAATAAAAAAGGTAAATTACACTTATATCCCCTCTATTTTATGACAATTGCAAATGCACCCCCTCTTATTTTTGAAATTGCATTATCATTCCTGTAAGAATAGTTGACTGATAGCACTAATAAAACTCATAAAATGACGCAAATGCCTGTATATATAAAATGCATCATTTAACCTTCTTAAATGACTTGAGTTCTCTCTAACTTATATCTTCCATTACATGCACTCAAGGGCAGAGCCAATAAGGCCCGAGGTTAGCTTGCCCACTTTTTTTCTTTTTTTTTTTTGTTTCCACATTTTTTTTTATTTATTAATCATAGATTTGGCTAATCTCAAAATCTTTTTAGCCCTCTAAATTTATTATCTCCTTTATATATATATACGGTTATATTCCCATCAGCACTATGCATTGGGGGTTGTACCCTTTTCATTGGCCCAATGTACTTCATATCCCACTAATGCACAAAGTTCAACTCTCAATACGAGTGTTGATATAAGTTGTATCACTACGTGCTTACTTGATCATCATCCTATATATATATCATTGATTAAGCTAGATATCCCGTACGATCACAGTCATTTGTGTAAGTGTTTTCATGTAAGCATTCTATCCCAAAATCAAGTTGATCTGGGAGTGATTGTTATTCGATCTAAAACGTGTATTTTTTAATTAATAACAATCACTCATTTATGATCATATTAAATGAAACAGCCCTTAATCTTAATTCAACTTTATTTTTGACAAATATGACCAACATATGAATCAAATTTAATTCGATGGTTGGTTTAACCAAAAGAGTTTTGGAGTACACTTGATGCAATTTTGCATCAGGTGCACCTGATAATAGAAGGACTGATATATATTTCACCTTTTTCTTTTTATATACAAATTTCCTCATTTTGTCCTCATTTAAATTTTATTTTCACCCCATATTTTTTTATTTTCATAATTTTCTTTTGCTCTTTCCCCATTGTAATTATTCTTTTCATTTATTTCTATACATGAGCAATGCTATATTGCCCAATTTGTTTTACCCAAATCTACTTACTCAAATGAGGTGGTAACTTGATAAATCAATTTTTAATTTTTTTTTTTTTTTTGGCAAATCAATTAAAAATTTAGTTGAAAAAATAATTGTCCCTAATGAGAAAATCTTATAACTACCACATCAATTGGACAAAAAATTTAAGCCTTTTGCTTATATATATATATATATATATATATTATTTGTTTATCAACAAAAAAAAAAAAAAAAAAAAAAATTCTAATGTGTTAGATGAATGTGTTAGACTGACGAGTTATATGCTTTTAACATAGGAGTTGTCATCCAAGAAGGGTAGTTAGGGTATTTTTTAAAAATTGAGCGATTGCATCACTTTTTTATAATGGATCATTTGATGGCTCTTAGAGGGAGAGAGTCTCTTCGTAGTTTATTTTGTAAGTAAAAGATGTTAGTGTCATTTCAGAAACGTGAAAAGGTCTATCTATAATTGTCAACTACTAAAAGAGGGTTTAAATGTAATTTATCCAAATAAAATTATGGGCAAATTACCATTGCATTCCATCCAAATATGAGTAAAATACTCATCTCACCTAGGATTGAGAAGCTCATGATGTGATTGATGAACTAGACATAATTTCAGTTTATGCTGGGAAGCGTTGAATATGAAGACGGCAACAAGACGGCAACAAACAAGTTTGACCTAATTTCGGTTGTAATAATTGTATTTTGGTTGGTTAATGTTATCACTTCTTGGAAGTTCATCATATAGCCTGTGTGAACTTTTTACTTAGTAGTTTAAACTGTGTTGGAGTAGTTTAAACTGTTAGGTTGGAAAGTTAACAATTTGTTATATTAAAAAAATTGAGAGAATTACAAATTGCTCTCGCTGTGGTCAAATAATTACAGTTAGTACTCCTTCTTAGTTAACTTAGTAGTCGTGTACTAATAAGTTTGTAGTCATTCTTGGTTAAGTTAGGAGTCTTAGGAACTTATTGTTTGGACTTAAATAAACCCACATTTCTTGCCTCGGTTATCTTCGCATTAGCACATGTTGATATAAATGATATCAACACCATGCTTTGGGGGTTGTACCATTTGCATTGGTCAAATGTACTTCATTTCCCACTAATGCACAAGGTACAACTCCCAATACGGATGTTGATATAAGTTATATCAACACATGCTTACCTGATCATCATCCTTTCTTGCCTTCCTAAACAAAGCAAACACAACCATGTTCTTTCCTAATTTTTTAATGTATCTTTTTAAAAAAATCATTCTTATTTTCACCCATCACTTATCTTTGCACTCTAAAAATTAGAGCATCAAACCAAATTAAATTTTATTACCCAAAAGAAAAGGTTCAATTAAAAAGAAAAAAATAAAATGACCATAAAATTAAAAGTAAAAAGGTCTATATTCTACAGTTTTATCATCACTGTCCCCGTACTTATATCTGTTGTTGCAATTATTGCTTGAAATAGGCGAAGTTGTTGCAATTGCTAGTCATCAATTAAGTAGGGGTAAAGGGGTTTTGTGTTGGGTGGGGATATAAATAATAAGGGTGAAAAATAATATTTTGATTAAGGTGGATCTATAAATATTATAAAAAATGTATACAAGTTTATAAATTTTGAAAAATTGTCTAGGGATAATGGCCCCAAATGTTTTTATATTAGAAAAAAAAATCAATTTTTAATAAGGTAATTGTAGCGATAAGTACTAGGACATTATGTTTGAGAAAAACCTATCCAACTAAAAAGTTATGTTTTAATTTAAAAAATCCACTTAATATATGATTGCTATTATGATGCACATAAAACACAATGTTTTATTGAGAAGGGTAATAATGTCATTTACTATTGCATTGTTAACATCCATCACTGAATAACACTGACAAGGGATGTCAATATAATTTTAAAGACGGGAGAAGTTTATCCATAATTAAGCGTTCAACATTTGCTAGCTGATTTTCAAAAAAAATAAATAAATAAAAGAAGAAGAAGAAGAAGAAGTGGACGGCTTGTGTAGGTAGCTAAAAGGGATTGGGATTTAATGAAGTTTGGGACTTTAACTGCATGGTAAAGTTACCGCTGGATTGATGCCATGTGGCAAGGGAGAAGAAGGGACGATTCGGATTTGATAGTAGCAAAGTAGTTCTCAGATTTTGTGGTCTCAACTGTTTTGCTACCAGCGAATCTGAGCCGTCCCTTCTTCTCTCTTGCCACCTGACGTCAATCTAGCAGTAACTTCATCATGTAGTTAAAGTCCCAAATTTCACTAAATCCAGATCCAGCTAAAAGCGTGTATTTGAAGGTTGGTAGATCATATTTTCATTCTCCATCTGTTTTTAATGCATTGTGAATAGGAAAAGAATTTTATATAAATCTATACTTATACGTACTACTTCTAAATTTCAAGACTAATATAATCATCCTCATTCTTATGTCATTACAATCTTGAGGGAAATTACACTATTTTCATGATTGAGGAGAAAAACTTGTATGTAATTGTGATATGGCTGATGTAATATCACGAGTCAATGAGAGTGGAACAAAATGAAATTGTCAATGTACTTTTTGACCCCACAAATATCCCACTTTGTTTCATTCTGATTGATTCGTGATACCATGTGACCGTGTCATACTTACTCCTAAGACTCACTTGATTAAGGAGGCATAATCCCTCAAGACCAAGCCATTAACAAAGAATCCAATCAACTTTGGTTCCTTGGAGAACAACAAATATGTGGTGATTGTTTGTTTTGCCTTGATAAGCAAGAAAATTTCCCCTCCAAAATTTTCCAATTTTCAGTAGGGTTAGTAACTTTGATATAAGCATTATTTTCAAATATTATTAAAAAAAAAAATGAATAAGGGTCTTTAATGATCCCCACTGGAAGGATTTAGAAGAGATGAATATGTCACTATTATTTTTAAAAATTCTTAATCATGTTGTGAATGGTTTTTTCTTTATTTAAATTAATCTAGATTAATATTCAATTCACATTTAGTGATCAACAGAATTATTACTTTAGCTTAATATATTTAACCTTAAATGATAGACCAGTGCTTCATGAGACTTGTGTCTCAAGAAGTAAAAGGTTTTAGGTATGATTTCTCACTCCCTTCAAGGGGTAGTCACTAGTTAGGTTTATCCTTAGCACACAGAGTGGGTGGAGTCTTTACTTTTATTCCAAGATTAATCAAGCCAAATGTTTGAAAACCTGTTGGCCAAAAAAAAAAAACCTTAATATGTTTGATTGTTAATGACAAATTGAGAACGTTGTGAAATTTGTGGTATTTCTTTCTAGCTCACTAGGCCATGTAACTCTTAACAGTCATGCAATCCTGTTCATGAAAAATGCCAATATTTAAAAGCAAGATAATCAATGTATTGTGACATGAATGCCTAGGCTTTTTATTCTAATTCAATAAAAATAATTTAATTTAAGGGGGCATAAAATAATGATTTCTTGTGATTTAAATATGTAGAATGTAGAACAGAAGTGACAAATTTTTTTTTTTTTTTAATTGATAAGCAGAAGTGATGAGAAGTTGAGTTAAAAGAATATGTGTGTCAAATATGAAATTACCTTATAAACAGTGTATCCATACGTGAATGTGATGGATGCCATAATACACGTATTTGATCCTTCTGCATAGCCAATTATTGGATGACTTTCATATCCTACTATTTCCATGTCAAAATGCTTTAAATTTAAGGATTAAATTGTGTGTCATACTCCTCAATTTTACTTATCATTAGTAATGATAGCGGCATTCTTGTTATAGTCTTTATCGGACTCGGACTTGGTGCAGTTTTACACTTTAACTGCATCGTGCAGTGGCTGTCAAATGAGCGACACGTTGCAAGGGGAAGGCAGGAACAGTTGGAATTTATTCCATTAGCAACTCACGGCGTTGCGCAGTTTATGTGGCAAATTATTCCCTCAAATCCCAACTTCTGCTTTCCCCTTGCAACATATTGCTCATCCAACGACCACTGCACGGTGCAATTAAAGTGCAAAACTACACCAAATCCAAATCTGTCTTCATCCTATCTAAAATTTGTTTAAGGCTTTTGTCTTAAATTGTTTTGCTATAGATTTGCTTCCCTATTTAAATTGATTTGATGAAATTATATGACTAGAAAGGAAAATGACCTAATGGGTCGTTCATTATAATAGTACTATAAAAAACCTAAACGCGTTTTTTTCTTTTCTTTTTTTGGGATAATACTATATCCATTAATATATGATGAGGATATATATATATATAATGGAGGAAATGAAACCTGTTGATACCACGTGTCAATATAATAGATTTTTATTATTATTTTTTTCAAATTAGATGTTGAAACAGTGAAATACTGTTAGAGAATAGGCAACAATTACATTTTAGTGATCACTTTCCAACCTAATACCCAAAAAGGAAAATACATGTCAACTTGGAACAAAGTGACTATATACTTACGTCAAAATAACTACCATCTTTCATTGTTTCGTATTAATTTGGCAAATAGTCACTAAAAAGTAATTTTTCCAAAACGAAAGCTACTTTTAATGACTTTTGGAGAAATTAAGTTTTAATGATCACCTTCCAACTTAATGCCTAAGAAAGAATATTATCTGCCAACTTAATACAAATTGACTGTATACGTACTTTAAAACAACTACTAATTATCTTTGTTTGGTATTACGTTGCGAAGTGAACACCAAAAAGTAATTTCTCCAACTTTTTTTTTTTTAGGTTTTCGCTACTCTTTTTCACATGGTATCAGTAAGTTCACACCTAGTGTACACCGTATATCTCTTTATTTTTATGTGAGAGAATCGGAAAACCTACATGTACAATGTTTAAGCCAAACTTAGTAAACTGTACCATATTTTTTTGTTTTCTTCATACTTATTTATTTTCTCTCCTAAAAATTGAACACATAAAACTATAAATTTTTATAATTAGAAAGAGTCCTTCCATATGAGACTACTCTATAGACCTACTAGATTGACCTACTAATATGGCGTTTTTCTATTGGTCTCTTAAAAAAGGGAAAGATAGGTTGAAATCCCTCTGCCTCTACAATCACTAAATAACCCTTACCCTTTTTGAGTGCGAAAATCACGAACCAATTGTCTCTTCCTTCCTCAAACAAATTACCTTCCAGGAGAAACGATGATTTGTAGACTCCCCCTCTTTCTCTAGTTCGCTAGTTTCTCCTCCATCAAACACAAGTTATTAAGAGACCCTCTAGGTCTTTTGATTCTCCTCCCAAAATAGAGAGCCCTCTTTCTCTGGTTTCTCCTCTGTTTTATTAAGTTACAATAGTATGCTTAAGTTTCTCCCCTGTTTCGAGGAGAAAGACATTAGGAATTACATAACACCTTCACAGTGTGAATAAAAAATAACTTAATTTAAATAACTCCAAGTAAAGTTGTATAATAACTTGATATCACATAGTCATTTGTTCATAGTAACTTGATATCATTTTATGTCATTTGATAACTTATTTTCAGAATTGAACAACATGCATCTATATAATAACTTGTTCCTAATAATTTCATAGTAACTTGATATCATTTTATACCACTTGATAACTTATTCTTAGAATTGAACAACATGCATCTATATAATAACTTGTTCATAATAATTTCATAGTAACTTGATATCATTTTATGTCACTTGGTAACTTATTCTCAAAATCGAACAACATGCATCTGTTGGACTAAATGGTTTTTACCCCATGGTTTTGACGATAGCAATACATAATTAGATGTTTAAGGACTAATGAGCATTTAAGTGGTTAATCAAGACAAGTATCAAAGCCACAAGCTAATTCAGGAATCAGGATCAAATTGCAAAAGCACAAGATCACAAGAACTCAGAGAAATTGAATCCATCCATTATTCAAGATCATTCAAACATTATCACATGACAATTTGAGGAATTTAGGATTTCCTTGTAAGATTAGTTTCAATCCTTGCTCACACAAGATTAAAGGGCGTTAAACTATGCCAATTTGATAAACATATAGGCCTAATTTGACTTACCTTGAAACTAAACTTAGTATCAATTTTTGTCTGAAAACAAAGCTTTTCAAATGGCTGAAAATGCTATTTTAGCAGGCTGAAATTTATCAGCAGACTGAAAATGCACCACCTGAAAAATCACCTTCTCTAGATTTGACGGCTCCTTGAGCCAGCTGAAAGAAGACTTTAAGCCGGCTGAAAGTGATGTTCAGACAGCTGAAGAGTTTGATCTTTGAACTCCAAAATTACACCCTCTCTGGATTTTTCAGTAGCCTTTTCAGACGGTTGAAAGAGAGTTTTCAGACGGCTGAAAGATTTGTCAGCCAGCTGAAAGCCTCGGGCAGAGTCCCAACGGCTAATTTTCTAACGGATTTTTGAAGCATTAAATGCCCACCAAACTCCCTTTCCCGACATTTATTGCTACAGAACGGCTATTTCGGACTCCTTGTGTATAAATACAAGCCTTGAGCTCATTTATGAGCATTCATTGAGTTACAAACAAGAAAATCAATTACAAGCCCTAATTTCTCTTGTGAGCATTCATTGAAATCAATCAATAGCTGAGTGTGCTTTCATTTTCTATGTATCTACTCTTTGAGAGAACTTTCCTTTAGCAAAAAATCAATTCCAAACATCTTGTATCAAAGGGTTGTGTGAACCCTCACTTGTAAGCACTTGAGAAGTGTGTATTTGTCTAAGTGTTGGTGAAGAACACTTGATTTGCAAAGGTTTGTTGCTCCACCTTGAAGGAGAACGATAGTGGATTGGTGAATCCTCAAGCGAGCTCTTGAGGCGAGGACGTAGGCGGGAAGCCGAACGTCGTTAACATCGTTTGCATTCTCTTTCCCTTAATCTCTTTATTATTGCTCATTCTTACATTCATTCTTATTTGCAATAATCTGATTTTGAGATTACTATTAATTTTTTAATTTGGCCTATAACCCTATTCACCCCCCCTCTAGGGTTATTTACTTGGGACAACAATTGGTATCAAAGCCCAACCTCTTGCATTTGACACATTTGTCTTGCGAGGAATGATATGGCCAACTATAGTGGTAATAGATTCACTAAAGGACAATCGTCCAATAGACCACTTCTTTTCAATGGAGATGCATCTCTATATAATTTCTGGAAAATTAGAATGTAAATTTTTATTCAATCCACTAGCTATGAGCTATGGAATATCACTTCTAAGGGTCCTTTGATCCCTACTAAAGTGGTAGATGGAGTTACACTTCCTAAAGTACCACAAGAATACACCACAGCTGATCACAAGTCCCTTGAACTTAATTCTAAAGCTATTGGCTTACTATATTGTGCTCTAACTAATGATGAGTTTAGCAAAATCTCTAGGTGCACTAGTGCTAAAGAGATATGGGATACATTAGAGGTTATCTACGAAGGAACATCTCAAGTAAAAGAAGCAAAGATTAACATGCTTGTTTGTGAATATGAAATGTTCAAAATGAAAAAGGATGAATCTATTAGAGACATGTTTGCTAGATTTAATGCCATTATTAATCCTTTGAGTTCTCTTGGAAAGACCTACACTAACTCCGAATTGGTGAGAAAAATTTTTAGGAGCTTGCCTAAGTAATGGGATGTCCTCACCACTACTCTACTTCAATCAAAGGAGCTATCATCAATGACTTTGAGTGATCTTGACGGCAACCTAGTGTCACACCCCATTTTTGCACCACCTTACTAGGGCTCATCATTTCATGCATGTTTTTGTTTTGTTTTTGAGTCTAGTCACTTGCATTAGTTTTCTAGAGTCACAAGGACAATGGATATGAATTTTGGTTCAAATTGGAGTTGATCTTGAGGGATAATAAGAGCTTTTGTGACTTGAGGGGCATAATCGTCTTTTAAGTCCCAAACTTTTCATTTGACCTTGAAATGATCTCCAAATTGTCAATTGGAGTTCATATGGATGCATAAGAGGTATTTCTAGGTTCAATTTGGTAAGTCAATGGCTCGGGATTAAAATGGCTCGATGTAGTTCAAGTTGGTTAATTGACCCTTCCTTGGGTTAGCTCTAATTGACTCACAATTACCAACCAAATCTTTTCAAATTAACTTTCATTAGTCATCATTTTACCCTCAAAAGTGTTTCATGAAGTTCAATTTTGATATGGCCTGATGATGAGTTTAGTGTGGTTATTTACGGATTATCCTTGAAGAATTAGTGCGAATCACAGCATGAGATTTTTGGTTAAAATGAAAAGAAAATTATTTTATTAAATTAGCCATTTTTATCATGACACTAACACGTGTACGTATGTGATGAGTGTGTGTACGCACATACGATACATGTGCATGCGTGTTAGCGGTCAGTCTCCCAATTTTTATAAAAGACAATTTCCTTTTCCTATTCAGATTAGAAGTCTTTTATCATTATAAAATACCTTTTGATTATTCTCCAAAGAAACCTAGTCCAGGAAGGAAAGGGAAACTCCAGATTTCAGCTATAAATACTCTCTTAATGTCTTTAAACAAGGGAGAGGAGAAGAGGGTTTGGAGGGAGTGAAATTCGTCATAATTCAGCAGCAGATTTTCTGAAAACCAGCAGTCGTATTTTAATCATAACTTTTTCATCCGAAGTCAGAATTTGATGAAATTGGTCTTGTTAGAAAGATAATTCAATTCTCTACAACTTTGTATTTCACAAGCTTTGTCCAAATCCAACGTTTTCATACCCAAAAACGCGATTGAAGTTGCTGCTGCTGCAAAGTGACGAAAATCACTTTTCTTTTCTCTTGTTCTCTTTTTGTTTTCTATTTCTTTTCAAAGTTGAGTTGAGTTTTGATCTCTTTGCTGTGATACCACTTTTACAAAGAGGAGGATTCGTGTTGGTTTGATTCACTCTAAAGACCTGAGGAGCCACGAACAATTACAAACACAAGGGGAGCCACTTTATGCATTAATACTTGAGTGTTTGAGAGAGAATAAGGTATTCTCCTTCTCTATTCAAGCTTAAACTAGGTTTTCATATGGGTTAGGCTTATTGCATGTTAAAAGTAGCCTTTTTTATCATGTATTAACACTCTAGCTAGTTAATATACATGGAATATCTATTGTTTATCTACTGTTTAGCATGCTTTAGGGCTGTCCTTTATGTTTCAATGCATAGTTATGATTCTTGTGCTCCTGTTTGTCCTTGTGCTAGGATTAGTGTCATTGCATGTTAGAGTTAGGATTTTCATCATGTTATATTGCTTTAGTTAGTTAATATACATGATATAATTTCTGTTTAGTTTGGTTTTAGCATGATTAAAGTATGTCTTGTGAGTTTTTAAGCATATTTGTGAGTTTAGGGTTTTAAAGTCATTGTTTCGTGTTTGTTTTCATATAGCATGATAAAGTAGACTTTTTTATTGGTTTTTCTTCGTGTTTGCTGTATATGTTTTTCATATGGAGTACACATGATAGTTTTGCATGCATGTTAGTATGTTTTAGGGTTTTTATGCATGATATGGTTCTAGGAATATGTTAGGACTTATTATTGTTCACTGTTTTTGCTATTGGCATGCTTAGTGGATGATTTCAGGCCATAATACTATTCTGTCCAGATTTGCATGTTAGTGTTTTCGCATGGTTTTGAGCACTTGTAAGGGTGCAAATAGGTGTGGTATTTGTCCTATGGCAAATAGGGCTGCTTATGTCTGAAATAGCTAATGTTTGGAGTAATTGCGCTCAGGTAAGTGGGTGTGAAGGTGCCCCAATTCACCTTTCTTCCTTATCCCTTCTCTTCTCCCTATCTAAGGTTAATTTTTAATATGATCCTATGGTTTAATCAAAGGTTTCCTTCATAAATAAAATTCTGGTTTTTATTAAAGTTTCCATTTTGTGGATTTCTTTCCTAAAATCAAACTTTCTATCATATTCAACTCTTTTGATTCAAATAAGGAAACCTAGGGTTTTTACCATAGGTTTATATTAGGATTCAACCCTAATTCTATTCGAACTACGTGGACTTTGATCCATGTATTTCGCTGCATGGTACGTAGACGCTCTTCGTGAGGCTCAAGTCCGTTCTAGGATCCAAGCATCCTAGGTTTATTTTTGTTTTCTTTTCTTCTTTTTCTTTTTCTGTTTTTATGCGCTTATTATGCATGGATGGATGAATGAAATATATGATATGCATGCAATTCTTGTGATGATATACTTGCTGATTTTTGTATGGAAAGATCTTGATTTAGCCCAAATGAACTGAGAGACCGAAAGGGTGACATGGGTGCCTATAGGCTTTGCCTAGAACCTTCCCATGTCATAACTTAGCCTCCGAATCCCCGATTTCTTTGGTTTTCAAAAGATTGGTTTTTGCCTTTCCTTTTTTATGGAGTCATTCAAATTGTTTTCCTAAAACAAACTATTTTTAGGGTTTTCCTTGTTTCCTTTAAAAAATAAGGTGGTGACTCCTTTCCTTTTTCTTTTTCAAACCCATTTTCTTTCAATCCCTTGTGGGCCCAATTTCCGGGGTTCACAGCTGAAGCCCCTCATTGGCGAACAAGTTACACTTGTGAACCAATGATAAAGAACAACCCATTTTTAGCCAAAAAGCCCGGAGAAATCACACATTGATACCAACAATGATGGGAGGTTGAAAACCTGAGACTGAAATAAGGAAGTGTACTCAAGTCATGAGTATACTTAAACCACTGAGGGTTGAGAATTGATAAGAGAAGCATATTCAAGCTACTACGAATGAACATACTTTTGAAATAGAAAGATATATTCTAGTCACGAATATATTTGACCAAGTGATGAAAATGAAATCTGAGAAGTACGTTCAAGTGATGAACATACCTTCGAAATGGAGAAATATATCCAAGCGATGGATATACTTAACCAAGTAAGTGACAAAATATCTGAGAAGTATACTCAAGTGATGGGTATACCATTGAAATGGAGAAATATATTCAGGTCACGAATATATTTAACCAAGTAATCTGAGAATGAAATCTGAGAAGTATACTCAAGTGGTGAGGATACTTAATGATTGAGAAGGACTGAGAAGTACGTTCAAGTGATGAACATACTTTTGAAAAATGAGAAATATATTCAGGTCACGAATATATTTAACTAAGTAAGATAGAGAATGAACTGAGAAGTATACTCAAGTGATGAGTATACCATTGAAATGGAGAAATATATTCAAGTGATGAATATATTTAACCAAGTAATAATCTGAGAAGTATGTTCAAGTGATGAACATACCATTGAAATGGAGAAATATACCCAAGCGATGGATATACTTAACCAAGTAGGATAAGAATAATCTGAGAGGTGTATTCAAGTGATGAGTGTACTTTTGAAATGGAGAAATATATTCAGGTCACGAACATATTTACCCAAGTGATGAAAAAGATGCTGAGAAATATACTCAAGTGATGAGTATACTTAATGATTGAAAAAGACTGAGAAGTACGTTCAAGTGATGAACATACTTTTGAAATGGAGAAATGTATCCAAGTGATGGATATATTTAACCAAGTAAGTTGAGAAGTACACTCAAGTGATGAGCATACCATTGAAATGGAGAAATATATCCAAACGACGGATATATTTAACCAAGTAAGATAAGAATGATCTGAGAAGTGTACTCAAGTGATGAGTACACCATTGAAATGGAGAAATATATTCTAGTCACGAATATAGTTAACCAAGTAAGTGACAAGTATGTTTAAGTGATAAACATACCATTGAAATAGAGAAATATATCCAAGTGATGGATATACTTAACCAAGTAAGTGACAAGTATGTTTAAGTGATAAACATACCATTGAAATAGAGAAATATATCCAAGCGATGGATATACTTAAGCAAGTAAGATAGAGAATAATCTGAGAAGTGTACTCAAGTGATGAGTACACCATTGAAATGGAGAAATATATTCTAGTCATAAATATATTTAACCAAGTAAGTGACAAATAATCTGAGAAGTATGTTCAAGTGATGAACATACCATTGAAATGGAGAAATATACCCAAGCGATGGATATACTTAACCAAGTAAGTGGCAAAATATCTGAGAAGTATACTCAAGTGATGAGTATACCATTGAAATGGAAAAATATACCCAAGTGATGGATATACTTAACCAAGTAAGTGACAAATGATCTGAGAAGTATACTCGAGTGATGAGTATACCATTGAAATGGAGAAATATACCCAAGCGATGAATATATTTTACCAAGTAAGTGATAATGAGGATCTGAAACTAGGAAGCATATTCAATGGGTGAACATGCTTTTGAAATGGAAGAATATATTCAAGTGATGAATATATTCAACCAAGTATGATAGAGAATGAGAATTTGAAACTGAGAAGCATATTCAAAAGGTGAATACACTTTTGAAATGGAAGAACACATTCAAGCGATGAATATATTCAACCAAGTAGGATGAAAAATCAAGATTTGAAATGAGGATATATGATCAATTTATCAAGATTGAACAGGCATGGTGCAAGAGGAGAGTGACTTAACACATTGTCACTTGAGTTGGCATGACACAGGGGAAATATATTCAACCCTTTTGAACATAAAATCAATTCAAGGAATTGATTTCAAGATGGAATTTGATTGATTTTAAGCTCAAAAAGTGTTGAATATCTCATTTGGAAGGAGGTTTGATCACGCGTCAAGGCGAGACAAAGCGAGGGAGAAAGCCAAAACAAGGTGGCTTGGGTGACCACCAGGCCTCAGGAGGCTAGCCGCCCAGGCCTGGGTGGTTACCCGAGCCCGAAGCGGAAATCCCACTTTGAATAGGAAACTTCCTATTCTGATGGGTTTTTTCCTATTAGAACTTGGATTTGTGACCTTTTCCCTATAAAAACACATCCAAGAGGTTCCTAAACCTACTTGTATTCATTCATTAGAAATTATGGAGGCTCTAGACAAATTTTTAGGAGGGTTTTTGAGAGTTATAAGTGCTGAAGCAAAATCTGAGTTCAAGTGCTTTGGCTTGGATCCATTGCTCTCCTTGAGGCATGTGAGGCTTGAAACGAACCTCTTGACTGCTGCTACATATTTTTGGGATCCTCAAGTTCATGTGTTCCGCTTCAACTATGAAGAACTGTGCCCAACCATGGAGGAATTCTGTGCATTGTATGGAGTTTCAACGGTAGGTCCTTTCATTCTCCCTACTCCTCGCCCAAGCTTTCTTACTTCTTTCTCCAATCTACTTGGGATTCACTCACAATATGCCTCTACGTTTGTAAAGGACCATATGGTAGACTTGATGAAATTGGCAACCTCTTTTTTAGCTTGTGATAGTAAAGGTATTCTGAATTTTACCTTTCCTATTAAGCATGCTCTTGCCTTTTGCCTCATTGGTCGTTTTCTTATTTCCACTGGTACTCCACATGTTCCCTATTCAAATCTGTGACTTGATTCCTCTCCTTGCCAAGGGCTATAACTTGATTCCCATGGTGCTAGCTGAAACCCTGAATAGTTTGGATAAAGTCCATGAGGACCCAAAGGTTCCTTTAGGAGGTAGCCCCATTCTGCTGCAAATGTGGTTGCTTGAAAGACTGAATTTCTTGTCACCAGTTGCCATTACACCATACAAGCCCCAGCATTACTGCCTTCGCCGCATTGAACTACCTGGGCAATTTTCATTGAGAGATTGGCTAGGTTACTTCCAAACCCTTTCTTGGAGGAGTGTCAAGTGGTTTGTATTCATATGGGGCTGCAGTGACCAGGTGCTTCTGCGGACTTCTGGATGCGCCATGGTGAGACTCATAGGACTGAGGTCTACTTCCTTCTATTGGCCTTCAAGGGTTCTGCGTCAGATGGGCGCCATGCAAACCATACCCACTTCTTTGAAAGGTGACTATCCTGTGGTGCCCGCGGGTCTTTCTGTAGTGACTTGGGCGAAGGACCGATGGCCTAGCAAGTTGATACTAACCCAAGTTACGAATACTGATGGTCCGTATATGATGAGCCCCGAGTATAAGGAATGGTTGAAAAGCAATTTAGGTGAGAGAGAGACTACTCGAAGAGAAAGGATTTTTGGACTTATCAAGAACAACGAACTTGGATCTTGCAGAGAAGATATTATAGAAGCAGTGACAACAGCTTATGAACACGACTTGAGAAAGAAAAGAAGACATGCAAGAGAGGAGAAGAAAGCTGAAGAGCGAGCTGCAAAGAAGCCCAAGAAAAACTGAAAACTCAATAGAATAGGATATTTATGGCATATTTATAGTTCTTTTACTTAATACCAATGAATTGCTATGTCAATCAATTTTAGTTTTGAATAAATTGCCAATAATAAATCAAATTTGGGATTTTCTTGTTTGATTTAGACCGCACCCGAGGTAACTTTATGGGTTGCCTATGTATCTCCATGGTTTTTCTTCTTCTTTTTTTTTTGTGTTTTTTTTTTTTTTTGTTTTTGAATGGAGAATCAGGTCTTACATAGTTCTCATGCCTTAACTTTTGCCTAGGCCGCCCTTACGGGTTTTCAACCTAGCAGGCTTCAAACATGATATTTCTTCAATTGATCCAAATTAGTTGGACGAGCGAACTCAATTCCATCTAAATCCATGAGGCGAACAGCCCCTGCTGGCAATATCTCTTTGATAATGTATGGCCCACCCCAACTTGGCTTGAATTTTCCCCGCGGATCGAACACTGGAGCTCTGATTTCTTTCAGCACTACATCCCCTTTCTTTAGACCTCGATCTTTGACATGCTTGTTGAATGCTCTGGCAACTCTCCGTTGATACCCCTGAACATGATACAGCGCCCTTAAACGCCTTTCATCCAGCAAAGCTAACTCATCATAGCGGCTCTTAACCCAGTCCACTTCTGTTATCTGGCTCTCCACGGCAACTCTTAGTGAAGGAACTTCCAATTCAACTGGCAACACGGCCTCCATTCCATAAACTAGAGAATAAGGGGTAGCCCCTGTTGACGACCTTATTGATGTTCTGTAACCCCATAGAGCCAATGGCAACTTCTCATGCCAGTCTGTGTGTGAGTCCGCAGTCTTCTGTAGTATCTTCTTGATGTTCTTGTTAGCTGCTTCCACCGCTCCATTAGTCTGAGGACGGTATGGTGACGACAGATGGTGGGCTATGCCGTACTTTTGCAAGAGCTCATGGGTTTCTTTCTGAAAGTGCTGGCCATTGTCTGAGATAACTTCATGCGGTACCCCATATCGATAGATGATGCTGTGCTGTATGAACTGTGCTACCTTCTTGGAATTCAAGGTCTTGAAGGATGCTGCTTCCACCCATTTAGTGAAGTAGTCGATGGCAACCAGGATGTATTCATGCCCATTTGACGCCTTTGGCTTGATCTGTCCGATGATATCTATCCCCCATACCTGCGAATGGCCAAGGTGACGACATACTTGTTAAAGGCATAGAAGGCAAATGTTGTCCACTGGCGAACAGTTGGCATTTGTGGCACTTCTTGACATGTGCGTGGCAGTCTCTTTCCATGGTGGACCAATAATAGCCTAACCTCATGATTTTCTTAGCTAACATATAGCCATTCATATGCGGAGCCCCTGTCCCTTCATGGATTTCTTTAATCAGATGCTCGGCTTCCTCCTCGGTGACACACAGCAGGTGGATCCCGTCGTATGATCTCCGATATAGCTTTCCTCCACAAAGTACATAGTGACTCGCCAACCGCCTTAGGGTTTTTCTATCGATACGAGATGCTCCTTCTGGGTATTCCCTTTCTTCAATGAACTTCTTTATGTCATGGAACCACGGACGGCCATCATTTACCTCTCCTCCTCGGATTGCACAACAGTACACAGGCTTGTCTCGGCATTCTATCACCAACGGCTTCACATTTCCCCCTTCAGGTATCTCCACCATGGATGCTAGGGTCGCCAAGGCATCGGCGAACTGGTTCTTGTTCCTTGAAAGGTAGTTAAATTCTATCTCTGAGAACTCCTTGGTTAGAGCTTCCAGGTAGGCATGGTAGGGTAGCAGCTTCTCATCTCGAGTTTTCCACTTCCCCTTTTATCTGACAAATGATTAGCGCCGAGTCCCCGAACACTTCTAATTCTTTGATCCCCAATTCAAGTGCCGCTTCCAGTGCTAGGATACAGGCCTCATACTCAGCAATGTTGTTGGTAGCTTCGAAACCCCAACTTGACCGCCAACGGTGTAAATGCCTCTTCGGGTGAGACCAGCAGGACTCCTATCCCATAACCTTTCTTATTGGCTGCCCCATCGAAGTATACTCTCCAAGTTTTTCTACCAATCTCTAGCACGTCCTCATCTGGGAATTGATCGTTGAACGGAGCGGATGATGACACCGGACAGCTGGCTAGGTAGTCTGCGATGACGCTTCCCTTGATAGACTTCTGATTCACGTACTTGATGTCGAATTCATTGAGGAGAATTGACCATCGAGCAGTTCTGAATGACAATACTGGCCTTTCTACCAGGTACTTCAACGGGTCCATGCGACTTATCAAGAACACTTCGAAGGACATCATGTAGTGCCGGAGTTTCTGCGTCGCCCATACTAGTGCCACACAAGCCTTTTCAATTGCATTGTACTTCACTTCATAGTCTGTCATTTTCTTGCTTAGGTAGTAGATGGCATTCTCCTTTGTAGACCCTTCAAGATATTGAGCTAACAAAGCTCCCGTCGCGGTTTCGGTGACCGTTAAGTATAACAAAAGCGGCGCACCTTGCCGTGGGGGAACTAAGATTGGAGGATTGCTCAAGTATCTCTTAATGGTCTCAAAGGCCTCTTGGCATTCTTCGTTCCATACTTTTGGCACACCTTTCTTAAGCAATTTGAAGATTGGTTCGCAAACCATGGTCAAGTTGGCAATGAATCGGCTTATGTATTGAACTCTTCCCAGAAAACCCCGGATCTGCTTCTCAGTGCTAGGCGGCTCCATCTCCACAATAGCTTTTATCTTCCCTAGGTCCACTTCGATACCTCTCTGAGTGATCATAAACCCCAATAACTTGCCTGCAGTGACACCAAAAGCGCACTTCTGTGGGTTGAGACGGAGATTGTACTTTTTTGCTCGCTCTAGGAATTTCTCTAGTGCCTTGAAATGCCCTTCTCTATCCACGGACTTTACGATCATATCATCGACATAAACCTCGACTTCCTTATGGATCATATCATGCAATAAGGTCGTAGCTGCTCTTTGGTAAGTAGCCCCAGCGTTTCTTAAGCCAAAAGGCATTACCTTGTAACAGTACGTTCCCCATTGCGTGATAAAGGCTGTTTTCTCCATGTCTTGAGGCGCCATCTTTATCTGGTTATACCCGGAGAATCCGTCCATGAAGGAGAGGAGTGCATGTCCCACTGTACTATCCACCAACACAGTCGATATGGGGTAAAGGAAAGTCATCCTTAGGGCTCGCGGCGTTGAGATCTCGGAAATCGACACACATCCTTACTTTCCCATCTTTTTTAGGCACAGGCACTATATTCGACAACCACTCGGGGTACTCCACAACTTGGAGGAAACCCGCGTCTAGTTGTTTAGTTACCTCTTCTTTTACTTTTAGAGCCCATTCTGGTTTTAATCTTCTGAGTTTCTGCTTTACCGGCTTCTTTAGGGAATTAGTGGGGATATAGTGTTGCACAATATCGGGGTCGATGCCAGGCATGTCTTCATAAGACCATGCAAAAGCCATAATGTTGGCTTTCAAGAGGGAGATCATCTTTTCTTTTTCAACGGGGGAGAGGGTTTTCCCAATTTTAACTATTCTTGGCAATTCATTCGTCCCTAAGTTGATTGATTCCAATTCATCCATATTAGGTTCGGTGACGCCCCTTTTCCTTTGCTCAACGAGCTCCGGGGGGACATCGTTCCTAGGATCTATATCCATGCCATAAATATCCATAGAGGAGAGAAAAGAGACACTGCATATATAGAGAAAGAAAGCACACTTTATTGACTAAGAATAATGGGAATGACACACAAAAGAAAAAAAGGAAAACAAACAAATCTGTATCAATACTATGACTCCACAAAGTGAGTAAAGTAGATACATCTTATTGAATTAGGGAAATATTACTAAACTAAGACACCTACAAGCTGCTATCAGGTAGGCCAAGGTCTTCTTCTTCATGGATCTCCGCAATGACACCACATTCAAGGTACCAATTCAGAAGTGGCATGGTAGCATGGCTAATGGATGAACCCTGGAGTTCTTCAATGGTCGAGTCTTCCACGGTGAGGATCATGTCTTGGAACATTTCAGTCATAGCCCCCGCATCAAGGTTCTCTGCCCAGTCTTCCTCTTTCAAGCTTCCATATAGATCTTGGATAGAGTGGTACCAACTTGTCAAACTTTGAGGATTCGGCCCTTCTGTGAAGTATCTATCACCAAAACTTTTATCTGCCACGGCTGGGTCAGAACTTGGATAAAAAGTATATGGGATGTACTGCTTTATAGAAGAGTAATGGCGTGATGATTCATTCAGCTCTTTCTCAATGCATTGGACATAATCAAACCCAGATAGCGGTATCGCTGCTGATTCAGGTTGTATCTCACATATAGGCACACCTGCGAGTTTCAATTCATAGTCCCCTTGAAGTGTTACTATGGCTCCTTCATAAGGAAACTTCACCTTTTGATGGAGTGAAGATGGCACAGCCCCAGCAGGATGGATCCAAGGTCGGCCCAACAGCAAGTTGAAACATGACGGCACATCCAACACTTGGAATTCTACCCTAAATTCAGTGGGTCCCATGATAAGAGGCAAAGTAACTACCTCTATTACTTCTCGGCGAGTGTTGTCATAAGCTCTTACGGTCTGCCCAGATGGCGTGAAATCAGTGGGTCCCAAACCCAAAACAGTGGCAGTTCGAAGAGGACATACATTCAGTGCGGACCCATTGTTGATAAGAACGGTGGGAACCCTCTTCCCCATAGTGTCAACGGTCACATAGAGAGCTTGAGAATGGCTCGGCCCGCTTTTAGGTAGGTCTACATCGGTGAACACGATGGTTGAGTTCTTGGGAGTTGGATTCACCAAATGTACCAATCCCTCGGGGGATGTGTCAACAGGCACTTGTATCTGATTCAACAGTTTCAACACGGTCTGTCTGTGCTTATGCGAGGCCATGAGCAAGCCCCAAATAGTAATGTTGGCATTGGTCTTCTTCAGCTGCCTAAGCACTTCATCCTCTTCTTCTTGCAAGCTAGGACGCCTCTGCCCTTCCAAATCTTCCAACGGATTTTCAGATTCTAGGTGGGGGGGCTTGAAATGACGACCCCCTCTGGTTATATGGTCCAACTCATCATCGCTAGCCCATATGTCATGGACTTCCTCGGAGTCATTCATCAAGTCATCCCATTCTATCATGTCGATGCTCTCCATCTCTGTCGGCAAGTCATCCCAACCTGAAGGGACTATCGGCTCATCTGATATCGGACTTGGGCTTGAGTACAGCACATAGTAATCATATTTCCCCGACGCTTCACCTAATAGGCCAACCTGAGGATCCCCTGCTTCATATCTTTCTTTCAGCTCTTGTTGGATAGATTTCTTTGGCAACAACAAAACCTTTTGGTCAATGAGGTCTTGGATGATCTTCTTTAGTATAGAACAAGCCTCGGTGTCATGGCCGGGTGCACGATGGTATTGGCAATATTGGTGAGGGGTTGATGGCCTTGGCTTTGGTGGAAGTGGCATGATAAGGCTGTTATTGCGGCAAATGGTGAAGAGACGGGTTAAGGTCATGGGGAGCGGAGTGTATTGTCTTATGGGATGGCGAGGGCGAGAGGATTCAATCCCAATGGCATTTATGGTGTTAGGTGGGGGTGTGTTGTTGTGTGATGGGAGAGGATTACTGGTGACATTTGGACGGGTTGGTGGTGAAATGACCTGCTTGTCAATGAGGTCTTGGACTTGGTGGCGAAGGCGAATACAGCGATTGGTGGCATGGCCTTTGGATTGGTGGTACTTGCAGTACTCATTCTCATTGTAGCTCTTGGGTAAGGGATTTGGTGGAGGTCTTGGGTCGAGTGGCTTCAATAGGTCACGACTTATGAGCTTTTCAAGGACTCTTTCGAGTGGCATGAATAGGTCAGTGAATTGGCGAGGTGGGTTGACATCATTGAGAGAAAAGGGTTGGATTGGTTGAGTTATGGTGTTGACCTCGGCATTGTTCTTCCCAGTAAAGTTTGTCTTGCGACTCCTCACTTCCTCAGTCTTGATTGTCCCATCATTGATAGCATCTTCAACCTGCGTGCCAGCCCCAATGAGAGCTTTGAAATTTGGGAAATAGTGGGCAAATAGGTGCTTGTGATACACGGGCAGCAGGTTCTTAACCACTAACTGAATTTGGTCCCTCCTCATTCGGCCTATCCGTCATTCTCGACGCCTTTTGTCTCCACCTTGTAATGTAAGCAGAGAAAGTTTCATGAGCCCCTTGCTTGGTAGTTTCTAGGTCCCTTCGAGTAACGTCCACCTCTGTGTTATACTTGTAGTGCTCTGAAAACTCATTGCATATGTCTTCCCAAGTCCGGGTTCTATTCTCATCCAAGGATAAGAACCATTTCAAAGCAGAAGTGGCCAAGGTTTCATGGAACATTTGAGCTAAAAGCTCGTCAGTAGCCCCTCGAGGGTGCATAGCTCGCACGTACATCTTCAAATGAGTCTTAGGGCAACCCGTCCCATCGAACTTTTCTAACTCCGGCATCTTGAATTGTAGTGGAATACGAGCCGTTGGAAACAGGGATAGAGTCCGCACATCGACCATGTCATCAGCCCTGCGAATCCCTTTTATGGTTCTCTCCAAAGCTTCTACCTTGCTAGCTAACACGGAATCACTGCTAGTACCTTTCCCCTTGGCTTCCCCTTCTAGGTTGGTGACCTCAGGTTTCGAGCTACTTTCCCCCCTTGTCTTGGTGTTCTCATTGGATTGAGGTCCCTCTTCGGTGCCAGCCCCATGAGGTATACCCGAGGAATGGGCCTTAGAGCCATTTTGTTCAAGATCCGCCATCTTCTGTTGGTTCTCTTGAGCCATTTTCAATGCGGTATCGGATGTCTCGGCGGTATGGTCAAGCTTGGCCATGATGGCTTTCAGGCAAGCCTCAAGGTCAAAGTGCCCCTCACTAGTTCTTTCGTCGGCCATGTCTGTCTGATGGGTAGACTCAACACTCACTAGACGCCCTTGTGGATTGCGGATCCAAGCCAGCACGTCTATGGATAGAAAAGTTTTAACCTTTAGCCTAAGGATCTGTCCTAAACCTCCATATTTTCCTTAATGAACTCGGTCTCTACACCATGTTCAATTAATTCATTCCTTTTATCCAATTACCTTTACAGGGGTCATGGATTAAGGGTATGTTTTAAAGAATAGGGCATAGAGTCCTTCAATTAGGTTTAATTAATCCCCTAGGACTAGCACATCACAAACATAGCTTTACATCCTATTTCCTTAATTTATTCCTCCTAACCCATGGCCTTAACGAAGGCTAGGGTTTAAAGGTCTATATTAAGGGCATAAGATATAAAGCCTCACACCACAAACACGGCATAGCATCATTACAAACAATTGTGGGTGCATAAAGGTGAGACCGTAGTGTCCTACAAGTCTGTCTATATGGACTAATGATAAGGGTAGGCTAGGGTCCTTCACTTGCTTGAGCAATCCTTATACCTAACCACATGTGGCATCAGGAACGCCGCGTGGGTCCAGCAGTACGTGATTAACTCATTTAATATACCCAAGGGCAAGCCCAAGGGTACTAGGCAAGAGAGGTTGATAGCTTTCGCCCCAACACATGGAATCAGGAAAACCAAGGTTGAGACTAGGCCGATCGTTGGCAAGGATACATCGAGGGACATCGATCCTAACATGCAAGAGTTTGCGCACACAATGCAATAAATGAAAGCACACAATCAAGCGGATGCAATGTGATTGATTTTAATTAAACATAAGAAATTAACCTAGCCCATTTAAACTTTATAGAGTCTAGCCCACAAATCCCCAGTGGAGTCGCCAAACTGTGAACCCCGGAAATTGGGCCCACAAGGGATTGAAAGAAAATGGGTTTGAAAAAGAAAAAGGAAAGGAGTCGCCACCTTATTTTTTAAAGGAAACAAGGAAAACCCTTAAAAATAGTTTGTTTTAGGAAAACAATTTGAATGACTCCATAAAAAAGGAAAGGCAAAAACCAATCTTTTGAAAACCAAAGAAATCGGGGATTCGGAGGCTAAGTTATGACATGGGAAGGTTCTAGGCAAAGCCTATAGGCACCCATGTCACCCTTTCGGTCTCTCAGTTCATTTGGGCTAAATCAAGATCTTTCCATACAAAAATCAGCAAGTATATCATCACAAGAATTGCATGCATATCATATATTTCATTCATCCATCCATGCATAATAAGCGCATAAAAACAGAAAAAGAAAAAGAAGAAAAGAAAACAAAAATAAACCTAGGATGCTTGGATCCTAGAACGGACTTGAGCCTCACGAAGAGCGCCTACGTACCATGCAGCGAAATACATGGATCAAAGTCCACGTAGTTCGAATAGAATTAGGGTTGAATCCTAATATAAACCTATGGTAAAAACCCTAGGTTTCCTTATTTGAATCAAAAGAGTTGAATATGATAGAAAGTTTGATTTTAGGAAAGAAATCCACAAAATGGAAACTTTAATAAAAACCAGAATTTTATTTATGAAGGAAACCTTTGATTAAACCATAGGATCATATTAAAAATTAACCTTAGATAGGGAGAAGAGAAGGGATAAGGAAGAAAGGTGAATTGGGGCACCTTCACACCCACTTACTTGAGCGCAATTAGCTCCAAGCATTAGCTATTTCAGACTTGAGCAGCCCTATTTGCCATAGGACAAATACCACACCTATTTGCACCCTTACAAGTGCTCAAAACCATGCGAAAACACTAACATGCAAATCTGGACAGAATAGTATTGTGACCTAAAATCATCCACTAAGCATGCCAATAGCAAAAACAGCGAACAATAATAAGTCATAACATATTCCTAGAACCATATCATGCATAAAAACCCTAAAACATACTAACATGCATGCAAAACTATCATGTTTACTCCATATGAAAAACATATACAGCAAACACGAAGAAAAACCAATAAAAAAGTCTACTTTATCATGCTATGTGAAAACAAACACGAAACAATGACTCTAAAACCCTAAACTCACAAATATGCTTAAAAACATACAAAACATACTTTAATCATGCTAAAACCAAACTAAACAGAAATTAAATCATGCATATTAACTAACTAAAGCAATATAACATGATGAAAATCCTAACTCTAACATGCAATGACACTAATCCTAGCACAAGGACAAACAGGAGCACAAGAATCATAACTATGCATTAAAAACCTAAAGGACAGCCCTAAAGCATGCTAAACAGTAGATAAAAAATAGATATTCCATGTATATTAACTAGCTAGAGTGTTAATACATGATAAAAAGGCTACCTTTAACATGCAATAAGCCTAACCCATATGAAAACCTAGTTTAAGCTTGAATAGAGAAGGAGAATACCTTATTCTCTCTCAAACACTCAAGTATTAATGCATAAAGTGGCTCCCCTTGTGTTTGTAATTGTTCGTGGCTCCTCAGGTCTTTAGAGTGAATCAAACCAACACGAATCCTCCTCTTTGTCAAAGTGGTATCACAGCAAAGAGATCAAAACTCAACTCAACTTTGAAAAGAAATAGAAAACAAAAAGAGAACAAGAGAAAAGAAAAGTGATTTTCGTCACTTTGCAGCAGCAGCAACTTCAATCGCGTTTTTGGGTATGAAAACGTTGGATTTGGACAAAGCTTGTGAAATACAAAGTTGTAGAGAATTGAATTATCTTTCTAACAAGACCAATTTCATCAAATTCTGACTTCGGATGAAAAAGTTATGATTAAAATACGACTGCTGGTTTTCAGAAAATCTGCTGCTGAATTATGACGAATTTCACTCCCTCCGAACCCTCTTCTCTTCTCTCTTGTTTAAAGACATTAAGAGAGTATTTATAGCTGAAATCTGGAGTTTCCCTTTCCTTCCTGGACTAGGTTTCTTTGGAGAATAATCAAAAGGTATTTTATAATGATAAAAGACTTCTAATCTGAATAGGAAAAGGAAATTGTCTTTTATAAAAATTGGGAGACTGACCGCTAACACGCATGCACATGTATCGTATGTGCGTACACACACTCATCACATACGTACACGTGTTAGTGTCATGATAAAAATGGCTAATTTAATAAAATAATTTTCTTTTCATTTTAACCAAAAATCTCATGCTGTGATTCGCACTAATTCTTCAAGGATAATCCGTAAATAACCACACTAAACTCATCATCAGGCCATATCAAAATTGAACTTCATGAAACACTTTTGAGGGTAAAATGATGACTAATGAAAGTCAATTTGAAAAGATTTGGTTGGTAATTGTGAGTCAATTAGAGCTAACCCAAGGAAGGGTCAATTAACCAACTTGAACTACATCGAGCCATTTTAATCCCGAGCCATTGACTTACCAAATTGAACCTAGAAATACCTCTTATGCATCCATATGAACTCCAATTGACAATTTGGAGATCATTTCAAGGTCAAATGAAAAGTTTGGGACTTAAAAGACGATTATGCCCCTCAAGTCACAAAAGCTCTTATTATCCCTCAAGATCAACTCCAATTTGAACCAAAATTCATATCCATTGTCCTTGTGACTCTAGAAAACTAATGCAAGTGACTAGACTCAAAAACAAAACAAAAACATGCATGAAATGATGAGCCCTAGTAAGGTGGTGCAAAAATGGGGTGTGACACCTAGTCACACAAGAACTCGCATTCAAAGCTCGTGAAATTGATGAAGGGAAGACGTTTAAGAGCATGGCTCTCAAAGCCTCACAAGATGAAGAAGAACCACTAAGTGAAGAGTGTGAGAATGAAGAAGATGAAGACATTGCTTTCATATCTCACAAGCTCAAAAAGTTCTTTTCTAGAATAAATCAAGGAAGGAGATTCAACAAGGGTGATTCCTCCAAAAGGATTCCAAATAGAGGAGAGACCTCAAATAGAGAACCACAAGTGTATTTTGAATGCAAAAAGCCCGGATATATCAAGATAAATTGTCCTCAACTCAACAACAACTACAACAAGACGAGTCACAACAACAACTTCAAGGACAATAGCAAATTCAAGAAGAAGGCTTTCACCATCACTTAGGATGAAGAAGTAAATAGTGATGAAGAAGATGAGGAGATTTATTGCGATCAAGAGGTTATAAACTTTTGTCTTATGGCAAAAGAAGATGAAGTAATCGAACCTAATTCTATTGATTATCCTATAGAAGAACCTCCTACTTATGAAGAATTACAAGATGCTCTTGAAGACACTTTTCTTGAATTAAAAAGATTTTCTCACAAAAACAATGATTTGAAAAAGAATATCTCATCTCTCCAAGAAGAACTAAATGCATTAAAAAATGAAAACTTAGAATTGAAAAGCAAGATAGACTCACCCCCTACCATATCTCAATCTAGTCTTGAAAGTGAAAATATTTCATTAAAAGAAAAGATTAAAGACTTGACTAATAGGCCAAGTTTACTAATGGAAGGGATAACTTAGATAAGATATTAACTAGTCAAAGATGGTGCTTTGATAAGGCCGGAATTGGTTATCAAGAATATGTTAAACAAAAATCTTATATTAATTTCTTTCCTAAGCCTAAGGTTGCTAGCACACCTAAAATCTCATGTACTTATTGTAATAAGGAAGGGCATAACCTATTCACTTGTAATATGAGAAGAAGACTTAAAGGTTTCACCAAGAAGGTATGGGTAGTTAAGGGAACCTCACCTCCTATGGCTAACCCCTATGGACCCAAGAAAGTATGGGTACCAAAGAAAGTTACTTGAACTTGTTGTATAGGTATGCTTGAAGTCTTCAAGCAATGAGAAATGGTTTCTTGATAGCGGTTGCTCAAGGCACATGATGGGTGATAAATCAAAATTTGTCTCTTTGAAGCCCAAGGATGGAGGATTTGTCACATTTGGAGACAATGCTAAGGGTAAGATAATTGGCATTGGCAAAGTTGGTAAGAATTCCTCACTTTGTATTGAAAATGTTTTATTAGTTGATGGTTTAAAGCATAATCTCCTTAGCATTAGTCAATTATATGATAAAGGATATAGAGTTACTTTTAAATCCAATAAATGCATAATTGAGGATGATGATAAGACCCTATTTGTTACATATAGGATTGTAACATTTATGCTATAGAATTCAAAGAAATCGCATTACAAAATGTACATTGCTTCTCCGCTTTAAATAAAAATAATTGGTTATGGCATAGAAGACTTGGACATGCTAGCATGGATTTAATTCAAAACTTTCTAGGCATGAACTAGTAAGAGGTTTACCAAAAGCAAAATTTTCAAAAGATGGAGTTTGTAGCATGCCAATTTGGAAAACAAACCAAGTCCTCTTTCAAAGCAAAATCTCATATTTCAACTACTAGACCTTTACAACTTATTCATATGGACTTATTTGGACCTATTGCTATTGCAAGTCTTGGAGGGAAGCACTATGCATTTATGATTGTTGATGACTACTCCAGATATACATGGGTCTTCTTCCTTACACATAAAAATGAGACTTGTGCTACATTTTTTACATATTGTAGAAGGGTCCAAAATGAGAAAGGCTATACCATTATACATGTTAGGAGTAATAAGGGGAGCGAATTTGTCAATAAGGATATTGAACGATATTGTGATGAGAAAGGTTTTGGTCACAATTTCTCCACTCCTAGAACTCCCCAACAAAATGGTATGGTTGAAAGAAAGAATAGAACACTTGAAGAAATGTCTAGAACCATGCTTAATGAACACTCTTTACCTCAATATTTTTGGGTCGAGGCCATAAATACCGCATGCTATGTTATGAACCAAGTGCTATTAAGATCTAAACTTGGCAAGACTCCTTATGAACTATGGAATGATAAGAAACCTAACATAGGTTACTTTAAAATTTTTGGTTGTAAATGCTTTATATTGAATGATAGAGATAAACTTTCCAAATTTAATTCTAAATCCGATAAAGGTGTATTTCTTAGATATTCTATAAAGAGTAAAGCATATAGAGTGTTTAACAAGAGAACATTAACCGTTCAAGAATCTATGCATGTTGTATTTGATGAAACTAACCTCTTGTCCCCAAGAGAAATGTGGATGATGATGATGATGTAGGTACAAGCTTGCAAGAACAAGTTGAGAACTTGAATCTTAATGACAAGCAAGACCCACAAGACAAAGACAAAGAAAAGGAAGAAGATGAAGCCATTGAAGTCAAGAAACCGGAAGAAGAAGTAGAAATTGAAGACACTCTACTTCATCCGGATGTCACCAAGACTTGGAAATTTGTGAGGAATCATCCTAAGGATCAAATCCTAGGTGAACCCTTACGTGGGGTAAGAACTCGTTCTTCTATAAGAAATATTTGTGATCATCTTGCATTTCTATCTCAAATTGAACCTAAGAATATAAATGAGGCCGAAAGTGATGAATCTTGGATACTAGCTATGCAAGAAGAGCTTAACCGATTTGAAAGGAACAAGGTTTGGACCTTGGTTCCTAAACCACATGACCATGGTGTAATAGGCTCCAAATGGGTCTATAGAAACAAGAAAGATGAATCGGGTACAATTGTTAGAAACAAGGCACGATTAGTTGCCTAAGGTTTCAATCAACAAGAAGGCATTGATTATGATGAAACTTATGCACCGGTTGCTAGGCTTGAAACCATTAGGATGCTACTTGCATTTGCATGCCATAAAGATTTCAAATTATTTCAAATGGATGTCAAGAATACTTTCCTAAATGGATTTATTGAGGAGGAAGGTTATGTTGAACAACCTCCCGGTTTTGAAAGTCATGAATGTCCAAACCACGTGTTCAAATTATTAAAAGCTTTATATGGTTTAAAACAAGCTCCTAGAGCTTGGTATGAAAGACTTAGTGGTTTTCTAATCAAAAATGGCTTTAAACGAGGAAAACTTGACACCACACTTTTCATCAAAACTATTGATAAGGACATGCTTATTATTCAAATATATATTGATGATATTATCTTTGGTTCTACTAATGAAAGTTTGTGTGAGGATTTTGCTAAAGTCATGCAAGAAGAATTTGAAATGAGCATGATGGGTGAACTCAACTTCTTCCTTGGACTACAAATAAAACAAACAAAGAAAGAAACCTTCTTAAATCAATCCAAATATGTCAAAGATTTAATCAAGAAGTATGGATTGAAAGATGGAAGGAATTTCGCCACTCCTATGAGCACCTCCATCAAATTTAAAAAGGATGAGAAAGGTAAATGCGTGGATCAAAAGAAATATCGAGGTATGATTGGTAGTTTACTTTATCTCACCGCAAGTAGACCGGATATCATGTATAACGTATGTTTGTTTGCTAGATATCAATCATGTCCTAAAGAATCTCACATGCTTGCCATTAAACGCATATTTAAATATCTTAGTGGCACAATTAATCTTGGCATATGGTGTGAACCCCGGAAAACGACCCACAAGGGTTTGGCAAAAGATAAAGTGTGAAAGACAACAAACGAAAAGGAGTCGCCACCTCATTTTTTAAGGAAAAGAGGAAAACCATAAAAATGTTTTATTTTCAAAACCACATGACTCCATTAAAGGAAAAGCAAAGTCTTTAAAACCAGAAAATTGGATTCGGGGGCTAAGTTACAATGTGGGAAGGTTCTGAGCAAAGCCCATAGGCACCCACATCGCCCGAGTTGGTCTATTAATTTGATTGGCCTAATTTAAGATCTTTTTCACTCAAATATCAGCATATATCATCACAAGGCAGTATGCGCGCATAACATATATTCCATCCATCCATCTCATCCATGCATAATCAAACAAAGAAAATAAAACAGAAAAAAAAGAAAAGAGAGGAAAAGAACCTAGGATACTTGGATCCTAGAATAGACTTGAGCCTCAAAAAGAGCACCTACGTACCATGCAGCGAAATACATGGATCAAAGTCGACGTAGTTTGAAAAGAATAGGGTCAAATCCTAATACAAACCTATGGTAAAAATCCTAGATTTCCTTGTTCGAGAATGTATTGAATAATCCAAAATTGAAAACTTCCACAAGATAGAAACTTTGATAGAAAACCAGAATTTTATTAATGAAGGAAACCCTTGATAATTACCATGCGTCCATATTAAGAAATAACCCTAGGGAGGGAGAAGATAAAAGAAAGAAAAAGAAAGGTGAATTAGGGCACCTTCAAACCCACTTACCTGAGCGCAATAGCTCCAAGCATTAGCAATTTCAAGCAATAGCAGCCCTATTTGCAATAGGACAATTATTGTACCTGTTTGCACCCTTACAAGTGCACAAAACCATGCAAGAAGAACAATATACTAATCTAGACAGAACCATGACAAGGCCTAAAATCATCTATTAATCATGCAAATAACAAGAATAATGAATAACTAAGGACCCCAACTCAATCCTACATGCAATGACCTGACTAACATGCATAAAAAACCTACCAAAGACACACTAACAATCATAAGAGACTCCAATAATATCAATAAACATGATAGCAAAGTCTATTCTAACCAAAAAGGTGACATTTTATGTAAAATATGAAAATAGGCCTTCCTACGGCAAGCTTTCTTAAGCGAAACTATCCTAAGATAATTTCACGTAAAAAAGTCACTATGAGGAGGTGCAATCATCATATCCTACGTAAAATATATATATTAGAACACAACAGAAGCGATTTCATGCTTAAACACATCACAGAAAACTCTCATGCAAAATCCTACTTAACAAAAGGATAATTATCCTTTAGAAAAGGATAACATCTCCAAAAACCCTATAAAATCCACTATATGAATGCAAACCTAGCATGATTCAACTACATGCAGCATATATAGAATGATTAACTATGATGAGAAACTACTCACAGAGTTAAGCTAAACATGCTGTATGAAACTTGTGTGATTTTAGGGTTATCGAAACCCTAATCTCACAACTATGCATAAAAACCTACAAAAGACTCTAACACATGCTCAAATTATCATGAATATCATTCATATCATGTATATTAACTAACAGGAGCATCAACTCATAACAATTATCACAGCAACCTAATTATGTGAACTATGCGTGATTTAGAAGGATAAAAAGGATAATACTTTCAAACCCTAGCAAACTAAGGTTTATCAAGCATATTAAACCATGAACCATTCTAAAATCATTCACATAACATCACAAAAGCATTGAATTCAATCCATAAGAAGAGCTATTACATGCACTAGAACTATCCTAAAGAAATGAGGAGAAGATGAAGGAGGAAAGTCTAATTTTAGCAATTGAAAGTGTGTTTACCTCTTGTGGAACCTCCCTTGCTTTCAAAGTCCTTGTTCTCTTGCTTGCTTAGGGTTGAAAAGCCTTCTCTTGATGTCCTTCTAGCTCTCCAAACTCGTAGCTCCCTCTCTCTCTAAGTATAAAGTGCAATTAACCTCCCCCTATGTGCTGAATATCATGTCCTTTATGTAGAGAACTGACCTCCTAAACCAATGGCTAAGATTAATTCATTAAATAATGATCCTAGGGCTATTAGAGACTCTCTTGGTGCTCAAACAACTCAAACTTACACAATCCTAAGAGAAAACAAGTTGTAATGGCGGAGGAAACCGTCAAAAGAAGGAGAGAAAGTTAGAATTCTAGTTGAAGACGGAGTCTCTCGGGTGACCATCTAGCCCCAGATGGTTAGCCATCTGGGCCTAGACGGCTGACCGTCCAGCCCCGGACGGTTACCCGAGGGGCTTTCCCATTTTGCTCCAGTTTTGACTCTTACTTGCTTTAGAAGTCCTAAAATGTTCAAATTAAGTCCGATTTTGATGAAATAAAAGCCAAAACGATCATGTTTCGAAGGGGAACACATTTTTAAACATTTTAGGACAAAAATCCTTAACCATGGGTGCATGGTTAGGTTTTCCAAAGATGGTTAACCATGGTGCCTCACCGTACGTTGCTGACCTAGGTTTGTACACAAGGTCGGACCAAATGCTTTCCCAATCAAAATTCAATCTTTCTAAACATACCTAGGATGTAAATAAAGCCCAATTGAAGTCAAATGAGAGAAAATTGAGTGGGTCTTGTGAGTCAATTTGAGCAAACCAAGAAAGGGTCTTTTAGCCAACCCGAACCATTTTGAGCCGAATTGATCTTAAACCATTAATTCATGAAATTGAACCTATATATAGACTCTATGTAGCCATATGAACTCAAGGGAATGACTCGAGATTCATTCCTAGGTCAAATGGAAAATATACGGTTTAAAAGACAATTATACCCTTAAAATCGCAAAAGTTCCTATTGACTATCGAAATGAACTCCAAATCACTTCAAAATTTGTACACATGATATTCAATGCCATAGAAACTCAATGCAAAAGACTAAACTCAAAAAGAACTCAAAATCCTACATGAAATGATATACCCTAGTTAAGGTAACAAAAATGAGGTGTGATAGAAGCCCCTTATTGGTGAACAATTTTCACTTGTGAGCCAATGATTAAAGAACAACCCATTTTTGTTTAATGGATTAATTTCATTAACACCAACAAACTCAAATGGAACCATAGGGATAGACTTCGTCATGTCCGAGCACGCGACGATTTCATCGAAGCAAATAATCGATTGCATGCCAACATTCATTGGTGCGCTCATGCAAATGCCTTTACCATGCACTAATTGCATTAGTGATATCCACATGGTCTTCTCATGATGCAAAGCTAGTAGCACTAGCGAATTACAAGGTATCCTACCAATTTCATTGGAAATTCTCAAAACAAGTTATTTCATAACAAATAAAACTCATAGGTCATCATTTTATGTGAAATTATCGTTGAATTAACTGTCCATCAATTCAAAACCAAGTGCATTTCATGCCAATTTCATTGGGGATAATAAAGATAGTGAGTTATTTCATAACTCATGAATCATCATTTCATGTGAAATTATCGTTATCACATGATTTCATGCCACTTTTAGTGGGAATAGCAAAGATAGTGAGTTATTTCATAACTCATGAATCATCATTTCATGTGAAATTATCTTTACTGCATGATTTATACCACTTTCAGTGGAAATAGCAAGGATAGTGAGTTATTTTATAACTCGTGAATCATCATTTCATATGAAATTATCTTTATCACATGATTTCATGCCACTTTCAGTGGGAATAGCAAAGGTAGTGAGTTATTTCATAACTCATGGATCATCATTTCATGTGAAGTTATCATTATCACATGATATGAGGTCCAATTGCAAGTCAATTGATTCAAAATAAAGCTCATTTCTTATCATTTCATGTGAAATTATCTTTATCACATGATATAATAATGAATTAAAAGTCATTTAACTCAAAATCAAGTTCATTTCTTATCATTTCATGTGAAATTATCTTTATCACATGAAATGACAATAAATTGAGAGTTATTCAACTCAAAATCAAGTTCATTTCTTATCATTTCATGTGAAATTGTCTTTATCATATGAAATGACATTGAATTGAGAGTCATTCAACTCAAAATCAAGTTCATTTCTTATTATTTCATGTGAAATTATCTTTATCACATGATATGACATTGAATTGAAAGTCAATTGATCGAAAAACAAAGTGCATTTCATGCCAATTTCATAAAGATAGCAAGTTACTTCGTAACTAGCATAACTCCTGAATCGTCATTTCATGTGAAATTATCTTTATCACATGACTATCAAGTCATTTCATGTGAAATTATCTTTATCACATGATATGATATCACTATCATCATATAGAGAATTGAATTTCAAGGCTTGAAAGCCAACCTATTCGACACCAAGCTCATTTCATGAGAAAGCTATTTATCATAGCCATAACAATTTCTTGTTATGTGGGTAAATACAATCACCCGAGATTCAAAAATCTCATTAAAACTTGATAAACTTGGGGGATATATTCATCCCATAACTCAAAAAGTGACCATCAAGTCAATTTGGAGAAGTTTAGAGGTCGCAAGCGCGCGAGATGAAACAAACGGGCAGAGTGGGCTAGGGTGACCATCTTTCCTCAGATGGTCAGCCGTCTAGGGCAAGACGGCTAACCGTCCAAGGGGGGACGGTTACCCAAGCCCACCAAGGAAAAATTCTGGGTTTATAAAACCCATGTTTGCCCACTCATTCTCACATTCTTCCTAACCGAAATTAGAGAGCTTCTCTCTCTAAACCCTCATTCCATCTTCTCCAACTCTCATTCTCTTATTGCCATTTCAAAAACACTCAATCCCAACATCAAATGCACATCAAACAACAACAAATCAAGCCCATTTAACAATCAAAATAACCAATTCACATCATCTTTTGAAATCAAACCAAATCAAACACATTTTTCACAAACCCAACTCCATCATCAAGAATGTCATCTAGTAAGGACTCAAGCACCAAGTATCCATTCTATGGGGTCAAAAGCAAGTACAATGCACCACTCTATGATTCTCCACAAGATAAGGTGTTGCTTGAACCCGACAAGCATCTCTCATTCTTCCATTCCCAACAAGAAGTAAGTTTACCCAACTTAACACTTTTCTTTTGAATCTTTCGATTCTTTTGATGAAATTGCATTCCCATTTACTTCTTTTGAATACCCCTTAGGTTGTTGAGTGATATCCCTTGATTTGGCAAGGATTGAACACACAAATCCTTTTCATTTGAGAGCTTGAAAAATGCCACCCACCAAGTGTTCGATAAAATTCCTAAGTGCAATAAAGGTGTTCAATCTTTACTAAATCAATGTATATCAACAAGTAAACACTCAAGTGAGTAATATGCTATGATTTAGCAAGGATTGATCATATAAAATTTTTTTGTTTCAAGGCTTGGGAGGTGTCAACCACCAAGTGTTCGATAAAATGCCCAAGTGATAAAAAATGTGTTCAATCCTTACCAAATTAAGGCATATGAACAAGTAAACTCATAAACATTCATTAGAAATTCATTTCATGAATAAAAACAACTTCTTGACATCTCTTAGAAAACCATTTGAAACTAATTGCTAGTGTAGGTTTATTATTCCCATGTTCTCTCAGCTAACTCTTAAGGTATTTTCAACGGCTATAGCCCAACTTTCAGGACATGTGCACTAGGTCCTCTATAAAAGGACTTATTAAATGGTGGCGGAACATGGAAGACTTCCAACCCATAGCCAAGAGCCATGTCGAAAAGGCCGGTTTTGGTCCATTCCTAGATTCTTTGTGGAACGATCAATGCGATAGGCAAGCTTTGCTAGCCTTGTCTGAACTATGGTGGGACACCACCAACACATTCCATTTCGGCTTTGGGGAGATGACTTTAACCTCAAGGACTTTACCATGATCACGGGCTTAAGCATTAAAGGCAAAAGCTTGGAATTCTATGAAGAGGCATCCACAGATGAGGATTATCTCCTAGCTTACCTTGGAATGGAAGTTGAGGTAATCAAGAAAGCAGTGCGCCGCACTTGGCTTTTTAACAAATTTGCAAAGCAAAGGGAGAACGTGGGTGAGAGCTTTGATTACATTACAAGAGCATTCCTTCTTTACATGATCTCATGCACATTCTTTACCGGTATAGGTGACCTAGCCCCTTTGGGTCTTCTTGCAAGCATGGAAGATGTTGGAAAGATTAGGAAATTCAATTAGGGAGGGGCAGCTCTAGCCACCATGTACCGCACAATGTGTGACATGTCACGCGGTGTTACCAAGGACTTTGGAGGGATGCCTTTTGTTTGGGAGGTAATAGTACTTCCCTTTTATTTATTTCCACTTTTTCTTATATTTTCCCTTCTTTTTTTACTCTTTTCTCAACTCTTGATAGGTTTGGTGTTATGAGTACCTCAACCTATGTCGCCCATCTCTTGCTAAGGAAACCATAGAATGGCCTACCCTCAAGAATTACTCTCCCACTTATGTGTCCTTCCGGGTGGCGAATCGTCATGATTACGCCTATGCTAGAGCTCACCTAGCAAGCCTAACAGCTGACATGGTGAAATTCTCTTCCTATTCTTTTCTTTTCTTTTTACTTCCAATTTCTCATTTTGGATTTTTTGAACAGATTGAATGGGATCCCTGGAAGATATGGGTGCCAATGCTACCCAAGCAGTGTATTTCTAGCTTGATGTTGACTGGCAAGAGGGTGCTTTTGGAAGGTCCCGTGGGCAGGTACTGGTACTTAGGGGAGCGAGTTTTACGACAAGTCATGGGTGATGTGAATGCAGATATGGCTCTAATGCCACCACCACTTAACATGAGGCATGCTAACTCGATGGAGGAGGAGGAGTTATGGGATGCTTTGAGGGGTTGGGATGCAGAGGAGTTCACTTGTCCTAACATTGTGTACGACACTTTCTGCCATCAATATCTGATGAGACCCAGGGTGACAGGCCTCCCTCCTTAAGGGGTAAGTCTTTGACACTTTCCTAGCCTTTTCTTTTGATAGAGACTTTATTTGATAGGTGAACACTTACAGGGTCGACGAGTAAGAGGGCATAGCTCGACAATGGGCTCAGGAGTGATCCCTAGCTCTGAGGAAGATGAAATGGAGGGGAATAGGTCACTGCCCTTGCCTCTGCCTAATTGGTCTATTGATTTGTGCTGCGGGTCGGACTTTGTTAAGACTGCCATTACCCATCCCGCTTTTGATGAATCCCCTAGGATCGACCCAAGTCGAGAACAGGTGAGTTCTCTTTATGGGTATCTCTTTTTTCTTTCAACATTACTTTCAATTTAATCTTATTGATTATCCTAGGTGCCTACGGCATATGCCCAAGAGTTCATTGATCTTAGTGAGGGCTTGAGGCGTGACCTTGTGAGGATAAGTTTAGCCAAATCCATGGCAGAAGCCCGTCTGGATGCCATAGTAAGTATTCAACCTATTTAAAGTTCCCATTTGTGGTTTTCAACCAACCTTATTCTCATACTTAGTTTCTTTGCAACGGACTTTATCTGTGCAGCTGCCACCATTAATACGCCCTCCTAGAGCACCTCGTGGGGGTCGTGACGAAGCTGGGCCGAGCCGCAAAAAAAGCTCTGGGACTCGCTGAGTTTATTTACTTTCTTGTTGGGATTGTAAAAACAATGAGACAATGGCTATCTCTTTGCATTTCATGCTATGTTTTGTAATTGCAACCTCAAACCAACTTTCTTAACCCTTATTATGGATACTTGTGGTGCTTCTTTGAATCTATCATGATGATGTTGTGGTGTCTTTCTTATGAAAATTTGAGTCAATGTGAGCTTATAGGAGTGAAAATGGCCTAAAAAGGCCACCTGAAAGCCAAAATAGGCAAAACCAGGTGAAACAAAGCAAAACAAGGCGGAGCCCCGGGTGACCATCTGGCCCCAGACGGTCAGGCGGATGGTTAGCCGTCTAGGCCTAGACGGCTGACCGTCCAGCCTCAGACAGTAACCTGAGGTTGACGCGTTTTTTCACGATTTTTCAGGATTTTTGCTATTTTGACGATTCTACTCCTTTTAGGACTCGAATTTGTGACTTTTTCCCTATAAAAACACATGAGGGAAGCCTTCTAACTCATTTATTTTTATTGAGAATAATTATGGAAGCCTTGGATGGGTTCTTAAGAAAGTTTTTGGCAGTCATGGCTGCCAAAGACAAAACTGAGTTTAAGCGCTTCGGCTTGGAACCATTGCTCTCTATAAGGCATATGAAGCTTGAAACGACTCTTCTCACCACTACTACATATTTCTGGGATCCTCAAATCCATGTCTTTTGATTCAATTATGAAGAATTATGCCCAACCATGGAGGAATTCTGTGCTTTATTTGGAGTTTCACCCACAGGGCCATTCATCCTTCCTACACCTCGCTCGGATTACTTTGCTTCTTTCTCAGACTTTCTTGGCATTCCTCAGAGGGATGTAACGATCTTTGTAAAGGATCATATGGTGGACTTAATGGAGTTAGCAACCTCATTCTTGGCTCATGATAGTGAAGGTACTCTGACTTTCACCCCTCAACTTCAGCGTGCACTCGCTTTTTGTTTAATTGGTCGCTTTCTCATCTCCACCGGCACTCTTCAAGCCCCTGTTCAAATATGTGAATTGATTGCCCCTCTCCTTAAGCGGCATAACATCATTCCCTTGGTATTAGCTGAAACCCTAAATGGTTTAGATGAAGTTCATGGCAACCCTAAAGCGCCTTTAAGAGGTAGCCCCTTTTTATTGCAAATGTGGCTGCTCGAGCGCTTGAACTTTCTATCTCTTACCACTATCAATCCATACAAGCCCCAGCACTTCTGTCTGCGCTGAGTTGAACTCACTAGGCCTTTCTCTTTTAGAGATTGGTTGGTTACTTCCAAACACTGTCGTGGCGGAACATCAAGTGGTATGTCTTTATATGGGGGTGTAAAGAGCAAGTACTTTTTTGAACCTCGGGGTATGCTTTTGTCAAACTCATAGGGCTGAGATCGACTTCCTTCTATTGGACTTCAAGAATTCTTCGCCAGATGGGCGCCATGCAAACCATACCGTCCTTAACAGGACCTTGTTGCACTGTGGAACCTGTCGGTCTTACTATAGTCAAGTGGGTGAGGACTCGTTGGCCTACAGACCTGAAATTGACTCAAATTGCCAACACTGAAGGACCTTTCAAGATGAGCCAAGAATATAAGCAATGGTTGAAAGATGATTTGGGCGAAAGGAAGACTTCTCGCCGAGAAAGAATTTATGACCTTATCAAGGACACGAGACTTGGGCTTTACAGAGAAGACATTCTTGAGGCAGTAGAGGCAGCACACGACCATGACTTAAGAAAGAAAAGGAGACTCGAGAGAAAAAGAAAGAAGACAAACAAGACGACTCTGAAGAAACTCAAGAGAACTTAAAGACTCAAGGAATAGAATATCTATGGCATGTCAATAGTTCTTTTACTTAACACCAATAAATTGCTATGTTAGACAATTAGTTTTAAATGAATTGCCAATAATAATTTACTTTTGGGATTTTTTGTGATTGTGTTGTTTGGACTACACCCAAAGTAACTTTATGGGTTGCCTATGTATCCCCATTTTCTTTCTTTTTTCTTTTTTTTCTTTTTCTTTTTTTTTCTTTCTTTTCTTTTTTCTCTCTTTTTTCTTTTTTCCTTTTTGGGGAATCAAGTCCTCGTAGTTCAAATGCCTTAACTTTTGCCTAGGCCACCCTTACAGGTTTTCAGCCTAGTAGGCCTTATACATAATACTTCTTTAATTGATCCAAATTGGTAGGACGAGCGAACTCAATCCCATCCAAGTCCATAAGTCGAACAGCCCTTGCTAGTAATATTTCCTTGATAACTTACGGGCCACCCCAACTTGTTTTGAACTTTCGTCGTGGATCGAAAATTGGAGCTCGAATCTCCTTTAATACCAAATCCCCTTTTTTCAAGCCTCTGTCTTTGACATGTTTGTTGAATGCCCTTGCGACTCTTCTCTGGTACCTTTGCACGTGGTATAGAGCCCTTAATCGTCTTTCATCTAACAGCGCTAGCTCATCATAACGGCATTTTATCCAGTCCACCTCTACCAGCTGACTTTCCATAGCAACTCTTAGTGAAGGAACTTCTAATTCCACTGGTAGAACGGCCTCCATTCCATACACTAGAGCATACGGCGTGGCCCCTATTGACGATCTGACTGACGTTTTGTACCCCCATAATGCCAATGGTAGTTTCTTATACCAATCAGTGTACGTGTCAGCCGTTTTCTGTAGTATCTTCTTGATGTTCTTGTTGGCGGCTTCCACTGCACCGTTAGTCTGTGGGCGATACGGGTATGACATGTGATGAACGATCTTATACTTCTGCAAGAGTTCTTTAGTTTCCTTCTGGAAGTGCTGACCATTATCCGAAATGACCTCATGCGGTACCCCATATCGGTAGATAATGTTGAGCTGTATGAACTGCGCCACCTTTTTGGCATTCAAAACCTTGAAGGAAGCTGCTTCTACCCACTTAGTGAAGTAATCGATGGCTACTAAGATGTATTCATGACCATTGGATGCCTTCGGCTTAATCTGCACGATAATATCTATTCCCCATACTGCAAACGGCCAACGAGTCGACATACTTATTAAGGGCATGGAGGGCAAGTGTTGTTCATTGGCAAAAAGCTGACACTTATGACACTTCTTGACATAGGCATAGCAATCCCTTTCCATTGTAGACCAGTAGTACCCTAACCTCATAATTTTCTTAGCCAGCATGTATCCATTCATATGGGAGCCCCACTCCTTCATGAATTTCTTCGATGAGTTTTCTAGCTTCTTCCTCCGTGACACACAGCAAGTGAATCCCGTCGTAAGACCTCCGATATAGTTTCCCTCCGCATACCACATAATGGCTTGCCAATCTCCTCAATGTTCGTCTGTCCACACGAAATGCTTCCTTTGGATACTCTCTTTCTTCGATGAGCCTTCTTATGTCATAAAACCATGGGTGATTATCTATTACCTCCCCTTCTCAAATAGAACAGCAATAAACAGGTGTCACACCCCATTTTTGTCACCTTAGCTAGGACATATCATTTTATATAGGATTTTGAGTCCTTTTTGAGTCTAGTCTTTTGCATTGAGTTTCTATGGCATTGAATATCATGTGTATGAATTTTGAAGTGATTTAGAGTTCATTTCGATAGTCAATAAGAACTTTTGCGACTATAAGGGCATAATCGTCTTTTAAGCCGTATATTTTCCATTTGACCTTGGAATGAATCCCGAGCCATTACATCAAGTTCATATGAGTATATAGAGTCCATATATAGGTTCAATTTCATGAATTAATGGTTTAAGATCAATTCGGCTCGTAATGGTTCGGGTTGGCTAAAAGACCCTTTCTTGGTTTGCTCAAATTGACTCATAAGACCCAATCAATTTTCTCTCATTTAACTTCAATTGGGCTTTATTTATATCCTAAACATGTTTAGAAAGATCAATTTTCGATTGGGAAAGCATTCGGTTTGACCTTGTGTACAAACCCAGCTTAGCGACGGTGAAGCACCATGGTTAACCACCTTTGTAAAACCTAACCATGCACCCATGGTTGAGGATTTTTGTCCTAAAATGCCTAAAAATGTGTTCCCCTTCGAAACACGGTCGTTTTGGCTTTTATTTCGTCAAAATCAGACTTAATTTGAAGATTTTAGGATTTCTGAAGCAAGTGGAAGTCAAAACCGAAGCGGAAATAGGAGGGCCTCGGGTAACCGTCCGGGGCTGGACGGTCAGCCGTTCAAGCCCAGACGGCTAACCGTCCAGGCCTAGTTGGTCACCCGAGAGAGTCCGTCCTCAACTCGAACTCTGACTCTTCTTTCCCTCTTTTGACGGTTTCCTCCGCCAAAACAACTTGTCTGAGCCTAGGAGTGTGTAGGTTTGAGTTGTTTGAGCACCAAGAGAGTCTCTAATAGCCCTAAGATCATTATTTAATGAATTAATCTTAGCCATTGGTTTAGGGGGTCAGTTCTCTATATAAAGGACATGATATTCAGCACATGAGGGGAGGTTAATTGCACTTTACACTTAGAGAGAGAGGGAGCTCCGAGTTTGGAGAGCTAGAAGGACTTCAAGAGGAGGCTCTTCAACCCCAAGCAAGCAAGGAAACAAGAGGTTTGAAGACAAGGAAGAGTCTACAAGAGGTAAGCCTATCCCTTTAAATGCTGAACATGAATTTCTGCTTCTCCTTCTTCTCTTTCTTCTTCTTCTTTTAAGATAGCTATGGTGCATGAGATTGTTCTTCTTATGGATGGAATTCAATGTTTATGTGATGTTATATGAATGATTTTAGGATAGTTTATGGCTTTATATGCTTGATAATCCCTGGTTTACTAAGGATTTGATAGCCTTATTCGTTCTATCCTCTTAAATCATGCATAGTTCACATGTTTAGGTTGCTGTGATTGTTATCATGAATTGATGCTCCTGTTAGTTAGTATATGTGATATGAATGATATTCATGATAATTTGAGCATGTCTTAGAGTTGTTTCATAGGTTTTAATGCATAGTTGTGAGATTAGGGTTTCGATAACCCTGAAATCGCATAGGTCTTATACAGCATGCTTAGCTTAGCTTTTTGAGCTGTTGCTCATCATAGTCATTCTATATATGCTGCATATGGTTGAATCATGCTAGGTTTGCATTCATATAGTATATTTTATAGGGTTTTTGGAGATATTATCCTTTTTTAAGGATAATTATCCTTTTCGTTGAGTGAGGTTTTGTATGAGAGTCTTCTGTGATGTGTTTAAGCATGAAATCTTTTCTGTTGTGTTCTAGGGTATATATTTTACGTAGGATATTCTGATTGCACCTACCCATAACGACTTTCTTACGTGAAATTATCCTAGGATAGTTTCACTTAAAAAAGCTCGTCGTAGGAAGGTCTATTTTCATATTTTACATAAAATGACATCTTTTTGGTTAGAATATGCTTTGTTATCATGTTTATTGATATTATTGGAGTCTCTTATGCTTGTTAGTGTGTCTTTCATAGGTTTTTATGCATGTTAGTCGAGTCATTGCATGTAGGATTGAGTTAGAGTCCCTAGTTATTCATTATTCTTGTTGTTTGCATGATAAATGGATAATTTTAGGCCTTGTCAAGGTTCTGTCCAGATTTGCATATTGCTTTCTTTGCATGATTTTGTGCACTTGTAAGGGTGCAAACAGGTACAATGCTTGTCCTATTGCAAATAGGGCTGCTATGGTCTGAAATGGCTAATATTTGGAGCTTATGCGCTCAGGTAAGTAGGGTTTGAAGGTGCCCCAATTCACCTTTCTTTTTCTTTCTTTTCTCTTCTCCCTCCTAGGGTTACTTCTTAATACAAGCTTATGGTAATTATCAAGGGTTTCTTTCAATAATAAATTCTGGTTTTTATCAAAGTTTTCCTCTTGTGGAAGTTTTCAGTTTTGGATTAAATCAATGTATTTTCAAATAAGGAAACCTAGGGTCTTTACCATAGGTTTGTATTAGGTTGTAACCCTATTCTTTTCGAACTACGTGGACTTTGATCCATGTATTTCGCTGCATGGTACGTAGGCGCTCTTCGTGAGGCTCAAGTCCGTTCTAGGATCCAAGTATCCTAGGCTTTTTCTTTTCTTTTCTTTACTTTTTTGTTTTGTTTTATTTGAGTGATTGTGCATGAGATGATTAGATGGAATATATGATATGCATGCTGTCTTGTGATGATATATGATGATATTTGAGTGGAAAAGATCTTAAGTTAGCCCAATCAAATTAAGAGACCAACTCGGGCGATGTGGGTGCCTATGGGCTTTGCCCAGAACCTTCCCATGTCGTAACTTAGCCCCCGGATCCAATTTTCTGGTTTCAAAGACTTTGCTTTTCCTTTAATGGAGTCATGTGGTTTTGAAAATAAAACATTTTTGTGGTTTTCCTCTTTTCCCTAAAAAATGAGGTGGCGACTCCCTTTTTGTTTGTTGTCTTTAAACCCCTTATATTTTTGCCAAACCCTTGTGGGCTCCGCGCTTTTTCATTGGTTCACAACAGGTTTCTCTCTGCATTCGATCACAAGTGGTTTCACACTTCCCCCTTCTGGTATCTCCACCATTGAAGCTAGAGTTACTAGGGCATCGGCAAACTGATTCTTGTTTCTTGACAGGTAATTGAACTCGATCTCTACAAACTCTTTGGTCAACGCTTCTAAATAGGCATGATATGGCAATAGTTTCTCGTCACGAGTTTTCCACTCCCCTTTTATCTGATAGATGATTAATGCTGAATCCCCGAACACTTCTAGTTCTTTTATTCCCAACTCTAGTGCAGCTTCCAATACTAGGATGTAGGCTTCGTATTCCGTAATGTTGTTAGTAGCTTCGAACAATTTGACTGCTAAAGGCGTGAAGGCTTCTTCGGGCGAAACCAATAGCACTCCTATTCCATAACCTCTTCTTTTTTAGGCACAGGCACAGGTAAGTAGCCCCGGCGTTTCTCAAGCCAAAAGGCATTACTTTGTAGCAATACGTGCCCCACTGCGTGATAAAAGCCGTCTTTTATATGTCTCGAGGCGCCATCTTTATCTGGTTGTAACCGAAAAACCCATCCATGAAGGAGAGAAGAGCATGGCCTGCTGTATTATCCACTAACACATGATATGCGGTAGAGGGAAATCGTCCTTTGGGCTCGTAGCATTAAGGTCACGGAAGTCGACACACATTCGCACTTTCCCATCTTTTTTAGGCACAGGCACTATGTTAGACAACCATTCAGGGTACTCCACAACTTGGAGAAACCCAGCATCTAATTGTTTAGTTACCTCTTCTTTTACTTTCAAAGCCCATTCCGGTTTTAATCTTATTAATTTCTGATTTACAGGCTTTTTAGTGGGATTAGTGGGGATGTAATGTTGCACAATATCTGGATCAATGCCAGGCATATCTTCATAAGACCATGCGAAGGCTTCTATGTTGGCTTTTAGAAGTATTATCAATTTTTCTTTTTTAGCAGGCGAGAGAGTTATCCCAATTTTAATTATCCTTGGCAATTCATCTGTCCCTAGATTGATTGATTCCAATTCATCCAAGTTAGGTTCGGTAACACCCCTTTTCCTTTGCTTGACGAGCTCCGGAGGGACGTCATTCCTAGGATTTATATCCATGCCATAGATATCCATAGAAGAGAGAAAGGAAACACTGCAAGTAATGAAAAGAAACACACTTTATTGGCTGAACTAACAAAAACAAAGAAAAGAAAGCATATGTGCCACAACTAGGAAACGACTCCTAACTCCACAAGGTGGGCTAGGCAGACACATTTTATTTGAAAGGAAAACTAAACAATACTACTAAGGGAACCTATAAGCTACTATCAGGTGGGTCGAAATCCTTGCCCTCAAGAATTTTTGTAATGATACCCTCTTCAAGATACCAATTAAGGAGCGGCATGGCTGTACTGTGAATTGAAGAACATTTAAAATCTGATTCCTCCAAAGCAAGAACCGTATCTTGAAAAATTGTAACCATGGCTTCCAAATCCATCTGTTCTGCCCAGTCCTTGCTCTTCTCTTCCCAATAGTCATCATTGATTGCTTCATCGTCAACCATTATAGCAGTGATGGGGTACCACTTAGTGAAGAATATCTCGAACCCTGGAACTCTCGCTTTGGTTGCTTTGTTAATAGATGGTTTGGGGAATCCGCAGAACAGAAAGTCCTCCACTTCTTTAACAAAGTAGCCATTCAAGGTAGGTCGATATGGCGAGATTCTAATATCTGGCACCCTCCCTTCTGCTTTTGCTTTGACCCTTTTTCTGCTTCTCTGCAACATCTCCATACGGTCTTTCTTAGAAGGCTCATACCCCAAACCGAAGGTATAGGTGACAATACGGCTCTGAAGAGTGAGCGGTATGCCTTACTGACGGCATCCTAGTCCCATGCCTGGGAAGAAACTCATTTTCTTCATTATGTTCCCAACATGTAAGTTGCCATGAGGGCAAAAGTCGAGAGGTATCAACTCTCTCTGTTCTGGTTCTTTCTCTATGCATTGAACATACTCGAATCTAGATAATGGTACTCCAACGGGCTCGGGCTTGATCTCGCAAATGGGTACCCCCGACAACTTCAAGTCAAAATCACCTTGGAGTGTGACGATGGTTCCTTTATAAGGAAACTTGACTTTTTGGTGCAATGAAGAAGGGACAGCCCCTGCAGGATGAATCCAAGGCCTCCCCAACAAGAGATTGAAGCATGACGGGACATCCAACACTTGGAACTCCACTCTGAATTCTGTAGGCCCCATAATCAGTGGCAAAGTGACCACTCCAATCACCTCTCGGCGGGTGTTATCATAGGCTCTCACTGTTTGCCCGGATAGCATGAAGTTAGTTGGATCCAATCCCAATACGGTAGCAGTTCTAAGAGGGCACACATTAAGAGGGGAACTATTGTCAATTAGGACTGTTGGAACTCTCTTTTCCATAGTATCGACAGTAATGTACATAGCATGTGAATGGCTAGGTCCACTTTTAGGTAGGTCTACCTCTGAGAACACAATGGTTGAGTTCTTCGAGGTTGGATTCACCAAGTTCACCAAATTTTTTGGAGATGTGTCAACAGGAACCTGTATCTGGTTAAGCAACGTCAAAACTGTCTGCCTGTGCTTGTAAGAGGCCAAGAGCAAACCCCATATAGTGATGTTCGCATTAGTCTTCTTCAATTGCCTAAGCACTTCATCCTCCTCTTCTTGCAAGTTGAGGTAGTGGTTACTTTCCAATTCTCCCAACGGGTTGTTAGATTCTAAGTGCGGAGGCTTGAAATGGCGATCCCCTCTGGTTATGTGCTCTACCTCATCATCGCTCATCCACATATCATCAATCTCACCTACGTCACCCATAAGATCATCCCATGTGATCATGTCGATCTCCTCCATTTGAACTTCCTTTGGTAACTCATCCCAACCTGTGGGGACTATGGGCTCATCGGGGGTGGGGTCGGGGTAGAATACATAGTAATCAAACTCTTTGGATGACTCTCCCAGCAAACCCACTTTAGGATCTCCTGCCTCGAACCTTTCTTTCAATTGTTGCTGAATGGACTTCTTTGGCAATACCAAAACCTTTCAGTCAATAAGGTCTTGAACAACCTTTTTCAATATGACACAATCATCCACATCATACCTAGGCACCTGATGGTATAAGTAGAATTGATGAGGAGTCGAAGGTCTCGGCTTTGGATGGTGTGGCAATATGAGCCCTTTATCATAATATTGGTGGAAAACTTGAGTCAAGTTCATGGGAAGTGGTGTGTATTGTCTTATAGGTTGACGAGATTGGGACGAGTCAAGCTCGATGGCATTTATATTGTTAGGAGGAGGCACATTGTGAGTGGAAAGGGGATTTCGAGTGATATTTGGACGATTTGGTACGGTGGGTGGTGAAATGATTTGCTTGTCAAGCAAATCTTGAATCTTATGGCGGAGGCGATAGCAACGGTTGGTTGGATGGCCTTTGGTTTGGTGGAACTTGCAATACTCATTTTCATTGCAGTTCTTAGGCAATGGGTTTGGTGGAGGCCTTGGGTCGAGGGGTTTCAAGAAGTCATAGCTTCTCAACTCTTCAAAGACTCTTTCGAGTGGCATGTATAGCTCGATGAATTGGCGAGGTGATGTAGAATCATTTAGGGAGAAAAGGTGAGCGGGTTGGGTAATGGTATTGACCTCAGCATTAGTTTTTCCTCCGAAATTTGTCCTTTGACTCTTTTGGACCTCCTCCATTTTGATTGTTCTATCAGCAATTGCATCTTCAACCTGTGTGCCAGCCCCAACAAGAGCCTTAAAGTTCTGAAAGTAGTGAGCAAAGAAGTGTTTGTGATATACGAGCAACAAATTCTTCACCACCAACTGAATCTGATCTTCCTTATTCGGTCTATCTGTCATTTTAGAAGCTTTTTGCCTCCACCTAGTGATGAAAGCGGAGAAAGTCTCATTAACCCCTTGCTTAGTAGTTTCCAAGTCCCTTCGCGTGACATCCACTTCGGTGTTATACTTGTAGTGGTCCGTAAATGCATTGCATATATCCTCCCAAGTCTTGGTTCTATTCTCCTCCAATAACAAAAACCATTTCAAGGCGGAACTCGCTAATGACTCGTGAAACATTTGAGCCAATAACTCATCGTTCGCCCTTCGAGGGTGCATAGCTCGTATATACATCTTGAGGTGGGTCTTAGGACAGCCTATCCCATCAAATTTTTTCAATTCCGGCATCTTGAACTGTAGCGGAATGCGAGCTTTTGGGAACAAGGACAAAGCACGGATGTCCACCATATCATCAGATCTGCGGATTCCCTTCAGAGTTCGTTCTAAGGCCTCAACCTTGTTTGCCAGGACGATTGAGTTCTCTTTTGATGTGGCTTTGGTTTCCCCTTACTTGGTCTTGGGTGGTTCTCCCCCCTCTCCTAATGGTTCCTCAGTAGATTCGGAATCATTGGATCCTTGATTGTTGTCAGTGGCACGGGCCCTAAATTCAGGTTCAGAGTTCTTCTGTTGAATGTCTTAAGCCATTTTGAGTGCGGTTTCGGATACCTGGGTAGTGTGGTCAAGCTTTTCCATGATAGCTTTCAAAGTGGCCTCAAGGTTGAAACCCTGGTTGCTAGTTCTTTCCTCGGCCATATTTGACTCGGTAACAGAATCAATACTGACTAGGCGCCCTTGTTGATTACAGATCCAAGCCAGCATGTCTCTCCCTCTAACTTAAGGGCAAACACTTAGTTTTTCAGCCTAAGGGTCCATCCTAAGCTTCCAAAATTATTTTAAAATTTTTACAACGTACACCCTTAATTAGTTCTCTTAACCAATTACCCTTGCGGGGGTCATGGGGAAGGGTACGTATTAAGGATCTAAGATGTAAAATTTCCTTTAATTACCCACTCAATCAACAAAGCATGGCAACGCATCACAAACACGGTAGCATATCATCACAACAATGTGTGTGCATATAGGTGATCCAACGGTGTCCTAGAAAGCCCATTACATGCAATTCTTTCTTTTAAGAGGGTAGGCTAGGGTCCTCAACTTTGCTTATATCAATCTTTATACCTAATCACATGTGACATCAGGAATGCCGTGTGGATCTAGCAGTACGTGATTGATCCATTTGATATTCGCAAGGGCAAGCCCAAGGGTACTTGGCAAGAGAGGTTTGATAGCTTCACCCAACACATGGAATTAGGAAGACCAAGGTCGAACTAGGCTATTAGTTGGCAAGGATACATCGAGGGACAATCGAGTGATCATGCAACAATTGCGCACACAATACAATAAATGAAAGCACACAATCAAGCGGATGCAAGTGATTGATTTTATTAAACAATAAAGAAATTAATTTAGCCCAATCAAATTGAATGAGTCTAGCCCTCAATGTCCCCAATGGAGTCGCTAAACTGTGAACCCACAAAAAAGCGTGGCGCCCACGAGGATTTGGCAAAAAGATAAGGGGTTTAAAAGACAACAAACGAAAAGGAGTCGCCACCTCATTTTTTAGGGAAAATAGGAAAACCATAAAAATGTTTTATTTTCAAAACCACATGACTCCATTAAAGGAAAAGCAAAGTCCTTAAAACCAGAAAATTGGATTCAGGGACTAAGTTACGACGTGGGAAGGTTCTGAGCAAAGCCCATAGGCACCCACATCGCCCGAGTTGGTCTCTTAATTTGATTGGGCTAATTTAAGATCTTTTTCACTCAAATATCAGCATATATCATCACAAGGCAGCATGCATACATATATTCCATCCATCCATCTCATCCATGCATAATCAAACAAAGAAAATAAAACAGAAAAAAAAAAAAAAAGAAAAGAGAGGAAAAGAACCTAGGATACTTGGATCCTAGAATGGACTTGAGCCTCGAAAAGAGTGCCTACGTACCATGCAGCGAAATACATGGATCAAAGTCCACATAATTTGAAAAGAATAGGGTCAAATCCTAATACAAACTTATGGTAAAAATCCTAGATTTCCTTGTTTGAGAATGTATTGAATAATCCAAAATTGAAAACTTCCACAAGATAGAAACTTTGATAGAAAACCAGAATTTTATTAATGAAGGAAACCCTTGATAATTACCATGCGTCCATATTAAGAAATAACCCTAGGGAGGGAGAAGATAAAAGAACGAAAAAGAAAGGTGAATTGCGGCACCTTCAAACCCACTTACCTGAAAGCAATAGCTCCAAGCATTGGCAATTTCAAGCAATAGCAGCCTGTGAACCCCGGAAATTGGGTCCACAAGGGATTGAAAGAAAATGGATTTGAAAAAGAAAAAGGAAAGGAGTCGCCACCTTATTTTTTAAAGGAAACAAGGAAAACCCTAAAAATAGTTTGTTTTAGGAAAACAATTTGAATGACTCCATAAAAAAGGAAAGGCAAAAACCAATCTTTTGAAAACCAAAGAAATCGGGGATTCGGAGGCTAAGTTATGACATGGGAAGGTTCTAGGCAAAGCCTATAGGCACCCATGTCACCCTTTCGGTCTCTCAGTTCATTTGGGCTAAATTAAGATCTTTCCATACAAAAATCAGCAAGTATATCATCACAAGAATTGCATGCATATCATATATTTCATTCATCCATCCATGCATAATAAGCACATAAAAACAGAAAAAGAAAAAGAAGAAAAGAAAACAAAAATAAACCTAGGATGCTTGGATCCTAGAACGGACTTGAGCCTCACGAAGAGTGCCTACGTACCATGCAGCGAAATACATGGATCAAAGTCCACGTAGTTCGAATAGAATTAGGGTTGAATCCTAATATAAACCTATGGTAAAAACCCTAAGTTTCCTTATTTGAATCAAAAGAGTTGAATATGATAGAAAGTTTGATTTTAGGAAAGAAATCCACAAAATGGAAACTTTAATAAAAACCAGAATTTTATTTATGAAGGAAACCTTTGATTAAACCATAGGATCATATTAAAAATTAACTTTAGATAAGGAGAAGAGAATGAGTTAAGAAGAAAGGTGAATTGGGGCACCTTCACACCCACTTACCTGAGCGCAATTACTCCAAACATTAGCTATTTCAGACATAAGCAGCCCTATTTGCCATAGGACAAATACCACACCTATTTGCACCCTTACAAGTGCTCAAAACCATGCGAAAACACTAACATGCAAATCTGGACAGAATAGTATTATGGCCTAAAATCATCCACTAAGCATGCCAATAGCAAAAACAGCGAACAATAATAAGTCCTAACATATTCCTAGAACCATATCATGCATAAAAACCCTAAAACATACTAACATGCATGCAAAACTATCATGTTTACTCCATATGAAAAACATATACAGCAAACACGAAGAAAAACCAATAAAAAAGTCTACTTTATCATACTAACATGCATGCAAAACTATCATGTTTACTCCATACTAGTGCCACACAAGCCTTTTCAATTGCATTGTACTTCACTTCATAGTCTGTCATTTTCTTGCTTAGGTAGTAGATGGCATTCTCCTTTGTAGACCCTTCAAGATATTGAGCTAACAAAGCTCCCGTCGCGGTTTCGGTGACCGTTAAGTATAACAAAAGCGGCGCACCTTGCCGTGGGGGAACTAAGATTGGAGGATTGCTCAAGTATCTCTTAATGGTCTCAAAGGCCTCTTGGCATTCTTCGTTCCATACTTTTGGCACACCTTTCTTAAGCAATTTGAAGATTGGTTCGCAAACCATGGTCAAGTTGGCAATGAATCGACTTATGTATTGAACTCTTCCCAGAAAACCCCGGATCTGCTTTTCAGTGCTAGGCGGCTCCATCTCCACAATAGCTTTTATCTTCCCTGGGTCCACTTCGATACCTCTCTGAGTGATCATAAACCCCAATAACTTGCCTGCAGTGACACCAAAAGCGCACTTCTGTGGGTTGAGACGGAGGTTGTACTTTTTTGCTCGCTCTAGGAATTTCTCTAGTGCCTTGAAATGCCCTTCTCTATCCACGGACTTCACGATCATATCATCGACATAAACCTCTACTTCCTTATGGATCATATCATGCAATAAGGTCGTAGCTGCTCTTTGGTAAGTAGCCCCAGCGTTTCTTAAGCCAAAAAGCATTACCTTGTAACAGTACGTTCCCCATTGCGTGATAAAGGCTGTTTTCTCCATGTCTTGAGGCGCCATCTTTATCTGGTTATACCCGGAGAATCCGTCCATGAAGGAGAGGAGTGCATATCCCACTGTACTATCCACCAACACGTCGATATGGGGTAAAGGAAAGTCATCCTTAGGGCTCGCGGCGTTGAGATCTCGGAAATCGACACACATCCTCACTTTCCCATCTTTTTTAGGCACAGGCACTATATTCGACAACCATTCGGGGTACTCCACAACTTGGAGGAAACCCGCGTCTAGTTGTTTAGTTACCTCTTCTTTTACTTTTAGAGCCCATTCTGGTTTTAATCTTCTGAGTTTCTGCTTTACCGGCTTCTTTAGGGAATTAGTGGGGATATAGTGTTGCACAATATCAGGGTCGATGCCAGGCATGTCTTCATAAGACCATGCAAAAGCCATAATGTTGGCTTTCAAGAGGGAGATCATCTTTTCTTTTTCAACGGGGGAGAGGGTTTTCCCAATTTTAACTATTCTTGGCAATTCATTCGTTCCTAAGTTGATTGATTCCAATTCATCCATATTAGGTTCGGTGACGCCCCTTTTCCTTTGCTCAACGAGTTCCGGGGGGACATCGTTCCTAGGATCTATATCCATGCCATAAATATCCATAGAGGAGAGAAAAGAGACACTGCATATATAGAGAAAGAAAGCACACTTTATTGACTAGGAATAATGGGAATGACACACAAAAGAAAGAAGGAAAACAAACAAATCTGTATCAATACTATGACTCCACAAAGTGAGTAAAGTAGATACATCTTATTGAATTAGGGAAATATTACTAAACTAAGACACCTACAAGCTGCTATCAGGTAGGCCAAGGTCTTCTTCTTCATAGATCTCCGCAATGACACCACATTCAAGGTACCAATTCAGGAATGGCACGGTAGCATGGCTAATGGATGAACCCTGGAGTTCTTCAATGGTCGAGTCTTCCACGGTGAGGATTATGTCTTGGAACATTTCAGTCATAGCCCCCGCATCAAGGTTCTCTGCCCAGTCTTCCTCTTTCTTTTCCCAGAACTCATCATTGATGGCTTCATCATCCACCATTTCAACTATGATTGGATACCATTCGGTGAAGAAGATTTCAAAACCCGGAACTCGGATCTTGGTAGCTTGGTCAAAGGTGGGCTCTGGAAACCCGCAATATAGAAAATCATCCCCTTCTTTGACGAAGTAACCATTCAAAGTAGGTCGATATGGCGAGATCTTCAGGTCTGGCACCCTTCCCTCGGCTTTGGCTCTTACTTTCTCTTTGTTCCTCTTCAGCATTTCCGCATAATCATTTTTGGAGGGCTCATATCCTAACCCAAAAGTATATGAGGTGACACGGCTTTGAATAGACGTAGGGATCCCTTGTTGGCGACGCCCTAGCCCCATGCCTGGAAAGAAACTCATCCTTCTCATGATTTCACCAACATGCAAGTTGCCATGGGGGCAAAAGTCCAAGGGTATTAATTCACCCTTTTCGAGCTCTTTCTCAATGCATTGGACATAGTCAAACCCAGATAGCGGTATCGCTGCTGATTCGGGTTGTATCTCACATATAGGCACACCTGCGAGTTTCAATTCATAGTCCCCTTGAAGCGTTACTATGGCTCCTTCATAGGGAAACTTCACCTTTTAATGGAGTGAAGATGGCACAGCCCCAGCAGGATGGATCCAAGGTCGGCCCAACAGCAAGTTGAAACATGACGGCACATCCAACACTTGGAATTCCACCCTAAATTCAGTGGGTCCCATGATAAGAGGCAAAGTAACTACCCCTATTACTTCTCGGCGGGTGTTGTCATAAGCTCTTACGGTCTGCCCGGATGGCGTGAAATCAGTGGGTCCCAAACCCAAAACAGTGGCAGTTCGGAGAGGACATACATTCAGTGTGGACCCATTGTCGATAAGAACGGTGGGAACCCTCTTCCCCATAGTGTCAACGGTCACATAGAGAGCTTGAGAATGGCTCAACCCGCTTTTAGGTAGGTCTACATTGGTGAACACGATGGTTGAGTTCTTGGGAGTTGGATTCACCAAATGTACCAATCCCTCGGGGGATGTGTCAACAGGCACTTGTATCTGATTCAACAGTTTTAACACGGTCTGTCTGTGCTTATGCGAGGCCATGAGCAAGCCCCAAATAGTAATGTTGGCATTGGTCTTCTTCAGCTGCCTATGCACTTCATCATCTTCTTCTTGCAAGCTAGGACGCCTCTGCCCTTCCAAATCTTCCAACGGATTTTCAGATTCTAGGTGGGGGGGCTTGAAATGACGACCCCCTCTGGTTATATGGTCCAACTCATCATCGCTAGCCCATATGTCATGGACTTCCTCGGAGTCATTCATCAAGTCATCCCATTCTATCATGTCGATGCTCTCCATCTCTGTCGGCAAGTCATCCCAACCTGAAGGGACTATCGGCTCATCTGATATCGGATTTGGGCTTGAGTACAGCACATAGTAATCATATTTCCCCGACGCTTCACCTAATAGGCCAACCTGAGGATCCCCTGCTTCATATCTTTCTTTCAGCTCTTGTTGGATAGATTTCTTTGGCAACAACAAAACCTTTTGGTCAATGAGGTCTTGGATGATCTTCTTTAGTATAGAACAAGCCTCGGTGTCATGGCTGGGTGCACGATGGTATTGGCAATATTGGTGAGGGGTTGATGGTCTTGGCTTTGGTGGAAGTGGCATGATAAGGCTGTTATTGCGGCAAATGGTGAAGAGACGGGTTAAGGTCATGGGGAGCGGAGTGTATTGTCTTATGGGATGGAGAGGGCGAGAGGATTCAACCCCAATGGCATTTATGGTGTTAGGTGGGGGTGTGTTGTTGTGTGATGGGAGAGGATTACGGGTGACATTTGGACGGGTTGGTGGTGAAATGACTTGCTTGTCAATGAGGTCTTGGACTTGGTGGCGAAGGCGAATACAGCGATTGGTGGCATGGCCTTTGGATTGGTGGTACTTGCAGTACTCATTCTCATTGTAGCTCTTGGGTAAGGGATTTGGTGGAGGTCTTGGGTCGAGTGGCTTCAATAGGTCACGACTTATGAGCTTTTCAAGGACTTTTTCGAGTGGCATGAATAGGTCAGTGAATTGGCGAGGTGGGTTGACATCATTGAGAGAAAAGGGTTGGATTGGTTGAGTTATGGTGTTGACCTCGGCATTGTTCTTCCCAGTAAAGTTTGTCTTGCGACTCCTCACTTCCTCAGTCTTGATTGTCCCATCATTGATAGCATCTTCAACCTGCGTGCCAGCCCCAATGAGAGCTTTGAAATTTGGGAAATAGTGGGCAAATAGGTGCTTGTGATACATGGGCAGTAGGTTCTTAACCACTAACTGAATTTGGTCCTCCTCATTCGGCCTATCCGTCATTCTCGACGCCTTTTGTCTCCACCTTGTAATGTAAGCGGAGAAAGTTTCATGAGCCCCTTGCTTGGTAGTTTCTAGGTCCCTTCGAGTAACGTCCACCTCTGTGTTATACTTGTAGTGCTCTGAAAACTCATTGCATATGTCTTCCCAAGTCCGGGTTCTATTCTCATCCAAGGATAAGAACCATTTCAAAGCAGAAGTGGCCAAGGTTTCATGGAACATTTGAGCTAAAAGCTCGTCAGTAGCCCCTCGAGGGTGCATAGCTCGCACGTACATCTTCAAATGAGTCTTAGGGCAACCCGTCCCATCGAACTTTTCTAACTCCGGCATCTTGAATTGTAGTGGAATACGAGCCGTTGGAAACAGGGATAGAGTCCTCACATCGACCATGTCATCAACCCTACGGATCCCTTTTATAGTTCTCTCCAATGCTTCTACCTTGCTAGCTAACACGGAATCACTGCTAGTACCTTTCCCCTTGGCTTCCCCTTCTAGGCTGGTGACCTCAGGTTTCGAGCTACTTTCCCCCCTTGTCTTGGTGTTCTCATTGGATTGAGGTCCCTCTTCGGTGCCAGCCCCATGAGGTATACCCGAGGAATGGGCCTTAGAGCCATTTTGTTCAAGATCCGCCATCTTCTGTTGGTTCTCTTGAGCCATTTTCAATGCGGTATCGGATGTCTCGGCGGTATGGTCAAGCTTGGCCATGATGGCTTTCAGGCAAGCCTCAAGGTCAAAGTGCCCCTCACTAGTTCTTTCGTTGGCCATATCTGTCTGATGGGTAGACTCAACACTCACTAGACGCCCTTGTGGATTGCGGATCCAAGCCAGCACGTCTATGGATAGAAAAGTTTTAACCTTTAGCCTAAGGATCTGTCCTAAACCTCCATATTTTCCTTAATGAATTCGGTCTCTACACCATGTTCAATTAATTCATTCCTTTTATCCAATTACCTTTACAGGGGTCATGGATTAAGGGTATGTTTTAAAGAATAGGGCATAGAGTCCTTCAATTAGGTTTAATTAATCCCCTAGGACTAGCACATCACAAACATAGCTTTACATCCTATTTCCTTAATTTATTCCTCCTAACCCATGGCCTTAACGAAGGCTAGGGTTTAAAGGTCTATATTAAGGGCATAAGATATAAAGCCTCACACCACAAACACGGCATAGCATCATTACAAACAATTGTGGGTGCATAAAGGTGAGACCGTAGTGTCCTACAAGTCTGTCTATATGGACTAATGATAAGGGTAGGCTAGGGTCCTTCACTTGCTTGAGCAATCCTTATACCTAACCACATGTGGCATCAGGAACGCCGCGTGGGTCCAGCAATACGTGATTAACTCATTTAATATACCCAAGGGCAAGCCCAAGGGTACTAGGCAAGAGAGGTTGATAGCTTTCGCCCCAACACATGGAATCAGGAAAACCAAGGTTGAGACTAGGCCGATCGTTGGCAAGGATACATCGAGGGACATCGATCCTAACATGCAAGAGTTTGCGCACACAATGCAATAAATGAAAGCACACAATCAAGCGGATGCAATGTGATTGATTTTAATTAAACATAAGAAATTAACCTAGCCCATTTAAACTTTATAGAGTCTAGCCCACAAATCCCCAGTGGAGTCGCCAAACTGTGAACCCCGAAAATTGGGCCCACAAGGGATTGAAAGAAAATGGATTTGAAAAAGAAAAAGGAAAGGAGTCGCCACCTTATTTTTTAAAGGAAACAAGGAAAACCCTAAAAATAGTTTGTTTTAGGAAAACAATTTGAATGACTCCATAAAAAAAGGAAAGGCAAAAACCAATCTTTTGAAAACCAAAGAAATCGGGGATTCGGAGGCTAAGTTATGACATGGGAAGGTTCTAGGCAAAGCCTATAGGCACCCATGTCACCCTTTCGGTCTCTCAGTTCATTTGGGCTAAATCAAGATCTTTCCATACAAAAATCAGCAAGTATATCATCACAAGAATTGCATGCATATCATATATTTCATTCATCCATCCATGCATAATAAGCGCATAAAAACAGAAAAAGAAAAAGAAGAAAACAAAACAAAAATAAACCTAGGTTGCTTGGATCCTAGAACGGACTTGAGCCTCACGAAGAGCGCCTACGTACCATGCAGCGAAATACATGGATCAAAGTCCACGTAGTTCGAATAGAATTAGGGTTGAATCCTAATATAAACCTATGGTAAAAACCCTAGGTTTCCTTATTTGAATCAAAAGAGTTGAATATGATAGAAAGTTTGATTTTAGGAAAGAAATCCACAAAATGGAAACTTTAATAAAAACCAGAATTTTATTTATGAAGGAAACCTTTGATTAAACCATAGGATCATATTAAAAATTAACCTTAGATAGGGAGAAGAGAATGAGTTAAGAAGAAAGGTGAATTGGGGCACCTTCACACCCACTTACCTGAGCGCAATTACTCCAAACATTAGCTATTTCAGACATAAGCAGCCCTATTTGCCATAGGACAAATACCACACCTATTTGCACCCTTACAAGTGCTCAAAACCATGCGAAAACACTAACATACAAATCTGGACAGAATAGTATTATGGCCTAAAATCATCCACTAAGCATGCCAATAGCAAAAACAGCGAACAATAATAAGTCCTAACATATTCTTAGAACCATATCATGCATAAAAACCCTAAAACATACTAACATGCATGCAAAACTATCATGTTTACTCCATATGAAAAACATATATAGCAAACACGAAGAAAAACCAATAAAAAAGTCTACTTTATCATGCTATATGAAAACAAACACGAAACAATGACTCTAAAACCCTAAACTCACAAATATGCTTAAAAACTCACAAGACATACTTTAATCATGCTAAAACCAAACTAAACAGAAATTATATCATGCATATTAACTAACTAAAGTAATATAACATGATGAAAATCCTAACTCTAACATGCAATGACACTAATCCTAGCACAAGGACAAACAGGAGCACAAGAATCATAACTATGCATTAAAAACCTAAAGGACAGCCCTAAAGCATGCTAAACAGTAGATAAAAAATAGATATTCCATGTATATTAACTAGCTAGAGTGTTAATACATGATAAAAAGGCTACCTTTAACATGCAATAAGCCTAACCCATATGAAAACCTAGTTTAAGCTTGAATAGAGAAGGAGAATACCTTATTCTCTCTCAAACACTCAAGTATTAATGCATAAAGTGGCTCCCCTTGTGTTTGTAATTGTTCGTGGCTCCTCAGGTCTTTAGAGTGAATCAAACCAACACGAATCCTCCTCTTTGTCAAAGTGGTATCACAGCAAAGAGATCAAAACTCAACTCAACTTTGAAAAGAAATAGAAAACAAAAAGAGAACAAGAGAAAAGAAAAGTGATTTTCGTCACTTTGCAGCAGCAGCAACTTCAATCGCGTTTTTGGGTATGAAAACGTTGGATTTGGACAAAGCTTGTGAAATACAAAGTTGTAGAGAATTGAATTATATTTCTAACAAGACCAATTTCATCAAATTCTGACTTTGGATGAAAAAGTTATGATTAAAATACGACTGCTGGTTTTCAGAAAATCTGCTGCTAAATTATGACGAATTTCACTCCCTCCAAACCCTCTTCTCCTCCCCCTTGTTTAAAGACATTAAGAGAGTATTTATAACTGAAATCTGGAGTTTCCCTTTCCTTCCTGGACTAGGTTTCTTTGGAGAATAATCAAAAGGTATTTTATAATGATAAAAGACTTCTAATCTGAATAGGAAAAGGAAATTGTCTTTTATAAAAATTGGGAGACTAACCGCTAACACGCATGCACATGTATCGTATGTGCGTACACACACTCATCACATACGTACACGTGTTAGTGTCATGATAAAAATGGCTAATTTAATAAAATAATTTTCTTTTCATTTTAACCAAAAATCTAATGCTGTGATTCGCACTAATTCTTCAAGGATAATCCGTAAATAACCACACTAAACTCATCATCAAGCCATATCAAAATTGAACTTCATGAAACACTTTTGAGGGTAAAATGATGACTAATGAAAGTCAATTTGAAAAGATTTGGTTGGTAATTGTGAGTCAATTAGAGCTAACCCAAGGAAGGGTCAATTAACCAACTTGAACTACATCGAGCCATTTTAATCCCGAGCCATTGACTTACCAAATTGAACGTAGAAATACCTCTTATGCATCCATATGAACTCCAATTGACAATTTGAAGATCATTCCAAGGTCAAATGAAAAGTTTGGGACTTAAAAGACGATTATGCCCCTCAAGTCACAAAAGCTCTTATTATCCCTCAAGATCAACTCCAATTTGAACCAAAATTCATATCCATTGTCCTTGTGACTCTAGAAAACTAATGCAAGTGACTAGACTCAAAAATAAAACAAAAACATGCATGAAATGATGAGCCCTAGTAAGGTGGTGCAAAAATGGGGTGTGACACAGCCCTATTTGCAATAGAACAATTATTGTACCTGTTTGCACCCTTATAAGGGCACAAAACCATGCAAGAAGAACAATGTACTAATCTGGACAGAACCATGACAAGGCCTAAAATCATCCATTAATCATGCAAATAACAAAAATAATGAATAACTAAGGACTCCAACTCAATCCTACATGCAATGACCTGACTAACATGCATAAAAAACCTATCAAAGACATACTAACAATCACGAGAGACTCCAATATTATCAATAAATATGATGGTAAAGTCTATTCTAACCAAAAAGGTGACATTTTATGTAAAATATGAAAAAAGGGCTTTCCTACGACGAGCTTTCTTAAGCGAAACAATCCTAAGATAATTTCACGTAAAAAAAGTCACTATGAGGAGGTACAATCATCATATCCTACGTAAAATATATTTATTAGAACACAACAGAAGCGATTTTATGCTTAAACACATCACAGAAAGCTCTCATGCAAAACCCTACTTAACAAAAGGATAATTATCCTTTAGAAAAGGATAACATCTCCAAAAACCCTATAAAATCCACTATATGAATGCAAACCTAGCATGATTCAACTACATGCAGCATATATAAAATGACTATGATGAGAAACTACTCACAGAGTTAAGTTAAACATGCTGTATGAAACTTGTGTGATTTTAGGGTTATCGAAACCCTAATCTCACAACTATGCATAAAAACCTACGAAAAGACTCTAACACATGCTCAAATTCTCATGAATATCATTCATATCATGTATATTAACTAACAGGAGCATCAACTCATGACAATTATCACAGCAACCTAATCATGTGAACTATGCGTGATTTAGAAGGATAAGAAGGATAATACTTTCAAACCCTAGCAAACTAAGGTTTATCAAGCATATTAAACCATGAACCATCCTAAAATCATTCACATAACATCACAAAAGCATTGAATTCAATCCATAAGAAGAGCTATTACATGCACTAGAACTATCCTAAAGAAATGAGGAGAAAATGAAGGAGGAAAGTCTAATTTCAGTAATTGAAAGTGTGTTTACCTCTTGTAGAACCTCCCTTGCTTTCAAAGTCCTTATTCTCTTGCTTGCTTAGGGTTGAAAAGCCTTCTCTTGATGTCCTTCTAGCTCTCCAAACTCGTAGCTCCCTCTCTCTCTAAGTATAAAGTGCAATTAACCTCCCCTTATGTGCTAAATATCATGTCTTTTATATAGAGAACTGACCCCCTAAACCAATGGCTAAGATTAATTCATTAAATAATGATCCTAGGGCTATTAGAGACTCTCTTGGTGCTCAAACAACTCAAACTTACACAATCCTAAGAGAAAACAAGTTGTAATGGCGGAGGAAACCGTCAAAAGAGGGAGAAAGAGTCAGAATTCTAGTTGAAGATGGAGTCTCTCGGGTGACCATCTGGCCCCGGACAGTTAGCCGTCTGGGCCTAGACGGCTGACCATCCAGCCCCGGACGGTTACCTGAGGGGCTCTCCCATTTTGCTCCGGTTTTGACTCTTACTTGCTTTAGAAGTCCTAAAATGTTCAAATTAAGTCCGATTTTGACGAAATAAAGGCCAAAACGACCGGGTTTCGAAGGGGAACACATTTTTAAGTATTTTAGGACATAAATCCTTAACCATGGGTGCATGGTTAGGTTTTACAAAGGTGGTTAACTATGGTGTCTCACCGTCGCTGAGCTGGGTTTATACACAAAGTCGGACCAAATGCTTTCCCAATCGAAATTCGATATTTCTAAACATACCTAGGATGTAAATAAAACCCAATTGAAGTCAAATGAGAGAAAATTGAGTGGGTCTTGTGAGTTAATTTGAGCAAACCAAGAAAGGGTCTTTTAGCCAACCCGAACCATTATGAGCCAAATTGATCTTAAACCATTAATTCATGAAATTAAATCTATATATAGATTCTATGTAGCCATATGAACTCGAGGGAATGACTCGAGATTCATTCCTAGGTCAAATGGAAAATATACGGCTTAAAAGATGATTATGACCTTAAAGTCGCAAAAGTTCCTATTAACTATCGAAATGAACTCCAAATCACTTCAAAATTCATACACATGATATTCAATGCCATAGAAACTCAATGCAAAAGACTAGACTCAAAAAGAACTCAAAATCCTACATGAAATGATATACCCTAGTTAAGGTGACAAAAATGGGGTGTGACATATGGTATCCTAAATTCACATCATTTGACATGCTTAGTTATTCTGATGCAGACTTTACGAATGCAAAGATGGTTGCAAAAGCACAAGTGGGACTTGTCACTTTCTTGGACATTCCCAAGTTTCTTGGTTTAGTAAGAAACAAACTTCGGTTGCTCTTTCTACAGCCGAGGCCGAACACTTAGCAGCCGAAAGTAGTTGTGCACAAGTGTTGTACATGAAATAACAACTTGAGAACTTTGGATTTTATTATGATCATATTCCCATAAAATGTGATAATACAAGTGCAATTAATCTAACTAAGAACCCCATTCAGCATTCACGCACCAAACACATTGAAATTAGACATCATTTTAAAGGAGATCATGTTCAAAAAGGAGATGTTTAAATTGAATTTGTTGGTAATGAATATCAATTGGCGGACATTTTTACAAAACCCCTTCAGGAAGATAGGTTCAATTTCATAAAACGTGAACTTAGCATGTGTTTAAGTGATGATATATGAGAACATATTCATTGTAATGATTCTCTGTGCTTTAAATGCTTTTTATCTTTCTGTCTGATATTTTTAGACGGCTGAAAGAACCTTCAGCCGGTTGAAAATACTTTCAGAAGGCTGACTTATGAAGTTAGACGGCTAGAAGTCATGTTTCTGAACATCCATTTTTAAGGACTCTCTGATTTTTTCAGACGGCTTGAATAGCCGGTTGAAAAATGGAGAAGATAACCGAAAATGGACTTTCAGACGGCTGACTTGCACAATCAGACAGTTGAAAGTTAGTCTTTTCGATTTCCCGTTTTAGGATTGTCTGGATTTCTCAGATGGCTTATTTAGCCGGCTGAAAGAGATCCAAGCTGATCGAAAAAGGACTTTCAGATGGCTGACAGATTCTTCAACCGACTAAAACTATCAGGGTATTTATATCTTTTAAGCCCTAACTGTTCACTTTTCAAACCCTTCCTTCACGGTTTTTACTATTCCTCTCTCTTTCTCTCACTTCCTCTCCACCAAACCCTAAAATTCCTCTTTCTGATCATTCCAATCCCTCAAATGATGAATGTCAAGAAAACTCAGCCCTCCAGTGTTGACGAAGGAGAGTCGTTTCAACCAAAGAAGAGATTGCGAAAATCCAGCACCGCAGGAATAGAGCGCCACTCTAGCCTCCAGCAAGCGACGGTGCCTCCGGCAGTCGAAGACCCTCCAGTTCCCCATCATCCCCACCGAAATCAGCCCCAATTGTCATTGCCTGTGCCTCCTCCTCCTCCTCCTCCTTCGCCGGCACCACAATCACCACTGCAGCCTTGACTTCATCCCGGGGATCCAAACTATGACTCCGGTCATGAGCCATCAAAAGACAACGCACCTCCTCAACCTGTGGATCCTCTGATGTATCTAAGTCCTAAACATGGTACGTTGTTTGCTAAAAATTTCTTTGGAAAAAAAGTCATCTACCCCAAAATTCTTGAACCCTAATTCTTGACTGACCACCATTTTCGCATTTGTTTTCTCTTGCAAAATGTGGGTCTTCTAGAATTTTGTACAATTTCGAGACCCTGTTACAACACCACTGTTCGACATTTTTACACCCATTTCTCCATGCCTACCATTAGTCGTGCCACCTCCTACCTCAAAGGCACATACATGGTACTCACGGACCATTTCTTGAATGATCTTTTTCATACCCCTCAGAATAGGGCAGTCATTACTGAGACCCACTCATAGCCGCGTATCGACAAATTTCACCACGTTGATGCACTCAAATTAATTCTAGGCCAGGATGATATCACTGAGCCCTATAAACCCAACCTCAAGGAATTTTCTCTAGAGTACAATCTTCTACATAAACTTCTCTTCTACAATATTTTGCCTCGAGGTGGTGGTAAGGACCATGTCACTTACACTGACATTGGCCTCCTTTGGTGTATACTGACTGGGAAACCCATTAACTTGGGCCATTTGATGCTGCACCACATGAAATCATGTGTGGAGAAAACCAAAAATGAGTCCAAGGGGTCAAAGAAGGGACAGGATGTAGAGGGGCGTAGTGTTTTACCCTATGGAGCTGCCCTGACAATTTTATTTGAGCACTATAGCATTCCTCCCACAGCGGGTGACGTATTTCATCCTACTTTTCGCAACAAGGTCAATGCATCCTTCATGGGTTGGCTTAATTATGCTTTAGTAAATGGGGTTTGGGTGCGAAAAGGTGCAATATTAGCAGAACATACAGAAGAAGATGCAGCAGAGATGGAGGAGTTACATGCCACACAGGACCTTCCCATTCTATCTGCAGATCCCCCTACTACTCCATCCACTCCTGTCACTCTAGCCCCTATTGCTTCTCCTTCATCTGTTCGCAAGATGTTTACACTACTTACCCAGCAGATGTTAGATTTGAAGAAGTATGTCTCCACCAAAACGGAAGCCTTGCATGACCGAATCGACGAGATAGCTTGTGACATCAAGGATGTGAAGCAAGTTCATAACAAGATGGTTCAGAAGCTTGGTGACGCTCTTCCTGCCTTTTCATTATGATCTATTTTTGATGGATGACAAAGGGGGAGATGATCTTTGAGATAGATGTTTTAATGTCTTGTTGATCATGTTAATTTTTTTTTGCAAACTTTTGGATACATGGATGTATTAAACTTGATTATGATTATCATCTTATTTCAGTACTTTAGTTCATCTTTTATGAATAAAATGTTCTTTATTATCTTTATTATATCTTGAATTTCACGTTAAATGCTTACACATTAGTATCAAATGTCATATTTATATAATGCATGTTAATAGGGGGAGTTTAGTACTTTAACTTTACATGTCTTACCCCATGACAAACATCTATGGAATGTCATCATCAAAAAGGGGGAGATTATTGGACTAAATGGTTTTTACCCCATGGTTTTGATGATAGCAATACATAATTAGATGTTTAAGGACTAATAAGCATTTAAGTGGTTAATCAAGACAGGTATCAAAGCCACAAGCTAATTCAAGAATTAGGATCAAATTGCAAAAGCACAAGATCACAAGAACTAAGAGAAATTGAATCCATCCATCATTCAAGATCATTCAAGCATTATCACAGGACAATTTGTGAGGAATTTAGGATTTCCTTATAAGATTAGTTTCAATCCTTGCTCACACAAGATTAAAGGGCATTAAACTATGCCAATTTGATAAATATATAGGCCTAATTTGACTTACCTTGAAACTAAACTTAGTATCAATTTTTGTCTGAAAACAGAGCTTTTCAGACGACTAAAAATACTATTTCAACAGGCTGAAATTTATCAGCAGGCTGAAAATGCACCTCCTGAAAAATCACCTTCTCTGGATTTGACGGCACTTTGAGCCGGCTAAAAGAAGACTTTAAGCCGGCTGAAAGTGATGTTCAGACGGCTGAAGAGTTTGATCTTTGAACTCCAAAATTACACCATTTATGGATTTTTCAATAGCCTTATTCAGACGGCTGAAAGAGAGTTTTCAAACGACTGAAAGATTTGTCAGCTGGCTAAAAGCCTCGGGCAGAGTCCCAACGGCTAGTTTTCTAACGAACTTTTGAAGCATTAAATGCCCACAAACTCCCTTTCCTGGCATTTATTGTTACAGAACGGCTATTTTGGACTCTTTGTGTATAAATACAAGCCTTGAGCTCATTTATGAGCATTCATTGAGGTACAAACAAGAAAATCAATTACAAGCCCTAATTTCTCTTGTGAGCATTCATTGAAATCAATCAATAGCTGAGTGCGCTTTCATTTTCTGTGTATCTACTCTTTAAGAGAGCTTTCCTTGGGCACAAAATCAATTCTAAACATCTTGTATCAAAGGGTTGTGTGAACCCTCACTTGTAATCACTTGAGAATAGGGATGGCAATTTCGCCCCGATCCATAGGGTCCCGACTCGATCCATACCCGAATGGGTGGGTATTTTTTATTTTTTTAGGGTATCGGGTCGGGTATGGGTATAAATTTTTAAAAAATTTCGGGTACGGGTCGGGTATGGACCCCAACAAGAAAAAACCCAAAGACCCGACCCGACCCGCTATATTTACAAAATATATATATTTTTTACAATAAAATATAAATACCTACTTAAACCTATCTTAATATAGGCTTATGGAGTCCATTCGAAGGCTCATTATGTATTTTTATTGTTTTTTAATTTTTATGTTTGTGTATAATATTTGTGTGATCATATTAGGTATGATTTTATTTGAACAAGATCATATTAATTAGGTGCTAAAAACATTTATAAGCTTGGTATATGATTATATGAATAACATGTAATAGGTGTAAGTAACAAAAAAAATGGAATTTGGGGGAAAAAAATCCTCATAACAGGGCGGTCGGGTATGGGCGGGTCAGGCATGGGTAGTCCAATAAAACAGTGGATCGGGGATGGGGGTTAATTGTTCATACCCATCGGGTATCGGGTCGGGCATGGGTATAAGAAATTAAAGGTCGGGTCGGGTATGGGGTAGTGCCGACCCGCATCCGACCCGACCCATTGCCATCCCTACTTGAGAAGTGTGTATTTGGCTAAGTGTTGGTGAAGAACACTTGATTTGTAAAGGTTTGCTACTCCACCTTGAAGGAGAGTGATAGTGGATTGGTGAATCTTCAAGCGAGCTCTTGAAGCGAGGACGTAGGAGGGAGGCTGAACCTCATTAACATCGTTTGCATTCTCTTTCCCTTAATCTCTTTATTATTGCTCATTCTTACATTCATTCTTATTTGTAATAATCTGATTTTGAGATTACTATTAATTTTTTAATTTGAACCATAACCCTATTCACCCCCTCTTTAGGGTTATTTACTTGGGACAATAGCATCTATGTCATATTATTAATCAACATTCAAACGAAAAAACGCGTATTATGATCACGAAAAAAAGATGATAAACAAACTAGTCGAATACCTGCAAAACATAACACTACACACATACCTGATTGGTTCTGAAATAAACGCAGAAATGATTGGTTTGTGGAAGAAGGTGAGAGGGCTACAATAATGGGAATAAAACGCATGAATGGCTAGTTGTGGAAGAAAGAGACCTCTACAATAATGGGAAGAAAGTTTGAATTTCAACAAATTATGGAATTTATATTGATACGAATCCCTAGAATCGTAGGTGTGGGGGATAACTATTTATAAGATAATTCCTTATATAGATGTAGGCCAACTCGTTAGGCCTACTCATTAGGCTTCTATATCATTTTGCAATTAGAAATAGAGACAAATAAAGGCAATGATAATTAAAAAGGAAAACGCAACATGTGACATGTCGATATACGTACTAACAAATCAAAACCATAACCACAGGATGAACAAGGCTCTAAAGAGTCTTAATCTTTTTCCACAAAATAACATAATGTGTCACCTCCTTTATTTTTTCACAAGTTTCCACAGTTAAATTATTTTTTTATAAAAAAAATAATTTATCCTTTTTGGAAGTATTCATAAATTTTGTGCAATACATTCGCTAACATTGCACCAAAGATATTTTTTGATTTAACTATTTAATTTATTTTTGTCTATATCTTTTAAATTTAATTGACATATTAAATTAACAAATACATTTTACTATTTTAGATAATAAATATTTTGTTAAAATTTTAATTTTCTAATAATCTTATTTTTATAAATAAATCTATGCATCGCATAGGTTTCAAAGCTAGTATCTTATATTTTGAAAGGTTTGGATATGATTTTGGTATATATATATATATATATATTTGAGGGATCCGTTTACACTTGGTGCAAAACTTTTTACTCTTACACCCCTTAATATCTTTTTGTAAGATTGATAGTTTTTTAAAACCAACCGTTGGATTAAACACTCATCTGATGGAGATCATGCATACCAAATTTTACATTAATAGGACACCCACAAGCATCTCATCTATAAATTTCCTAATACATGGACTAACTAAATCTTCCTAAAGAATAATCAAAATATCTGTAAGTTTGCAAAGATACAAAATAGAAACTTAATACAATACCTCCCCATGTCAAAAAAAAAAAATAAATAAATAAATAAAAAGAATAATAAAAAATATATTAAATTTACAGGACAGGTAACACACAAAGAAGTTTGCAAAGGGACAAAAGAAATTTCATGCATCAAAGTCATAAGCAATTGTCTTTAGATCTAATGGCATGTCCTATCCTAATATGAATATTGGGTTTGCGGAGATTTTAATTTTGACCCTATATGGATGCGTGTGGATATGTGTGTTCTCATATCATTTAACGATTTAACCAAAAAAACAAAAAAGCAAAAAAAATGAAAAACAAAAAACAAGTCATAAGCAATCGACTTTATATAAAGCAACTTGTCAATATGGGAAAGTAGCTAGCCTAAAATAACAACCTACCAATATGGGAAGGTAGCCTCAAATAATGCCATCGTTTGGCTAGCTAGTAATATAAAGATATCGAAATTATTGTAAAAATAGGATAATCCAGCATTAAGAGTTATACCTTATTGTGAACCCCGGAAATTGGGCCCACAAGGGATTGAAAGAAAATGGGTTTGAAAAAGAAAAAGGAAAGGAGTCGCCACCTTATTTTTTAAAGGAAACAAGGAAAACCCTAAAAATAGTTTGTTTTAGGAAAACAATTTGAATGACTCCATAAAAAAAGGAAAGGCAAAAACCAATCTTTTGAAAACCAAAGAAATCGGGGATTTGAAGGCTAAGTTATGACATGGGAAGGTTCTAGGCAAAGCCTATAGGCACCCATGTCACCCTTTCGGTCTCTCAGTTCATTTGGGCTAAATCAAGATCTTTCCATACAAAAATCAGCAAGTATATCATCACAAGAATTGCATGCATATCATATATTTCATTCATCCATCCATGCATAATAAGCGCATAAAAACAGAAAAAGAAAAAGAAGAAAACAAAACAAAAATAAACCTAGGATGCTTGGATCCTAGAACGGACTTGAGCCTCACGAAGAGCGCCTACGTACCATGCAGCGAAATACATGGATCAAAGTCCACGTAGTTCGAATAGAATTAGGGTTAAGACCTAATATAAACCTGTGGTTAAAACCCTAGGTTTCCTTATTTGATCAAAAGAGTTGAATATGATAGAAAGTTTGATTTTAGGAAAGAACTCCACAAAATGGAAACTTTAATAAAAACCAGAATTTTGTTGGTTAAGGAAACCTCTGATTAAACCATAGGATCATATTAAAAATTAACCCTAAATAGGGAGAAGAGAAGGGATAAGGAAGAAAGGTGAATTGGGGCACCTTCACACCCACTTACCTGAGCGCAATTACTCCAAACATTAGCTATTTCAGACATAAGCAGCCCTATTTGCCATAGGACAAATACCACACCTATTTGCACCCTTACAAGTGCTCAAAACCATGCGAAAACACTAACATGCAAATCTGGACAGAATAGTATTATGGCCTAAAATCATCCACTAAGCATGCCAATAGCAAAAACAGCGAACAATAATAAGTCCTAACATATTCCTAGAACCATATCATGCATAAAAACCCTAAAACATACTAACATGCATGCAAAACTATCATGTTTACTCCATATGAAAAACATATACAGCAAACACGAAGAAAAACCAATAAAAAAGTCTACTTTATCATGCTATATGAAAACAAACACGAAACAATGACTCTAAAACCCTAAACTCACAAATATGCTTAAAAACTCACAAGACATACTTTAATCATGCTAAAACCAAACTAAACAGAAATTATATCATGCATATTAACTAACTAAAGCAATATAACATGATGAAAATCCTAACTCTAACATGCAATGACACTAATCCTAGCACAAGGACAAACAGGAGCACAAGAATCATAACTATGCATTAAAAACCTAAAGGACAGCCCTAAAGCATGCTAAACAGTAGATAAAAAATAGATATTCCATGTATATTAACTAGCTAGAGTGTTAATACATGATAAAAAGGCTACCTTTAACATGCAATAAGCCTAACCCATATGAAAACCTAGTTTAAGCTTGAATAGAGAAGGAGAATACCTTATTCTCTCTCAAACACTCAAGTATTAATGCATAAAGTGGCTCCCCTTGTGTTTGTAATTATTCGTGGCTCCTCAGGTCTTTAGAGTGAATCAAACCAACACGAATCCTCCTCTTTGTCAAAGTGGTATCACAGCAAAGAGATCAAAACTCAACTCAACTTTGAAAAGAAATAAAAACAAAAGAGAACAAGAGAAAAGAAAAGTGATTTTCGTCACTTTGCAGCAGCAGCAACTTCAATCGCGTTTTTGGGTATGAAAACATTGGATTTGGACAAAGCTTGTGAAATACAAAGTTGTAGAGAATTGAATTATCTTTCTAACAAGACCAATTTCATCAAATTCTGACTTCGGATGAAAACGTTATGATTAAAATACGACTGCTGGTTTTCAGAAAATCTGCTGCTGAATTATGACGAATTTCACTCCCCCCAAACCCTCTTCTCCTCCCCCTTGTTTAAAGACATTAAGAGAGTATTTATAGCTGAAATCCGGAGTTTCCCTTTCCTTCCTGGACTAGGTTTCCTTGGAGAATAATCAAAAGGTATTTTATAATGATAAAAGACTTCTAATCTGAATAGGAAAAGGAAATTGTCTTTTATAAAAATTGGGAGACTGACCGCTAACACGCATGCACATGTATCGTATGTGCGTACACACACTCATCACATACGTACACGTGTTAGTGTCATGATAAAAATGGCTAATTTAATAAAATAATTTTCTTTTCATTTTAACCAAAAATCTCATGCTGTGATTCGCACTAATTCTTCAAGGATAATCCGTAAATAACCACACTAAACTCATCATCAGGCCATATCAAAATTGAATTTCATGAAACACTTTTGAGGGTAAAATGATGACTAATGAAAGTCAATTTGAAAAGATTTGGTTGGTAATTGTGAGTCAATTAGAGCTAACCCAAGGAAGGGTCAATTAACCAACTTGAACTACATCGAGCCATTTTAATCCCGAGCCATTGACTTACCAAATTGAACCTAGAAATACCTCTTATGCATCCATATAAACTCCAATTGACAATTTGGAGATCATTCCAAGGTCAAATGAAAAGTTTGGGACTTAAAAGACGATTATGCCCCTCAAGTCACAAAAGCTCTTATTATCCCTCAAGATCAACTCCAATTTGAACCAAAATTCATATCCATTGTCCTTGTGACTCTAGAAAACTAATGCAAGTGACTAGACTCAAAAACAAAACAAAAACATGCATGAAATGATGAGCCCTAGTAAGGTGGTGCAAAAATGGGGTGTGACAGAAGCCCCTCATTGGCGAACAAGTTACACTTGTGAACCAATGATAAAGAACAACCCATTTTTGGCCAAAAAGCCCGGAGAAATCACACACTGATACCAACAATGATGGGAGGTTGAAAACCTGAGACTGAAATAAGGAAGTGTACTCAAGTCATGAGTATACTTAAACCACTGAGGGTTAAGAATTGATAAGAGAAGCATATTCAAGCCACTATGAATGAACATACTTTTGAAATGGAGAAATATATTCTAGTCACGAATATATTTAACCAAGTGATGAGAATGAAATCTGAGAAGTACGTTCAAGTGACGAACGTACCTTGGAAATGGAGAAATATATTCAGGTCACGAATATATTTGACTAAGTGAGTGACAAAATACCTGAGAAGTATACTCAAATGATGAGTATACCACTGAAATGGAGAAATATATTCAGGTCACGAATATATTTAACCAAGTAATCTGAGAATGAAATCTGAGAAGTATACTCAAGTGGTGAGCATACCATTGAAATGGAGAAATATATCCAAGCGATGGATATATTTTACCAAGTAGGATAAGAATAATCTGAGAAGTGTACTCAAGTGATGAGGATACTTAATGATTGAGAAAGACTGAGAAGTACGTTCAAGTGATGAACATACTTTTGAAATGGAGAAATATATTCTAGTCACGAATATATTTAACCAAGTAAGCTGAGAAGTACACTCAAGTGATGAGGATACTTAATGATTGAGAAAGACTGAGAAGTACGTTCAAGTGATGAACATACTTTTGAAATGGAGAAATATATTCTAGTCACGAATATATTTAACCAAGTAAGCTGAGAAGTACACTCAAGTGATGAGCATACCATTGAAATGGAGAAATATATCCAAACAGCGGATATATTTAACCAAGTAAGATAAGAATAATCTGAGAAGTGTACTCAAGTGATGAGTACACCATTGAAATGGAGAAATATATTCTAGTCACGAATATACTTAACCAAGTAAGTGACAAGTATGTTTAAGTGATAAACATACCATTGAAATAGAGAAATATATCCAAGTGATGGATATACTTAACCAAGTAAGTGACAAGTATGTTTAAGTGATAAACATACCATTGAAATAGAGAAATATATCCAAGCGATGGATATACTTAAGCAAGTAAGATAGAGAATAATCTGAGAAGTGTACTCAAGTGATGAGTACACCATTGAAATGGAGAAATATATTCTAGTCATGAATATATTTAACCAAGTAAGTGACAAATAATCTGAGAAGTATGTTCAAGTGATGAACATACCATTGAAATGGAGAAATATACCCAAGCGATGGATATACTTAACCAAGTAAGTGGCAAAATATCTGAGAAGTATACTCAAGTGATGAGTATACCATTGAAATGGAGAAATATATTCAAGTGATGAATATATTTAACCAAGTAAGTGATAATGAGGATCTGAAACTAGGAAGCATATTCAATGGGTGAACATGCTTTTGAAATGGAAGAATATATTCAAGTGATGAATATATTCAACCAAGTATGATAGAGAATGAGAATTTGAAGCTGAGAAGCATATTCAAAGAGTGAATACACTTTTGAAATGGAAGAATATATTCAAGTGATGAGTATATTCAACCAAGTGGGATGGAAAATCAAGATTTGAACTGAGGATATATGATCAATTTATCAAGATAGAACAAGCATGGTGCAAGAGGAAAGTGACTTAACACATTGTCACTTGAGTTGGCATGACACAGGGGAAATATATTCAACCCTTTTGAACATAAAATCAATTCAAGGAATTGATTTCAAGATGGAATTTGATTGATTTTAAGCTCAAAAAGTGTTGAATATCTCATTTGGAAGGAGGTTTGATCACGCGTCAAGGCGAGACAAAGCGAGAAGCAAAACCAAAACAAAGTGGCTTGGGTGACCACCAGGCCTCGGGAGGCTAGCCGCCCAGGCCTGGGTGGTTACCCGAGCCCGAAGCGGAAATCCCACTTTGAATAGGAAACTTCCTATTCTGATGGGTTTTTTCCTATTTGAACTTGGATCTGTGACCTTTTCCCTATAAAAACACATCCAAGAGGTTCCTAAACCTACTTGTATTCATTCATTAGAAATTATGGAGGCTCTAGACAAATTTTTAGGAGGGTTTTTGAGAGTTATGAGTGCTGAAGCAAAATTTGAGTTCAAGTGCTTTGGCTTGGATCCATTGCTCTCCTTGAGGCATGTGAGGCTTGAAACGAACCTCTTGACTGCTGCTACATATTTTTGGGATCCTCAAGTTCATGTGTTCCGCTTCAACTATGAAGAACTGTGCCCAACCATGGAGGAATTCTGTGCATTGTATGGAGTTTCAACGGTAAGTCCTTTCATTCTCCCTACTCCTCGCCCAAGCTTTCTTACTTCTTTCTCCAATCTACTTGGGATTCACTCACAATATGCCTCTACGTTTGTAAAGGACCATATGGTAGACTTGATGAAATTGGCAACCTCTTTTTTAGCTTGTGATAGTAAAGGTATTCTGAATTTTACCTTTCCTATTAAGCATGCTCTTGCCTTTTGCCTCATTGGTCGTTTTCTTATTTCCACTGGTACTCCACATGTTCCCGTTCAAATCTGTGACTTGATTCCTCTCCTTGCCAAGGGCCATAACTTGATTCCCATGGTGCTAGCTGAAACCCTGAATGGTTTGGATAAAACTCATGAGGACCCAAAGGTTCCTTTAGGAGGTAGCCCCATTCTACTGCAGATGTGGTTGCTTGAAAGACTGAATTTCTTGTCACCAGTTGCCATTACACCATACAAGCCCCAGCATTACTGCCTTCGCCGCATTGAACTACCTGGGCAATTTTCATTGAGAGATTGGTTAGGTTACTTCCAAACCCTTTCTTGGAGGAGTGTCAAGTGGTTTGTATTCATATGGGGCTGCAGTGACCAGGTGCTTCTGTGGACTTCTGGATGCGCCATGGTGAGACTCATAGGACTGAGGTCTACTTCCTTCTATTGGCCTTCAAGGGTTCTGCGTCAGATGGGCGCCATGCAAACCATACCCACTTCCTTGAAAGGTGACTATCCTGTGGTGCCCGCGGGTCTTTCTGTAGTGACTTGGGCGAAGGACCGATGGCCTAGCAAGTTGATACTAACCCAAGTTACGAATACTGATGGTCCGTATATGATGAGCCCCGAGTATAAGGAATGGTGGAAAAGCAATTTAGGTGAGAGAGAGACTACTCGAAGAGAAAAGATTTTTGGACTTATCAAGAACAATGGACTTAGACCTTGCAGAGAAGATATTATGGAAGCAGTGACAGCAGCTTATGAACACGACTTGAGGAAGAAAAGAAGACATGCAAGAGAGGAGAAGAAAGCTGAAGAGCGAGCTGCAAAGAAGCCCAAGAAAATAGAATAGGATATTTATGGCATTTTTACAGTTCTTTTACTTAATACCAATGAATTGTTATGTCAATCAATTTTAGTTTTGAATAAATTGCCAATAATAAATCAAATTTGGGATTTTCTTGTTTGATTTAGACCGCACCCAAGGTAACTTTATGGGTTGCCTACGTATCTCCATGGTTTTTTTTTCTTCTTTTTTTTTGTTTTTTTTTTTTTGTTTTTTTTTTTTTTTTTTGTTTTTTTGTTTCTTTTTCTTGAATGGAGAATCAGGTCTTACGTAGTTCTCATGCCTTAACTTTTGCCTAGGCCGCCTTTACGGGTTTTCAACCTAGCAGGCTTCAAACATGATATTTCTTCAATTGATCCAAATTAGTTGGACGAGCGAACTCAATTCCATCTAAATCCATGAGGCGAACAGCCCCTGCTGGCAATATCTCCTTGATAATGTATGGCCCACCCCAACTTGGCTTGAATTTTCCCCGCGGATCGAACACTGGAGCTCTGATTTCTTTCAGCACTACATCCCCTTTCTTTAGACCTCGATCTTTGACATGCTTGTTGAATGCTCTGGCAACTCTCCGTTGATACCCCTGAACATGATACAGCGCCCTTAAACGCCTTTCATCTAGCAAAGCTAACTCATCATAGCGGCTCTTAACCCAGTCCACTTCTGTTATCTGGCTCTCCACGGCAACTCTTAGTGAAGGAACTTCCAATTCAACTGGCAACACGGCCTCCATTCCATAAACTAGAGAATAAGGGGTAGCCCCTGTTGACGACCTTATTGATGTTCTGTAACCCCATAGAGCCAATGGCAACTTCTCATGCCAGTCTGTGTGTGAGTCCGCAGTCTTCTGTAGTATCTTTTTGATGTTCTTGTTAGCTGCTTCCACCGCTCCATTAGTCTGAGGACGGTATGGTGATGACAGATGGTGAACTATGCCGTACTTTTGCAAGAGCTCATGGGTTTCTTTCTGAAAGTGCTGGCCATTGTCTGAGATAACTTCATGCGGTACCCCATATCGATAGATGATGCTGTGCTGTATGAACTGTGCTACCTTCTTGGAATTCAAGGTCTTGAAGGATGCTGCTTCCACCCATTTAGTGAAGTAATCGATGGCAACCAGGATGTATTCATGCCCATTTGACGCCTTTGGCTTGATCTGTCCGATGATATCTATCCCCCATACTGCGAATGGCCAAGGTGACGACATACTTGTTAAAGGCATAGAAGGCAAATGTTGTCCACTGGCGAACAGTTGGCATTTGTGGCACTTCTTGACATGTGCGTGGCAGTCTCTTTCCATGGTGGACCAGTAATAGCCTAGCCTCATGATTTTCTTAGCTAACATATAGCCATTCATATGCGGAGCCCCTGTCCCTTCATGGATTTCTTTAATCAGATGCTCGGCTTCCTCCTCGGTGACACACAGCAGGTGGATCCCGTCGTATGATCTCCTATATAGCTTTCCTCCACAAAGTACATAGTGACTCGCCAACCGCCTTAGGGTTTTTCTATCGATACGAGATGCTCCTTCTGAGTATTCCCTTTCTTCAATGAACTTCTTTATGTCATGGAACCACGGACGGCCATCATTTACCTCTCCTCCTCGGATTGCACAACAGTACACAGGCTTGTCTCGGCATTCTATCACCAATGGCTTCACATTTCCCTCTTCAGGTATCTCCACCATGGATGCTAGGGTCGCTAAGGCATCGGCGAACTGGTTCTTGTTCCTTGAAAGGTAGTTAAATTCTATCTCTGAGAACTCCTTGGTTAGAGCTTCCAGGTAGGCATGGTAGGGTAGCAGCTTCTCATCTCGAGTTTTCCATTCCCCTTTTATTTGACAAATGATTAGCGCCGAGTCCCCGAACACTTCTAATTCTTTGATCCCCAATTCAAGTGCCGCTTCCAGTGCTAGGATACAGGCCTCATACTCAGCAATGTTGTTGGTGGCTTCGAACCCCAACTTGACCGCCAACGGTGTAAATGCCTCTTCGGGTGAGACCAGCAGGACTCCTATCCCATAACCTTTCTTATTGGCTGCCCCATCGAAGTATACTCTCCAAGTTTTTCTACCAATCTCTAGCACGTCCTCATCTGGGAATTGATCGTTGAACGGAGCGGATGATGACACCGGACAGCTGGCTAGGTAGTCTGCGATGACGCTTCCCTTGATAGACTTCTGATTCACGTACTTGATGTCGAATTCGTTGAGGAGAATTGACCATCGAGCAGTTCTGAATGACAATACCGGCCTTTCTACCAGGTACTTCAACGGGTCCATGCGACTTATCAAGAACACTTCGAAGGACATCATGTAGTGTCGGAGTTTCTGCGTCGCCCATACTAGTGCCACACAAGCTTTTTCAATCGCATTGTACTTCACTTCATAGTCTGTCATTTTCTTGCTTAAGTAATAGATAGCATTCTCCTTTGTAGACCCTTCGAGATATTGAGCTAACATAGCCCCCGTCGCGGTTTCGGTGACCGTTAAGTATAACAAAAGCGGCGCACTTTGCCGTGGGGGAACTAAGATTGGAGGATTGCTCAAGTATCTCTTAATGGTCTCAAAGGCCTCTTGGCATTCTTCGTTCCATACTTTTGGCACACCTTTCTTAAGCAATTTGAAGATTGGTTCGCAAACCATGGTTAAGTTGGCAATGAATCGGCTTATGTATTGAACTCTTCCCAGAAAACCCCAGATCTGCTTCTCAGTGCTAGGCGGCTCCATCTCCACAATAGCTTTTATCTTCCCTGGGTCCACTTCGATACCTCTCTGAGTGATCATAAACCCCAATAACTTGCCTGCAGTGACACCAAAAGCGCACTTCTGTGGGTTGAGACGGAGGTTGTACTTTTTTGCTCGCTCTAGGAATTTCTCTAGTGCCTTGAAATGCCCTTCTCTATCCACGGACTTCACGATCATATCATCGACATAAACCTCTACTTCCTTATGGATCATATCATGCAATAAGGTCGTAGCTGCTCTTTGGTAAGTAGCCCCAGCGTTTCTTAAGCCAAAAGGCATTACCTTGTAACAGTACATTCCCCATTGCGTGATAAAGGCTGTTTTCTCCATGTCTTGAGGCGCCATCTTTATCTGGTTATACCCGGAGAATCCGTCCATGAAGGAGAGGAGTGCATGTCCCACTGTACTATCCACCAACACGTCGATATGGGGTAAAGGAAAGTCATCCTTAGGGCTCGCGGCGTTGAGATCTCGGAAATCGACACACATCCTCACTTTCCCATCTTTTTTAGGCACAGGCACTATATTCGACAACCATTCGGGGTACTCCACAACTTGGAGGAAACCCGCGTCTAGTTGTTTAGTTACCTCTTCTTTTACTTTTAGAGCCCATTCTGGTTTTAATCTTCTGAGTTTCTGCTTTACCGGCTTCTTTAGGGAATTAGTGGGGATATAGTGTTGCACAATATCGGGGTCGATGCCAGGCATGTCTTCATAAGACCATGCAAAAGCCATAATGTTGGCTTTCAAGAGGGAGATCATCTTTTCTTTTTCAACGGGGGAGAGGGTTTTCCCAATTTTAACTATTCTTGGCAATTCATTCGTCCCTAAGTTGATTGATTCCAATTCATCCATATTAGGTTCGGTGACGCCCCTTTTCCTTTGCTTAACGAGCTCCGGGGGGACATCGTTCCTAGGATCTATATCCATGCCATAAATATCCATAGAGGAGAGAAAAGAGACACTGCATATATAGAGAAAGAAAGCACACTTTATTGACTAGGAATAATGGGAATGACACACAAAAGAAAGAAGGAAAACAAACAAATCTGTATCAATACTATGACTCCACAAAGTAAGTAAAGTAGATACATCTTATTGAATTAGGGAAATATTACTAAACTAAGACACCTACAAGCTGCTATCAGGTAGGCCAAGGTCTTCTTCTTCATGGATCTCCGCAATGACACCACATTCAAGGTACCAATTCAGAAGTGGCATGGTAGCATGGCTAATGGATAAACCCTGGAGTTCTTCAATGGTCGAGTCTTCCACGGTGAGGATCATGTCTTGGAACATTTCAGTCATAGCCCCCGCATCAAGGTTCTCTGCCCAGTCTTCCTCTTTCAAGCTTCCATATAGATCTTGGATAGAGTGGTACCAACTTGTCAAACTTTGAGGATTCAGCCCTTCTGTGAAGTATCTATCACCAAAACTTTTATCTGCCACGGCTGGGTCGGAACTTGGATAAAAAGTATATGGGATGTACTGCTTTATAGAAGAGTAATGGCGTGATGATTCATTCAGCTCTTTCTCAACGCATTGGACATAATCAAACCCAGATAGCGGTATCGCTGCTGATTCAGGTTGTATCTCACATATAGGCACACCTGCGAGTTTCAATTCATAGTCCCCTTGAAGTGTTACTATGGCTCCTTCATAAGGAAACTTCACCTTTTGATGGAGTGAAGATAGCACAGCCCCAGCAGGATGGATCCAAGGTCGGCCCAACAACAAGTTGAAACATGACGGCACATCCAACACTTGGAATTCTACCCTAAATTCAGTGGGTCCCATGATAAGAGGCAAAGTAACTACCCCTATTACTTCTCGGCGGGTGTTGTCATAAGCTCTTACGGTCTGCCCAGATGGCGTGAAATTAGTGGGTCCCAAACCCAAAACAGTGGCAGTTCGGAGAGGACATACATTCAGTGCGGACCCATTGTCGATAAGAACGGTGGGAACCCTCTTCCCCATAGTGTCAACGGTCACATAGAGAGCTTGAGAATGGCTCGGCCCGCTTTTAGGTAGGTCTACATCGGTGAACACGATAGTTGAGTTCTTGGGAGTTGGATTCACCAAATGTACCAATCCCTCGGGGGATGTGTCAACAGGCACTTGTATCTGATTCAACAGTTTCAACACGGTCTGTCTGTGCTTATGCGAGGCCATGAGCAAGCCCCAAATAGTAATGTTGGCATTGGTCTTCTTCAGCTGCCTAAGCACTTCATCCTCTTCTTCTTGCAAGCTAGGACGCTTCTGCCCTTCCAAATCTTCCAACGGATTTTCAGTTTCTAGGTGGGGGGGCTTGAAATGACAACCCCCTCTGGTTATATGGTCCAACTCATCATCGCTAGCCCATATGTCATGGACTTCCTCGGAGTCATTCATCAAGTCATCCCATTCTATCATGTCGATGCTCTCCATCTCTGTCGGCAAGTCATCCCAACCTGAAGGGACTATCGGCTCATCTGATATCGGACTTGGGCTTGAGTACAGCACATAGTAATCATATTTCCCCGACGCTTCACCTAATAGGCCAACCTGAGGATCCCCTGCTTCATATCTTTCTTTCAGCTCTTGTTGGATAGATTTCTTGGCAACAACAAAACCTTTTGGTCAATGAGGTCTTGGATGATCTTCTTTAGTATAGAACAAGCCTCGGTGTCATGGCCGGGTGCACGATGGTATTGGCAATATTGGTGAGGGGTTGATGGCCTTGGCTTTGGTGGAAGTGGCATGATAAAGCTGTTATTGCGGCAAATGGTGAAGAGACGGGTTAAGGTCATGGGGAGCGGAGTGTATTGTCTTATGGGATGGCGAGGGCGAGAGGATTCAACCCCAATGGCATTTATGGTGTTAGGTGGGGGTTTGTTGTTGTGTGATGGGAGAGGATTACGGGTGACATTTGGACGGGTTGGTGGTGAAATGACCTGCTTGTCAATGAGGTCTTGGACTTGGTGGCGAAGGCGAATACAGCGATTGGTGGCATGGCCTTTGGATTGGTGGTACTTGCAGTACTCATTCTCATTGTAGCTCTTGGGTAAGGGATTTGGTGGAGGTCTTGGGTCGAGTGGCTTCAATAGGTCACGACTTATGAGCTTTTTAAGGACTCTTTCGAGTGGCATGAATAGGTCAGTGAATTGGCGAGGTGGGTTGACATCATTGAGAGAAAAGGGTTGGATTGGTTGAGTTATGGTGTTGACCTCGGCATTGTTCTTCCCAGTAATGTTTGTCTTGCGACTCCTCACTTCCTCAGTCTTGATTGTCCCATCATTGATAGCATCTTCAACCTGCGTGCCAGCCCCAATAAGAGCTTTGAAATTTGGGAAATAGTGGGCAAATAGGTGCTTATGATACACGGGCAGCAGGTTCTTAACCACTAACTGAATTTGGTCCTCCTCATTCGGCCTATCCGTCATTCTCGACGCCTTTTGTCTCCACCTTGTAATGTAAGCGGAGAAAGTTTCATGAGCCTCTTGCTTGGTAGTTTCTAGGTCCCTTCGAGTAACGTCCACCTCTGTGTTATACTTGTAGTGCTCTGAAAACTCATTGCATATGTCTTCCCAAGTCCGGGTTCTATTCTCATCCAAGGATAAGAACCATTTCAAAGCAGAAGTGGCCAAGGTTTCATGGAACATTTGAGCTAAAAGCTCGTTAGTAGCCCCTTGAGGGTGCATAGCTCGCACATACATCTTCAAATGAGTCTTAGGGCAACCCGTCCCATCGAACTTTTCTAACTCCGGCATCTTGAATTGTAGTGGAATACGAGCCGTTGGAAACAGGGATAGAGTCCACACATCGACCATGTCATCAGCCCTGCGAATCCCTTTTATGGTTCTCTCCAAAGCTTCTACCTTGCTAGCTAACACGGAATCACTGCTAGTACCTTTCCCCTTGGCTTCCCCCTTCTAGGTTGGTGACCTCAGGTTTCGAGCTACTTTCCCCCCCTTGTCTTGGTGTTCTCATTGGATTGAGGGTCCCTCTTCGGTGCCAACCCCATGAGGTAGACCCGGAGGAATGGGCCTTAGAGCCATTTTGTTCAAGATCCGCCATCTTCTGTTGGTTCTCTTGAGCCATTTTCAATGCGGTATCGGATGTCTCGGCGGTAATGGTCAAGCTTGGCCATGATGGCTTTCAGGCAAGCCTCAAGGTCAAAGTGCCCCTCACTAGTTCTTTCGTCGGCCATGTCTGTCTGATGGGTAGACTCAACACTCACTAGACGCCCTTGTGGATTGCGGATCCAAGCCAGCACGTCTATGGATAGAAAAGTTTTAACCTTTAGCCTAAGGATCTGTCCTAAACCTCCATATTTTCCTTAATGAATTCGGTCTCTACACCATGGTCCATTAATTCATTCCTTTATCCAATTACCTTTACAGGGGTCATGGATTAAGGGTATGTTTTAAAGAATAGGGCATAGAGTCCTTCAATTAGGTTTAATTAATCCCCTAGGACTAGCACATCACAAACATAGCTTTACATCCTATTTCCTTAATTTATTCCTCCTAACCCATGGCCTTAACGAAGGCTAGGGTTTAAAGGTCTATATTAAGGGCATAAGATATAAAGCCTCACCACACAACACGGCATAGCATCATTACAAACAATTGTGGGTGCATAAAGGTGAGACCGTAGTGGCCTACAAGTCTGTTTATACGGACTAATGATAAGGGTAGGCTAGGGTCCTTCACTTGCTTGAGCAATCCTTATACACTAACCACATGTGGCATCAGGAACGCCGCGTGGGTCCAGCCAGTACTGATTAACTCATTTAATATACCCAAGGGTACTAGGCAAGAGAGGTTGATAGCTTTCGCCCCAACACATGGAATCAGGAAAACCAAGGTTGAGACTAGGCCGATCGTTTGGCAAGGAT